>BMAU01001013.1:0-450000 GCA_019973935.1 Trichonephila clavipes
GCTGGTTGGTTAATACCAATTGTATCAAATTATCCACATGAAATAGTTACGTTAGATTTGTTAGGTCCATATCCGGTGTCGAGAGTAAGACGTAACCGATATGTATTAGTAATTACGGATCATTTCAGCAAGTGGGCTGAAATCATACCCCTTAAAAAAGCTTCTGCTCGAGTTATAGCAGATAATTTTTTTTAATAATTATTTATCGCGTTTTGGAGCTCCAATAAAATTAATTAGTGATAACGGTTCCCAATTTACTTCCGATATTTTTGAAAAATTAAGTGAAAGATTAGGCATAATTATATAGACCTCAGCAAATAGAACAGAACGCGTAAATCGCGATTTGGTGCAAATGATTGCAAATTATGTCAATGAGCAACATGACACATGGAACCAATTCTTACGTGAGTTTGCTTATGCTATTCGTACGGCTGTAAACGAAACAACGGGGAAAACCCCTGCGGTATTATTTTTAGGTAGAAAGTTGATTATACGCCTTTTCAGAAATTAGTGATGGTATCAGACGGAACGGAATTTGCAGTTAGGAGATATTGAGAGATTGTTTGAGGAGGCTAGACGAAACACAAAAACAAAGCATGAAAAGTGGGAGAAATATTATAATAGACGCCGGCGTGATGTGTAAATTAAGGTGAATGATTGGATTTTGATAACAACACAACACATCCTTTAAATTCGGCAACAAGAAAAATGGTAGCTAAGTTTAAAACAAAATTTGAAGGTCCGTATAGAGCATGTTTCTCAAACTTTCAATATTGGCGACACAATTTTCAATCATAATTTTCGTCGCCCCCCCCCCCTGCACAACAATAATGTATTTACTGCAATAAAAATGCACTTTGACGCTAAAGCTACAATGCGATCTCAATTATAAACTGTATAAGTATTAAATTTTGTATATGTTACTTTTAATTAATATATATTTTAAGAAATGTACTTAAAATATATATTACTTTTTATTATGTTATATTTCTTTCTCTAATTTTTAAATTGGAACATATCGCAAAATGATATATTTAATTAAGATTTATTTTTCCTTCAGCATCCATTTCTCAAAGTACAAATCTTATTAGAAAAATAGTCTAGTCTATGTTGTTTTCTATCATATCCATCACATTCGGCATTATCGGGTACGTATGCATGAATCTGGGCAACCTATCGGACGTCTTCGCAAAACATGTAAAAATGCTTTTCCTCGTACAATTCCATTCAGTTTGTGTGTGTGTGTGGGTCGACTCAATACTTCTACAGCTACCGAATCTAGCTTGAATGCACATTTTTTAATTTGCACGTTAATTGTAATTCACGGTAATTAAGTATTTACGGCAGTAGGTTAAAACAAAATCATACATATATTTTTAAGTCGTAAGCAAACATTCGACGATAATAAAGGATCAAAAAGTACACAGACGAGCATGGTTACGAAAATTAAATCAAGGACATATTCTCAAAAATACTTAAATTTTGGATTTACTACTACTGAAGTAAATGATGGGGGGAAATGCTCCAGCTCGTTATGTGTTAAAACTTACAAATCTGAAGAACAACATGTGAAAGTTGTTTTTAAAACCATGTAAAATAATTTAGCCATGTTGGCAAAGACCTTAAAAAGTATTATTATAAAAGTGTTATTTAAAAAGTATTTTTTTGATGAGGACAACTTGGTAGCAAGTTACGAGTGGATTAGGGATCTATTTCAATACACTCCAGAAGGGCTCTCAACTTCCGAAGAAGAAATCTTCATAGATTTCACATCCAGTGAAAAATTAAAAGGCAATTTTGTAATAAATTCCTCTTTGAATTTTGGGTAGAGGTGGATGCTGAATTTTCTGCACTGAAAACAAAAGCACTTCGTATACTATTACCATTTTTTCAACATCCTATCTTAGTTAAACCGGATTTTTTGTGGTGGCTGCTTTGAAGACAAAATATAGATCTCGGCTAAATATAGAAAAATAACTCAGAGTGTCAATTTCTGATATTAAACCTTCCTTTGAAAAACTTTGCTCTACAAGACAAGCCCATGGAAGTCAGTAATAATTATTAAACTTGTTCTTAATTTAGTATTAAGAAATTATTTATAAAATAAATTCTGTACTGATATATTAAACGTATACTGGCTGAAACACCGGCTCTTCGCACGAGTTCATTTTTTAAAAACAAAACAATATTCTTGATATAAAAGCTGAACTATAAGGAGAATAAAACTGCGTGCACGACATTGTATTCAAAAATGTAAAATTATTTTTTATAGATAAATGCTATAATTGAAAATAACTGCTTAAAAGAACTGTAAATTTAAACCTCACAGAATCAGCTTTTAGAATTAATGTTAAATAATGAAAAAGAATATAAAATTCCGATGAATAATAATTTGTTACTTTTTAATATTTAAAGCAGAAATACTTCAAAATGTTTTAACCTGGGAGCAAGCGCGCACTCGATGCGAACGCTAATAGTAGTGGGGGGCCAGTCACCCCAATCATTTGTTTATAATTATATTTACTGCTCACGATACAAATCAGAATTCCAGTGAATAATTTAATTAATTTAAAGTATACTTACCGGCTTTCAAGGACTATTCAATTTTTCTTTGCTGATTTGAGAAAAAAATCCAATAAAACTGAACTAAAATGATTCAAAAGTGCAAGACCTTGATAAAGGACGCAAATCAGAGACACTTCCACTAGTATTACAGAAATGTTATTTGCTGGCAAAACTGTCATATTTTGTTCAAGTTATGTAGTTTTAATGAGCTTTCATGATCGAGTGAGTGAATATTAACGTCGCACTGTTCAGCTACACGAGGGCTTTGGGAGACGGACCTCGTAAATTTGAACCATGTTCAAATGACGAGGACGACACTTGAGATATGTGGCCTCTTTTAACTAACACATCACTCCAACAAGAGGACGTTTGAACTCTCGACAGATTTAACGAGCATCTCGCCACTACACGGCGGATCTTTAGTGGTACTGGGCTCGAACTCGTAACACCTTTGGTGATCAACAAATAGCAAGCTGAACTTTTTCTTTCCTGTCTTTTTGACAAGGTTAACTGAACCTTGTGGTACACTTATGGCTTCATATTTTAATTGATGGAGTTCTTTAGGAAGCATTTGAAAATTTTCCTTTTATTTCATGTTCATCGCGTTTCTTAATCATAAATAATATTCATTCTTTCAACAAGTTCTTCTTTTGTTTGATCAGTTTCAACTTCCTTCAATTGAGATCACAGACACCCCGCTCCACCGCTCCCGGGTTAAAAGTGTATTCAGAGAAAAATACGGATGTTAACATCCGTATTTTTCCTTTTTAGAATATTCTAAAAAGGATTATGACGTTTTTCACTAAAAATAAATCTTCGCCAAATAATCCTTCATATCAATCAATTCTTTTCCAAATATCGTAAAAAAATCTCTATTATTTACAATTTCCCTCAGCGAAAAACAATACCACTAAAGACCCGCCGTGTAGGGCAGCGATGCACGTTAAATCTGTCGAGAGCTGAAACGTCCTCCCGTTGGTGTGGTGTGGTAGTTAGGAGAGGGGGGTGCCAGCTCAGGTGTCGTCCACGTCACTTGACCATGGTTCAAAATTACGTGGTCCGTCGCCAAAAGCCCTCGTGTAGCTGAACAGTGCGACGTTAATATTAAAATCAAAATCAATCAATCAGCGAAAAACAAACACATAAAAGACGGAACGGACTAATGTACTACTAACCATACCAGTAAGTTTGAAATGATCAGCAAATGTATATTATGCTGTCTGGCTGAAAAGTGAATCATGTCTTCCTTTTCTTTCTACAACTAATGTACAGTACTTCAATAATAATTACAGTGATTAATTGTTTATCTTCTTAGAATTTTTCTCAGGGTCTGGATTTCGTTTTTTCTTTTAACAAGTAATATTTTATGTTAAAACGTAATTAAAAAAAATCTGTTATTGAGGAAATACACCAAATTAAACAAAATGTTTTTTTCTCTTTAATTTGGTTTTGGGATCAACGATAGCTATTTGATGAAGGAAAAACGCCAGATAATAAACATAAATTATATCAGTGTTGAGATGTGTATTTTTTTTATTATGGAAGAAAGTATTTTGTTTTACTTCTTTCCGGTTATTTTTTTTAAATCTTTAAATTTTCGATATGCTCGCGTCCCCCTTGTAGGGTTATCACGTCCCCCCCCAGGGGCGCGCCCCACACTTTGAGAAACACTAGTATAGAGTATTAGATGTATAGAATAACAACGTAATGATATGGAAGAAGGGGAAAAGGTTAACGATTAATGTAGATCAGGTTCGAATATATCGTCATAGGAAATGTGACGAGACGGAGATAGGAACTGGTAGTTCGGATAACGGTAGTTTGCGCGATGAATCGAGTGGTTTTGACAGAGTACAATGGAGATCAAATGAGTCGCGAGATGGTAAAAAGAATAGGTCAGAAGTAAAGCGTGAGTTGGAGGAAAAAAAGTTAAGTTTTAGAAATGATCAAGGTGAGAAACACACAAATAAGACCAATAAGCATGGACCACTTATCAGATCAATACCTAGTTCTTGGTCTGAGAAAGGTAGAATGACTAAAAAAAGCTAAAATGAAACGTTAGGATATAAAAGCTCAAATGAATCTAGGTCGGGAGGACCAGAAAGGAAGGTTCAGAAGGGTTCAGAACATAGAGTGAATAAAAGAAATTTGTCGTCAAATAATACTAATAGTGTGTTGCCAAAATACAGAAAGAAAAGCCGAAGGGAAGAGACAGTGACGACCACCACAAGCGGCTACAACCTTAGACCAAGAATTGGAAAAAGGGAAGAGTCCAGACCGACCATAGAGAGGAAGGCACAACAAGGAGGTCCAGTTCGTTCCAGAAAAGGTAGAGAAAGGAATGATAGTCCATACATCGAGGAGCGAACAAGATCAAGCAACAAGAATATCAGACGAGGAGGTGATCAACAACGGCAAGACCAGGAAAGGAGAGGAACGTGGACAAAGAAATCCTTGTCACTAGAGGTCTTGGTAGGAGAAACGCCAACTACAAGTCATAAGAACCAGGTTGTGTGTATCGTATATATTCTTTCGAACAAGTGGTCGGAAGAATCATTGCAATGAAGCAAGTCACGGTCGGATATTTAAAATTTAAGAAGCCAGGCAAAAGTGGACACTAAAATGAGTGTGTTTTTCTAGAAAAGAAAAATAAACTTTTGTCTTGTAAATATTTTGTATAATTATGGAGGAAACAATTGTAAAAATGCATTTGTTTACTTCTGTTATGACTTCGCTAAGATGCGACAATTCCTTTGGTTGTTTGTTTTAATTGTTTATTGAAAAATGTTTGTAATTGTATAGTGTATATATATGTGTTGTTATATTGTTTCATATTAATGAACATCTGGTTTTGGGAAACGCAGCGTAGATAGCATACTAACATAATATTTAACCAGCGCTACGCGATTTGAAGGGAAGTTTTTGAAAGAGCCAGATGAAATATATGTATAGAAATTAGTTGCAATCTAAAAGTGATATGTACTGTATAAAAATTGTGAAATGTAATCATAATGTGTAAAACTTTGTTTTGTTTCAATTGACTTAAGAGATTTTTGTTTCAGGGTGACAGACCCTGAAGTCTATCGGAAATTAATGAATGGTTTATCTATCTTTATGCAAAGAACAGAACAAATGAGAAGCAGTAAAGAAGGAAAATTGTTAGAATTTAAGTAAACATTTAAGTAGAATTAAGTTAGTTAAGAGACGTGTGGGCCTCGTTTTTTCTACCATTTAAGTCATATATGGTTTTTCCCCGGCTCTGTTACCCTGATGGGACACGTCTATTTATTTTGTACATGTGAGAATCTACCGTGATTAAAATGCATGACTATGAATGTTGGTCTAGTTAATTGAGTAAAATTTATTGAGGCGGTGGAAAATTCAAATTAAAGAGAAATATTAAAAATCAAACTCAAGATGAATAGTGAAAATTAAAATTTAAGTGGAGCATTAGAAATTAACGGTTAGAATGAATATTTAAAGTTAAAATTTTTAAAGCGTGGAAAGTTAGAAATAGAAGAATAAAATTTAAGCACGTAATTTCTTAAGGGCCATTAAGACCCTCGAATAAATCACGTTTTGTTTCTTGGAGGGGTTGTGACTTCTTACGCGTCTTTTCTTTAACAAGTCCTTTGGGTTCTTTGGGCCAGAATTAATGGCAACTCTTCAAACCAAATCCAAAAAAGGAGATGTGAATAAGAGATGCAAATAAACGGACTTTAAATATCGGATCTTAGAGTAAGCGGGATGGCAATGCAAAGGAATGTTAGACAATTGATGTGCGTTGTGGCAGTTGATGATTATTACAGTTCGTGTTTCAAGATTGAATAAGTTGTGCGTGACGTGAATACATATATTGGTATTAGAATAGAAGGAAGCCGTACTGCGTACAAGCGGCATCCCATTCAAGATAAAGACAAAAGCTACTACGAGATAAAATAAGGTAGGATTGATTACTTAATATTGGAATCGAGGATTATATGGTTCGCTTATTGAGATTGGTCTGAATTAGATTAGATCTTATTATATATATATATATATATATATATATATATAAAATATATATATATATATAATATATATATATATATATATATATATATAATATATATATATATATATATATATATATATATATATATATATAAAAATATATATATATAAAATATATATATATAATATATATATATATATATATATATAAAATATATATATATATATATATATAAAATATATATATATATATATATAAAATATATATATATATATATATATATATATATATATATATATATATATATATATATATATATATATATATATACATATATATATTGTGTGTTGCGTATTGCATCATCGTAGATTCTCTCATATTAATTATTATAATTACATTTGTTAAAGGTTTAAGTTAAATATCTTAATAAAGTCATATTAAGATAATTTTTGATCCTAGTGCTTTCGCTAATCCTACACCTCTAGCTCACGCTGATACTTCGAGAGATGTACTTCCAAGGGGAGGTACATCACAACTTGACGTACCAGTCACATGACAAAAGCCTTAAACAAATAGCCATGTGCTTCATTTGACTGAGTATTTAGTCGCCATTTTCGGATTTGCACATCTTCTGTCGTATAACAAAATGAGGTGCTGTAACGTATGAAATTGTCATAATGCAAAAGAAAGGTCTGACTGTAGGTCAAAAAACTTTTTTGGGTTTCCGCTAAAGAATTCATATTTATTTAAAAAGTGGTTACTAAATATGGGTAGAAAAGATTTCAAACCACCTAAGTATTCCTCAGTATGTTCCGATCATTTTGAAGAAGCATGTTTTATGTATCAGCCTTTCAGTAACAGACAGTGGCATAACGTACACCTCCACACTGCGGGGGGAGGGGGCAAAGCTAGACTGAAGCCATTAACGTAGAATTACACAAAATTAGCTTTACATTTTTTTTTAAATCCAATTTTTAAGCGATTTTCAAATTGGCGATCTAACATCATTAAAAATCAAAACTTTGATCGCTTATTAGATATCTTAGATCCAATAACCAAATCAAACAACATTTTAATTTGCTGTAATCCCCGCGATGAAAGAGATACTTTTCTTTAGTGGGTTTTCTTTTCAAACCTAAATTACTAACAGATAAAAAGAAAGTCAGGCGGAAAATTGGATAAAATGCTAGAAAGTTAAAAAAAAAAATTCATCACTGTTTTTTTTTAGTATACTTCATGTTAGTGGTAGGGAGAAAAAAAAAGTCATGTTACTTTTTACTGAAATAGCTAAGTAACTTATTGGCGTCTTTAGCTCCCCCCTCCCCCATGTATTTAATTTTCATTTAGCGAACTCGTAAATAACGTATATCTGTTATGCTTTTTTCATGAAAAATAGCAATGCGATACTCGAAAACGCATATAGAGTATTTTAAATGATTATATGGTCTAGATTTATGATTTAGAAACTCATATGCCCATAGAAATTTCCGTAGATTTATGAGTATTCAATCAAATAAAACATAATGAGAAATGTTTCACAAAATTATTTTTAGAACATATTGTTACGAATTTTGTGTAAATAGTGTAAATAATTTGTATTTGGGTGTTTAATGCATTTATATTACTCTATGTTATATTTATTTCATGTTAAAATTGTACTATTCACAAGCAATGCCGCCCTTTACGTTATAATGGCGATTCAATGAGAACTTGGCAAAATCTTGGCGGTAGAGCCAAGTTGGCATTACCTTTGGCAACCAAGTTGGCGGCCGATTTGACGACTTTGGTGATCATTTGCGTCATTGGCGACCATGTTGGCGAGTTCAGAACCCTCTGGAATCTTCTAGAAAGTAGATCTCTCCACTAGTGTCACGTTTAATGACATGAGCGGTTATATTTCTGGAAGTTTCTGTCGCGCCTATAAAAAAATGCTCGCCGGTACGACGAGGAGTCTTAATTAAGCCAGCGAATAGTGAGGATTGTTTTGACTAGCGATTAACTCGGCTGTGCTTGTGAATAATCTTTACGTACGTGTATTTTTAAACACTGGTTATTGTGTTTGATTGCTGTTGAAGGTGTGAAGACCTTCGGATATTTACCCTGTGAATATTGCTGCTGAATCCTGTATTTAAAGGATTGGATTTTCGATAGTAAATGCACATCGCTCTTAAAGAACGGTTTATTTTCTTTGTGATTGTTTTGCATAAATTCTCGAATCCGAATCTACGTAACAATATATACTTTTATATTCAAAGCACTTCAATATAGGGAGTGTTCCTTCGCTGTTAAAACATTTTGATGTCACTACTCTCTTGTAATATTAGAACTGTTTTTTGTAAACGGAATTAATTATTCTGGTTCTTATACTGTTATTTTCTTAAAGACAAGAAGAAACGCGGCCCTAAAATGAGTGGAGTTAAAAAAAAACTTTGAGTGGTTCACAAAAACGAAAAATTCGAAAGGAAAAGGAGTATATTATTAATAGCAAATATGCAAAACTGGATACTTTTTAATATCCGCAAGTTCATCATATTGCGCAAGTGCTAGTAGTAGTAATGCCAGGGAACTTGATAAACAAATCCTGGAAGTGAAAATTAATCCACAAGAAAAAAAACACAGTTTCGGATACTTCAACTAATAAGGATATATACTCTATCTAAAGAAAAGGAGTCGAAAAATGAAAACGAAAAAATAAAATTGATTAGAAATGATTTTGCGCATTATGTAGGTACGCCCATAGATGCAGATATAAGGGAACAAATTTTAAAATTGGGCCCATACCAACCAGACGGTAACTTCCAAAAACATGCCAAGGGAAGGAGCTTTTCATCATCTTATTATAGTTTCATATCCAAGCCAGGAAAAAAGATCGAAAGGAAATGGCTGTGCTATTCAACACGACTTCATGTTGCTTACTGTCAGGTATGTTAGCTTTTCACTGATAGAACAAATATATGTATTTTAAAGAAGCCTGGTGTAAAGGTGTGAATGAGACTGGCAAGGAATATCAAAAAAAAAAAAAAAAATTAAACACACACACAGCATGAAAATTCTATAATTCATATCCAAGCATGTCACACATATGAATCTGGAAACAAAATAAAACGGAGGATTCATCATTGAAATGCAATTTTAAAGATGTTAATAAGGTTAACAAAATCTTACGAAGAATCATAGACGTTACAATGACTAGCGATGTGCAATCTTCCTTTTCGGGGACATCGAGAAACTCGAGATTCGACCCAAAGGGGAAATTTTTTGAATATAATAGACCTCTTGGCTAAATATGACCCTCTTCTCAATGTTCATTTGACAGAAAAAAAAATTCAAAAATATCTTAGCCGAAAAATTCAAAATGAACTTATTGCTATTATAGGCTCTAGAATAAAAGAAAATATTGTGTTAAAAATATAAGGAAATGTTCTTTTTTCTCTATTATTCGGGACACGACACAGGATATTTCAAAAAAGGACCAATTAAGTATTATAATAAGGTATGTAACAACTGATATTAATGAGAATAATGAGCCAGATAATATCAGAATTAACGAAACCAAATCAGACTGCCAAAAGTTTGGAAAGTGATGTGATAAATTTTCTAAATACACTGGACATTAATTTGGCGAAGTGTCGAGAACAAGGATATGATGGGGCAGCCAACACGAGTGGATCGTTTGGGGGATTACAGAAATTAATTAAGGACAAACAACCAAGCTCAAATTACGTTCACTGTTCAACACACAACCTCAATCTTGTTTTAAACGATGCATGCAATAACGTGCCTCATGTAAGAGAATTTTATGACTTTTGTCAAAAAAATTTACACATTTTTTGGGCTCAGCATTAAAAGGTGGAGTGATCTGAAAATTATGCAGAATAACGAGAGCATACAACGGACTCTTAAATAATTATGCACGACAAGGTGGTCATCTCGATTTAACTCTGTAATATCAATTCGCTACAATTACATTTCGATTTTAAAAGTACTTTCAAATATTTTACTAACCAGTACTAAGAAAGACGAGAAACAGGAAGCTTTAGCGATTAAAAAACATATGGAAAAGTTTCAATTTGTTTTTTTGCTAATTTTCCAATGTCAAATTTTACAAAGCATAAATTTAACTTCAAAAGTATCACAATCACCAAAAATAGATTTCGAAAACGCTAAGACCATGTTAAATTCTAGCTTAACGTCTATCGAGAATCTTCGTAACAAGTTTGCTAATATAAAGGAAGAAGCTATTGGTTTGGCTAAAAAATGGGCAATCACCCCGGAGTTTGAAAAAAAAGAGACAGAAAAGTTAGACAGTTTTTCGATGATTTCAATGCTGATGAAAAACTGCAAGACAGAGAACGATTGTTTGAGGTGGATGCTTTTATAAGGCCGATGTTATTACTACTCAATTAAAAAATCGCTTTGAGAGTATGAATAGCATTTAGAAATCATTTTGTTTTCTTCCTTCCTAAAATCTTGTAAGCACTACAAATGATCTCTTATATAATGAAGCCAGTATTCTTCAAAAAGTATATAACCTCGACCTATCTAGTGAATTTTCAAATCAAATTATGTCTCTAAAAGCAGTTTTTAGTGAAGATTTAATTAAGCTAAATTCGATAAAAGATTTAGGTAATGTTTTGATGATTCAAAATAAGTTTGCTGCGCCAAGTTTACCAGATGTATGTATTGCAGTTTTATTGTTTTTGTCTCTTCCAGTTACTTCTGCAATGGCGGAAAGGACATTTTTCTAAATTAAAATTAATAAAAAATTATCTACGTTGTACGATGTCAGAAGAGAAGCTCCCCTATTTGTCTTTGATAAGTATTAAAAAAACAAGAAGCTAGAAAAAGTGAATTGGATGAATTAATAACCGACTTTGCTAAGAAAAATGTGTGACGTCAATCGCTTTTTTTGTGATTTACTTCTAGAATGTAGTGCTGTATATTAGCTAGTAGTGTGTCGTGAACAACCCAACGAACTAGTTACTTTTGTAGTTCAACCTGAGTGGTACTGCGAGCGCATCCTTTTTTTGTGTCCATGCTTTCTTATTAGTAACAGTAGTTGTGTCTTTGACTTTTTGGACAATTTATGCTAGAATTTTATCGAACTTAAGGTCAAGCTCATCCCGGGATTCATAAACGAAGAATTTGGTAAGTGATACCTTTTTTCTATCATAAGGATCTGAAATCGAAAATATTATTTTACAGTGTTTATGTTTTTCTTAGTGTATCGTGTTTATTTAAGTTACCAGGTTATCAGTCGACTGTTGTTAGATTTTCCATTTTTTAAATACTATAAATACTCTCTAATGTTAAACGTTATTTACTTTGTTTACTCCGACACAGGTTAATTTTATATTCAGTTATAAGTTTAATATTTAAATATTTTTACGTGATGTGTAAAGGTACATTATGTTATCGTTTTGCAATTCTTTGTATATATATCCGGCTTGGGGCCCAAGATCTGACCTTGCGAGGGGCCCAATTATTTTCCGTTACGCCACTGTTCTTACGCTTCCAGAGGGCCTCGCGAAATGTATCTTGCCCACATTTAGTTCATGCCTCGCGCCGCCAAGGTTTCTACGTGAGAGACTAAGAAAAAAAAAAATTGCAGCAAATATAAGCAATGCAATTGCAGATAATTTCAATAAACCTAGACTTTGATAGTTTGTATAAAAAGAATGCAAACCCATATCTCAGTTACTACTTATAATGCATGTGTGACACTTGGAGCATAAATTAATATTATTAATTAGTAAATTATATTATTAAAATTATATAAAAAGTTTTTAATAACAAATGTATTTTTCTTCAATTGTCTTTACATAAATTACAAATAACATGTTGGTCTACTTTAAATATTATTTTAAAAGATATATCCTTCTATAAGAGAGAGAGAGAGAAGAGTTTGTATGTGTGTGTGAAATGGGGTTCCTCGAAAACACCTTTTAGCTCTAAAGCTCTAAGAGTCGAAATAGTTTGAAAACCACTACAGTAAAGTAACAGATCTAATAATAGTGAAAATGAAACGAGCTAATGTTGAAAACGAATGGTGTTCATCAAAGCCACCAGGTGTCACTACGAGCTCAACTGAATATGCAAAATTAGAATTTGAAATGAAACAGGAAAACATAATTTGCTAAACTAAATGTTTTGCACTCTCCATCGCAGCGAAACTACTCGTGGCTGTACTGTGTGAGCTGTATCAATGAAACGGTGCCCCAAAGATACAGAGGCCACAATACACGTAAGTAAAAATTTGTAAAATATTATGAATAGTCCCATTAACAGAGCTTCCATTTTCAAAAAAGATCCCACAAGGAACTGATACAGGAGCTCCGCAGGGTTATTTACGCCATTGCTCTAACCATACATTCTCTTCGAAATGCAAAGTGCATGAGAAAGTTTTAATGTCCTCAGAACAACATCAACATCTGAAAAAAAAATATTTGAATTAAAATCTGTTCGATACTTTATTCCGGTAAAGCACAAAAATGACAATTTTTTTTCTAAACTCTTTATACATCTCACTATTATTATAGTTAAATATCATCAAAAGAATTTCCCATTGATTCTTTTCTGCGCTCTAGCAAATGAAATGCTGACATTTTCCAGATTAAATAGCTTCCAACCACATTCTTCTTAACATGCCTTTATTTTTGTTTATTCTCTAATGTTGCTCCTAGATGGCGCTAGCAAAATCTTTCCTTTACTGTGAAGGACACTCCTTTCCTGAGAGGAGGGTAAAAAGGCGTATCTCTCTCTATATAAAATGCAAAAAGCGACGCTCATAGGCAGTGGCCGAACACGTACACTTTTAGGGGAGGAGCAGACTCGGACTTTTCTAAAATGGCAAAAATCCATTTTTGGAGATCCTAATTTTTTTGTAAAGATAAACAAAAAACAACGAGCATTTTTTTGATGCATGATTTTGTTTTCGAAGAATAATGATTTTCTTGTAGTTTCTTTTTTGATGCTTGATATAGCAAATGCGTTTAAGCGTTCTGTACTCATGCTCGGCAGAATGTAAAGGCGATACTACCTAAAACTAATTGCCCCCCTTTAGTATAATAACAACTTTATTTTACAACTCTACTAGCTACCTCACACCACTAAGCTGCCACACTACCTCGTATGTTACAAAACTACCTCATTAACTCCACTCTCGTACGCTCCTCTTTATCACCTGTCCTACACATAAATCCCCGCACTCTTGGGGATACACTTGCACAACACTGTTGTAGCAGCGTCATACCAGTAGCATCACCCCTGTCCTACACATAAATCCCCGCACTCTTGGGGATACACTTGCACAACACTGTTGTAGCAGCGTCATATATTACATTAACACTGAAGATCATTCTTTATTGATTTGATTTCGTAGAAAGAGTGCTCAACACTTGTTGTAGCTTGGCAACGTAAAGATAATTTTGAACAGTTAATGCATTTAGAAATAATTCATTATAGTTTTCATTTAGCGTGTATTACTATATGTCTTATGCGCTATTTACGTCTCCCTCATTCAGAATCAAATCCCGTAGCCACTCTATTTCTTGCATTAAGTTTTCATCCACATCTTCGTTATAAAACCTTAAAAAGTTTCGAGTCTTAATTCATGTTTTTCTATGGTATTATACCAGTGATTAATTTGGAATCAGAATGAATATTTGGTATACTTTTATATGTATTCTACTTCTGCAATAACACTATCAACTACAGTTATAAAAAATTGACATCTGAATTCTTTATTACCGGGTTTTTCTCAATTTCATCTTCTTTTATTTCGAAATATAATCATTTCCTTTTTTGAATTCGGTTTTCAGAAAAATGTTCTGAAATATTCAAATTACTTACTAGCACTTTTGCTTCGTCTAAAAATGTGTAAAATTTTGCTTTTAAATTTTAGATTTCAGCTTTAATTTTGTTAATTAAATTAAAACAATTATTTTTGGTTGAAATAGTTTATTGATAAAGTTTGTTTTGTACAATGTTGTAAGCCATGCTACATAGCATAAAATAAATGGCATTTCTTGCATTGAATGCAATGAATTTTCTTAGCTTCAGATACACGCTGTATTATCGTAACTACATTAATAAACTCTTCCAGTTCAAAACGTTTGACCAAAGTGTGCATATGCTGTCTTTAAGAATAACGGTTTAAGGTAACTGAACACGTTTGGTGTACTTTTTGACAATAGCATATTTAAACATTATAAATGCTTTTCAGGACTCAATACCAATAAATGCCAATATTTAACTAACAATATTTAAAATAACTTGCCTAGGCTTCACAAAAATCACAATTATATTTTTATAAAACTTCAAAGCAATTAGAGAAAAAAGTAATAAACTTATATTAAAAAAGGATTAAGGGAAAGGGATTAATAAACAAATTAGATCCATTTATACAGAAAATGTACTAAAATTTTAATGTTTCATTAAAATTTTACAGCTGATTGAGTAAACATTATAAGAAAAGTCACATTCTTTATGAGACCATTATTTAAATAACAAGTCATAACTCAAAAAGTATTCATATAATAAAAAATATTTGAGTTCATTCTCTAGAAAATAACAAAAGTATCAGATTCAAAAAGTTTTACAGAAATACATTCGTAATATTTTGAGTTATCAGACTCGCCATGATAGATTTTGAACACACATTTTAAATGCTCACTTCTAGTGGATCAAAGACCCACTCCCAGTTTTTCTAACTTAATAAAATTGATTGTAACTTGACCTCTAGAGAGCGTAGAAACAAAACAAAGTATGTTTTGTAATGCCAAAAGATAGCTCTATTCAATAAAATAAAAAACAAAAATATCTGTCTTGACCGAATTTGGTCATTTTAATCGTGTTCGGATACCTTAAGAGTAATGTTTAAATGATTTCCTAGAATTTCCCATTTTTTTGTAGAAGAAGAAAATAAGCAATATACTCAAAATTTTCTACAATATATACTGCTGGAATAAGAATCACAAATGAATAAATTAAAAAGAGTGTGATGGTCACATAAATTGCGCGACAGCATACAACAACTATTCCAACTGTATATTTCATAAAGCTACCATTGACGCATGTTTTTATACCTTCTTTAATTTTGTTAAAGACTTCTCTCATTTCCTACTGCAAGAATAATTTGTCCTTACGATCTATCATGCACAAAATTCTATTTTTAAATTTTTTTTTATTTTTATTCTATTTATTTAGTTCATTAGCACTGAGTCGCAGTTACTCAATAGTTCGACTGAACTTAAAATATTTTCATTATTCGGCGTTCCTTTTATGGCATGCATTTCTTAGAGAAAGAACGTGACATGCTGAAATGAAAATCACATCTACAGTGCTTTGAAATAGTAATTTATGTTGAAAATAAAATCATTTCCATAGTTCTTTGAAATAGTAATTCATGTTGAAAATAAAATCATTTCCATAGTTCTTTGAAATAGTAATTTATGTTGAAAATAAAATCATTTCCATAGTTCTTTGAAATAGTAATTTATGTTGAAAATAAAATCATTTCCATAGTTCTTTGAAATAGTAATTTATGTTGAAAATAAAATCATTTCCATAGTTCTTTGAAATAGTAATTCATGTTGAAAATAAAATCATTTCCATAGTTCTTTGAAATAGTAATTCATGTTGAAAATAAAATCATTTCCATAGTTCTTTGAAATAGTAATTCATGTTGAAAATAAAATCATTTCCATAGTTCTTTGAAATAGTAATTTATGTTGAAAATAAAATCATTTCCATAGTTCTTTGAAATAGTAATTTATGTTGAAAATAAAATCATTTCCATAGTTCTTTGAAATAGTAATTCATGTTGAAAATAAAATCATTTCCATAGTTCTTTGAAATAGTAATTTATGTTGAAAATAAAATCATTTCCATAGTTCTTTGAAATAGTAATTTATGTTGAAAATAAAATCATTTCCATAGTTCTTTGAAATAGTAATTCATGTTGAAAATAAAATCATTTCCATAGTTCTTTGAAATAGTAATTCATGTTGAAAATAAAATCATTTCCATAGTTTTTGAAATAGTAATTCATGTTGAAAATAAAATCATTTCCATAGTTCTTTGAAATAGTAATTTACGTTAAAAATAAAATCATTTCCATAGTTCTTTGAAATAGTAATTCATGTTGAAAGTAAAAACATTTCCATAGTTCTTTGAAATAGTAATTTACGTTAAAAATAAAATCATTTCCATAGTTTTTTGAAATAGTAATTTATGTTGAAAATAAAAACATTTCCATAGTTCTTTGAAATAGTAATTCATGTTGAAAGTAAAAACATTTCCATAGTTTTTTGAAATAGTAATTTATGTTGAAAATAAAATCAATAGTTCTTTGAAATAGTTGTTAAAAATAAAATCATTTCCATAGTTTTTTGAAATAGTAATTTACGTTAAAAATAAAAACATTTCCATAGTTCTTTGAAATAGTAATTTACGTTAAAAATAAAATCATTTCCATAGTTTTTTGAAATAGTAATTTATGTTGAAAATAAAATCATTTCCATAGTTCTTTGAAATAGTAATTCATGTTGAAAGTAAAATCATTTCCATAGTGTTTTGAAATAGTAATTTATGTTGAAAATAAAAACATATCCATAGTTCTCTTTAAAACAGTAATTTATGAAAAAAATAAAACCGTTTCCATTGTTCTTTGAAATAGTAATTTATGCTAAAAGTAAAATTTCCATAGTTCTTTGAAATTAGTAATTTATGTTGAAAATAAAATCATTTCCACATAGTTCTTTGAAATAGTAATTTACGTTAAAAATAAAGAGTTCCATCTATAGTTCTTTTTGAAATAGTAATAAAAATAAAATTGCATCCATGGTTCTTTAAAATATAGTAATTTATTTTAAAAATAAATTCATATCCATAGTTATTTGAAAATAGTAATTTATGTTAAAAATAAAACCATTTTCATAGTTTTCTGAATTAGTAATTTATGTTAAAAATAAAATTATTTGTATAGTTTTTTGAATTAGTAATTTATGTTAAAAATAAAACCATTTCTATAGTTTTCTGAAGTAGTAATTTATGTTAAAAATAAGACCATTCCTATAGTTTTCTGAAATAGTAATTTATGTTAAAAATAAAACTATTTCTATAGTTTTCTGAAATAGTAATTTATGTTTAAAGTAAAATCATATCTGCAGTTCTCTGAAACAGTAGTTTAAGCCGTTCTGTTTTCTTTTTATATTAATTTGATTTGTTTTATCAATAGTCGTGAACATAACTGATTTCACTTATTCTTTCCAAGCAATAAACGAATCAAAAAGATTGAACTCTCATGATCTTTAATTACAGTTGACAACTTTCTCCAGTTATTATAGGGACCTATAAATCGTACAGATTGTTCGTTATTTCTTTTTTTTTTTTTTTGAAAATTGTAAACAACAAAAACTAAATACATACCGAGTCTTGCCTTTTTGAATAAATTAAATATTTACGAAGCTAGGTTTCCGTATTTGGCTTTTATTTAATGTAATACTTGGTGAAAAACGATCAACTTGCTGCATTCTTTGCAAATACTTCTTTGCGCTGTGCAGAGAGATGCAGTTTTATCACAAAACATTCCAAGCTTATGAGCTGTAAAACTTGGCAATAAATCGAGATCACTTGATGATATTTGCTGTTGTCATTTGGCACGGTTGTGTCCTCTCTTCCCTCATAAATATTGGGTGAGGTCGATAGCTCTGATTTTAACCACAAATGGTGTGGTTATTCTAGAAATGTCTATAACGGATTATGAGCAGACTTTGAGTTATGTATAACTTGACTGCTCAAGCAAAAGGCGTGGACTGTATACTTTAAAAATGTTTGTTTATTGAGGACGGTAGGTACGTCCGCTCCGAGGATGCATTACAAGCATACTGACGAAATGTAAACAAGGAGGACTACTAGCGCCCTCTGCACATGCGGGTCGTAACAGAGTCCCCGCCATTGAAATGAAATTTCAATACAAATACATAATGCAATTGACGATACTTACATACAAAATACACAATATTTACAAAGCAAAAAAGGCATGCACAATATTTACAGTACTTAAATGAAAAATACACAATACATTTTATGATACTTAAATACGATTGAAGTTAATTTATACACATACAATAATTACTAATAACAAAATTCATACAGGTAATATACAAAGATTTCTGATTGTCCTTTTTAATATATTTCCGTTTGGCATACGCAGGTTCACAACTCGCACTTTACCATCGGTGCCAGGAAAAATTTCAGTTATTCTTCCGGTACTCCATTTCGTACTAGGAAGATTTTCATCTTTGATTAAAACTAAGGTTCCTACAGAAACATTATTTTGTTAAATTTCCACTTGTGACGTTCTTGTAAATTATTCAAATAATCGCGTTTCCAAAGCTTATATATATGTTGGGTAATTTTCTTTACTCTTTCCCATCTCGACAACTGATTCTCGTTTATATTAGTTATTTGCGGTTCAACTATGGATGTTAGCGGTCTACCTACTAAGAAGTGTCCAGGGGTCAGTGTTTCGAAATCATCGAAATTTGACGTCAAAGGAGTGAGTGGTCGGGAATTTAGCACAGCCTCAATTTCACAAAGTATTGTGATGAACTCTTCGAGAGTTAAATGTGCGTTCCCCACGACTCTTTTTAAGTGGAATTTAAATGCCTTTACTCCTGCTTCCCATAGCCCTCCATGGTTTGGGGACCTGGGTGGGATAAAATTCCACTCTATCGATTCATTTGTCAAAAATTCTGCTAATGTGTGATCAGGTAATTTAATCATTTTGAACAATTTTTTAATTTCGGCATTTGCGCCAACAAATGTTTTAGCGTTGTCGGTGGTGATTTTTGCACACTTTCCTCTCCTACCAAAAAAACGTTTTAAACTTGCAATGAATGCTTGGGATGTGAGATCTGTCACAAAATCTAAATGAATTGCTTTTGTACATAAACATACATAGACTACTACATAAATTTTATTTAATGCCCCTTTTCTTTGATTTTTAAACTTAATGAAGAATGGGCCTGCAAAATCAACGCCCGTGACATTAAAGGGATAATTCGGTGTTACACGATCTCTCGGTAGGTTAGCCATAATTTGATTCATAGTGATGGGTTTGTTCTTAAAGCAATTCACACATTCATGAATAATTCTACGACAGATATTTCTGCCATTCAGTGGCCAGAATTTTTGACGAACAAGATATAAAAGTGAGTGGGGTCCTGCATGCAAATATTTTTTATGATAATGGCTCAATATAATATCAGTTAAAACGTTTCTACTAGGTAAAATCATGGGAAATTTAGCTTTCTCATTTAAATTTGAATTGGCAAGTCTGCCTCCTACTGTAATGATGTTGCTCTCATCAAGAAAAACATTAAGTGGAGTTAATTTGCTTTTCATAGGAATAGGCTCACCTGCCAACAATTTGCGCATTTCTTCATAGAACTCCCTTTCATGCAATGAGTGGATCAGCCAGTTCTCAGCATGACTTACCTCCTGTGAAGTAAGGGGTCCCTTTATCTTTGTAATTCTGGTTCTGCAGTTGTGTATGAATCTGTAAAGAAAACTTACAACACGAATTAATTTTACATAGTTGTTTGAAATATCAATAATGTTTTCAAGGAAATTGTTTTTAGTCACTGTCAATGTCAAGGAAATGTCCTCTTTTGGATTTGAGTTCTTTCTCATTTCCGTTAAATACACTCTTTCTGGGATCGCTTCATCTAGTCCTTTGGTCTGGAAGTCAATTTGACGTAGAAACGAGGATCCATTCCACCACTTGGAGTTGGTTGTAAGAGCGTCTACGCTGATTCCTCTCGTAAGTAGATCTGCTGGGTTGTCCTTGTCGGAACAGTGGAACCATGAGTTAGGATCGGTGAGGGATTGGATTTCGCGAACCCTGTTCGCAACAAAGGGTTTCCATCTATGGCTTGGACCTTTGATCCAATGTAAGGTGACCTGAGAGTCCGTCCAGAAAAAGGCTCTGTTTGAACACTTCTGATCTAGGATTTTCTTGACTTCCTTTGCTAAGCGTGCAGCAAGCAGAGCGCCCATCAGTTCCAATCTAGGGAGGGATAACCTTTTCAGAGGTGCAACACGGCTCTTGGATGTTACAAGATCAACGCTGACTCTGTCCTTGTGCTTGACTCTCAAGAAGGCGGCTGCTCCATATGCTTTTTGACTGGCATCAGAAAAGGTATGGATTTGGACTTCACTTGAATCTCCACTGGAATCGAGGATCTTTCGCGGAATCTTTAACTCTGATAAAAATGGAAGTTCTAACCACCATTGTGACCATACTGCATGAATATCTGGCGGTTGCTCGTCATCCCAGGATAACTTCCGTAGCCAAAGTTCTTGTAATAGGCATTTGAGCCTAATCGTGTAGGGTGACAAGAACCCAACTGGATCGTATATTTTCCAGCTGATTGAAGCACAATTCTTTTTGTGATGGGTTTTGACGTGTCCAATTGCAGAAGTCCTTTAACATCAATTGTAAAATAGTCGTGGACAACATCCCATGGTATCCCTAAAACCTTTGACGAAGGGATTTTGGAACTGTCGTCCGGGTGACGAGGATGTGTCTCAAGGCCTTCCCTTTCCCAAGTTCTCATCAATGTTTGATCATTTGAATTCCATTTGCGTAATTTCATGCTGTTATTCTTCATGATTGTTTCAGCATCCTTTGATACTTTTAAGGCTTGGGAGATGTCATCAGCACCACTGATTACGTCATCAACATAGAGACAAGTGTCAAGCATTTCAGTTGCTGCTGGATATTGCTCACGGTAATTCTCGATGTGATGCTTAATTGTTGCGGAGAGTAAGAAGGGGCTTACGTTGACTCCAAACATCACACGCTTAAATCTATACACTTGAAACTTGTAGGGATCTGTTTGATTTGATCTAATGTCTGGAAACAAAAATCTAACTGCATCTCTGTCCTCGTCACGTAATGAGATTTGCAAGAATGCACGTTCTATATCTGCGGTGATAGCAATCGTGTTCAAGCGAAAAGAAATTATCAGGTGGAATATGTTTGGGTTTAAATTCTCACCTGACCATATACAGTCATTAAGAGATGGTTGTCCATCTTCATGGGAACTTGCATCGAAAACAATGCGCATTTTTGTAGTTAGGCTTTCTTGGCGAAAGACCGCTTGGTGCGGTAAATAGAATACTGCTCTATCAGTTGGTTTTTCAGTTTCTAGAACCCTTTCAATTATTCCTTGAGATTCATATTCTTTCAAAATTTCGGAATATTGTATGTACAGAGTTGGATCACGAATGAATCTTCTTGTTAAGGATTTTACACGTTTTTCTGCTACGGAAAAATTGTCATTTAACTCTTGTGTATGGCCCTTCCAAGGAAACCCAACTTCATAACGACCACTATTGAAACGTACTGAAGATTTAAAATGTTGCATTGCTTGGTCGTCTGGGTCACAACTAGACTCTGCTTTAATTCCTATTGCTTCTAAATCCCAAAATTTTGTTAAATTTCTATCAACCTGATCTTGGATGAAATTGCAAAAATAATAGTTCGATGGTTTGTTTTGAATGGAACCTGTTACAATGTAACCAAATACGGAGTCCTGCAATATTATTGAATTGTCATGTAATTTTATTTGTTTACTTTTTAATAATTCATAAAATATTTCACCTCCCAGGAGAATATCAATTCGTTTGGGAATATTAAATTCCGCATCTGCATATCTTATATTTGGAGGCAATTTTATTTTTGTTAAATCCAATGGTTGTGTAGGAACGCATCCAGTAATTTTAGGGACTATGAGAAAGTTAAGTTTTCTTTTAAATGAACTTCCGTTCGAAATTTCAGCGGAAATTCCTTTCCTCACTGAAATGCAAGCTCCATTCAAGCCTACAATAGTTGAATTCATAGAGTATTTTTCCAACCCGAGGAAATTTGACGCTTCCAAGCTACAAAGGCATTTCTGGCTCCCTGAATCGAGGATTGCGTTCATTACAAGCCAAGCCCCTGTCGCACTCTGAACTTTGACCTTCGCGGTCGAAAGCAAAATGGATTTCTCCCCACTCTCATTGTAAAGACACGTCGCGGTTTGAGGATTTATTACATTGGCTGGACTCGGGTCATAAATGACACCTGATGAACTCTGTGGAGAGAGGAGGTTTCTGTTTATCTGTCGGGGAACACTTGTTTTGCAAAGAAGAGAATTGTGGTTCGCATTACAAACCCTACATTTCCTGTTCAGTTTCAAACAGTTCTTAATAAGGTGATGGCCTAGACAATTAAAGCATAGGTTTAAGGATCTCACTTTGTTGCTTCTTTCTTCAACAGACATCTCGTGAAACATTTTACACTTAAAAATTGGGTGTGTCTCTGAAGGACATAACGGACAGGTTTTTCATTGCTTTTCACGACAAATGATCTGAATTTTGGAGAATATTCGTTCTTGTTTTTCAACGAAGAATTTCTTTGTACGTTTTCTAAGGCTTGGCTCCTTTTTTATTAAAAAAGTCTAATAAATTATTCCACTTAGGCAAATCATTAGAATGTAATTCCATTTCATATTGTTTACGCGATTCATCATCTAGACGTTGAGTTATAACAAAAATTAACATTGATTCACACAAAGCGTTAGGTTCTAATTCTAGTTGTTTTAAGGCTCTAAGATGACTCTGAATTGAATCTATTAAACTTCTGAGATGAAAAGCAGATTCAAATTTTATTTTGTTAGGATTTAAAAGTTCAGCAATATGACTATTTACAATTAATCTTTTATTTTCGTATCTACCTTCTAAAGCTTCAAATAAAGATGAGTAAGAATCGTTTACTGTTTGCAATTGTTTTGCATGGCCTTTCAGGGCAGATTGTAAATAATATAGTTTTTGCGAGTCTGATAAACAAGCGTTATCATGAATTAATGATACAAATTGGGATTTAAATTGCAACCAATCAATATATTGTCCCGAAAATTCCGGTAAATTAATGGATGGCAGTTTCACATTGTAATTAGCAAAATCATTTTTCACAGATAATTCAGAGGTATTCACATTAGAAGATTCAAGTAAGGTATTGAGACTCACCTCTAAATTATCTGCGTCCACTTCCATCGTGTCCAAACTGGCCTCGAAATCCATGAGCTCTTCATCCGAAAGAATCCTGTAGCTTTCGGTCCGAAGTTTGTCTATTTTTGCTTTCACTTCAGAAAGCGATGCGAGTTTAGTTCTTATTTCAACTTGATTCAATGGTGAATCCACATTTTCCAAGGAGTTTCTAATGCGTGTGATCTGACCGAGCAGATGTGCTTTCCTTCTGTTAAACACGGTGAGTTCTGATAGTTCCTTTGGAGCCATTTTGAATTTTGGCTCGGGCTCGACACCGACCACAAAACTGGGTGAGGTCGATAGCTCTGATTTTAACAACAAATGGTGTGGTTATTCTAGAAATGTCTATAACGGATTATGAGCAGACTTTGAGTTATGTATAACTTGACTGCTCAAGCAAAAGGCGTGGACTGTATACTTTAAAAATGTTTGTTTATTGAGGACGGTAGGTACGTCCGCTCCGAGGATGCATTACAAGCATACTGACGAAATGTAAACAAGGAGGACTACTAGCGCCCTCTGCACATGCGGGTCGTAACAAATATCATATTCTGAACCCTAATGAAACAACCAATATTTTGAATAACTTCTATAAATGTTGGTACCGTAATTAATAGCTGTAACGTAAATACACCAAATATTTAAATTCAAAACTTCTACGCTACTACACATTTTCTCAAACGTTACACCAGTTAAAGCTTGAATTTTGACTTCGGAAGCCGAAGCAATTTCAGCGAATTCGAGTTTCTTCGTAGCCAAGATGACAGATCTATTTATAATTTTTTTAGATTTGGCTTTTTTTTCCTTTTACTTGGCATGGAGATGATTAGATCTAATAATATTAAACATTTCATAGTATGAATTATCAAAATACTGAAACGTACTTAATTTCTTACTTAAATTCTAGTTAGCGAAATGAATCATTTAGCTTTAGAAAAATTACCTTTTTATTTACAACTTTAACTCATAAGTTACAACATATATATGACCATCACATCTATAGTTAAGTAACTTTACACACATAGTTATCGGAAACTTTGTAGTATCGTAGTGTGTAGATCCACCAGATCTCGTAACGAAACGAAAATTAGATGAAACGGTTGCCAGCGAAATAAATCACTTATACCCAATATCGCGGAGAAAAAGGATCAAAGAGAGACAATATATTAAAACACTCCCCCGCAGGGGGAGGCTGGAGGAAGAAAACGGCCGAACGAGGACGAAACTGGAGTACGTCACGAGGGCGAGGAATGGAAGAGCGCAGGAAGGGGGCTTAACAGCCCCAAAACGCGTCCGAGGAGCACCAAAAACGCAGTGGGAAGGAAAATGCTGCTTTTTTTTTTTTTTTTTTTGCAGCTGGGGTGAAAAATGGAAGGAGTCTGCAAGGGAAACTTACAGACGGCACAGTAGTTGAAATCGAAGCAGGAGCCAGCTTTTACACTGATCCCAGTTCTGATGTAAGTCAAATGCATATGAATGTTAAGTGTAGCAATTCAGTGTTTTTTGTTGTAATTACGGCGGTTTCAAGGGCAGATTCCATTTGGTAGTTTTGTAAGCAAAATTTAGTTTTGAGTGTGGATACGTGAATAGTGTTTGTGCTTTAATTACTGGGTTGTCGTGATTTTGGATAGAAGTAAAAACATTTCTAGAAGTTCTAGTGATGTAATTATCGATCGGCTCCATGTGTAAGTCGTGATGAATGACACTATTTCTAACGTACCAAGGTGCGTTAGTAATAATTCTAAAAATTTTATTTTGCTATTTTATTTTTATTATTCTTTCCAATTCGTCTTCCGGGTGGGACATCCTCACGTGCTTTCGGAATGGAAAACATGGACTTGCACACGGCACTCTCTCAAGCACCATTTGTTAAAAATGTATAATTATTATTTATTTATTTTCAAATGGCAAGATTACTTATAAAATTGTATTGATTCCTTTTTCTACTACAATAGAACGTCGTTTATCCGAACGTTTATTATCCTGAGCATCAAATATCCGAACCAGTTTTTTCAGATAACTTGCAGAAAAAAAACGAAGGTGTACAATGGTACAGCGAAAAATAAGTGATTATTTTGCACAATAAAGGTAAAATTTTGCTTTTTCTTCAAGCACGTTTCCTGCATGTAATGATTTTCAATATTCGTTTAGTGTCCGGTTTCATATACTGCATGGATGGCATTCGGTTATCCGAACGGTGTCCGGTCCCAATGGATTCGGATAAACGACGTTCTACTGTATTACCTCATTTCTACAGTTATTTCCCGTGAATTATTCCATCATTTGTGAATCGCAATTGAAAGTTGGCTCGAGTGTTATTAAAAATGAAGTTTGGGTGGATCTTTGGAAAGATTATTTATCTATTCAGCTGAAAGTACGAGTTTTAATTAAAATAACTCCTACTAGCAATTACTCTGTTAGACTAACAACTACTACTAGAAGTGCTAGAAAGAAAGTAATTTGCTGTAGATACAATTATTTTTTGGAAAACTAAGAAAATTAGTTTAGATTTTCTTTCGAAGTTTTAACATTTTTTGCCGCCCAACGTGGACCACTTTGGGAAAAAGCAAGATGTTTCAAGTGGTAAAAAGCTTTCAAAAATAAATTTGAAGTGTGTTGTGTCTGTGTGAATTTAGTCAAGATGTATCGGAAAATCATGCAATAGCAGGGTTAAGGGATCCTATTTTGAACAGTAATGAATGCAAGAAAGAACCAGAATTTGTTTAAGGGCGCCAAAACATGCTCGAAAGAGTAAAAGGCCAAAATTAAAACTATTTACTCTTATGGGACATATATCTATTAAAATTTCCAAAAGAGCTTAGATTTATTGTGTTTTTATATAATAAAGATATTTTAATCGTTCTGTTGAGCTACAAAAGTAATTTTTTACATTAATTTTTTTTTCTGCTTAATTTAAGTTGGACATAACTTTTGAGATCTCATAATACAGACTTATGTTTAGGTATCATTTTTTAAAAAATATATTCTAAAAGTATGTAAAATATTTTTTTAGAAATATGTAAAACAATACATAAGATATAGTGAACCTATTTTTTAAATAAAATATTAGTATAGTTCTTTTACAAAAAATTATGGAACTTTGTATTTTGAACATTTATATATATATATATATATATATATATATGTAGGAATGGATGTGCACATATCGTATCCCTCCTATATTCCTCAATGACGTAATGCCAAGAGAGCGCCACCTATCTGACAAGGCGGTTCGAGGATAACGAGTAAACCAGACTCGAATAGAACGATTGCGCGAGAGACGACCGAGAGAGGCGACGGCGATGAGACGATGACGAGGGCGCAGGAACGAAACGCCTCGTGGAATACAACGATCTAATCATGTTTCGATTACTTTTTACTAACTTTTAGCCCTCCCTTGTAAATAATTCCCCTTAATATAAATGTATATTTAACTCAATCTGGCCGTTGTCACTCTCTATATGGGGGCTCGGCCTTTCCCTAAACTTAAAATCCCCTAGAAAACCGAAGAAAAAAAAAGATAAAGGACGCTGACGATGCAAGAAAAACGAATCTGTTCATTGTGTATTTGACGATTTTCTTCAATTTTAAGTGCATTTTTATTCTTCAATGTGTGTTTGACGATTTTCTTCAATTTGAAGTGCATTTATTCTTAAAAGTTTTTTTATGATTTGACGCTTTCATTCAATTTCAAGTGTTGTGTGAAAATTCATAATTGTGAAGATATTTATTCGATAATTTTGCCGAGACATCAAGATTTTCTTCAACACTATTATACATTTATGAAAGTAATATTCAACAAGCAAGACGTTGTGTGCAAAAGTTTACCGTGAGTTTTTATTTCCATTGTTTTTTACAAACTCTCAGTGATTGTGAAATATATTTTGAAACTGCTAATGTGACTGTGATACGATATTTTTTTTAACTTGTACAACTGCTACTAGTGACATTTTATTCTAGACTTTAATCCTTTCATAGCGTATTAATTTTTTTTCCTTTGTTGAAATATTTTACTCATATATCATTTAAAGTGATCTGCAAATATTTGTATATTTTACGTATTTTGGTTCAATTTAAGTGATTTATTATGTCTTATTTAATACTGAATGATATCCCAGTTATTGCGCAAGCATTGAAATTTGGCAATACTCATAATGTAAAATTATTATATTCTGTTATTTTTAACGATCACCCATTCAGTAGGACCTCTAGAGAACAATTGCGAAAATTTACGGGTTTCGCACAAGATTTTGATATTGAAGACTACTCCGCCGTTATTTTAAAAAAAATTAAACCTACCCGATTTAATCTGTTTAGCTAATTTTTACAACTAGAAACAAATGGAACTGCCGAAGAACTTTGTAATAATATTTTGCTTTCACTAGCTGATTTATCCGCTTTTCATAAGAAATTAAATACACGAGGTGTAGAGGAATGCCCCCGCGGGATGCAGAAAATTCATTTGCTTCCCCCCCACTTTCTACAGACAGGAAATCGGCTGACGCATTTAGCCAAATTAATGAGTCAGCTGTTCCCTCTATTTCGAAAAACGATTTATCGTGGCTTTTTTTTAAAGATTTACTTCTAACTCTTCGTTCTTTCAGTGCAGATGACTCATACTCAATTGAACATTTTTTTTCTGATGTGGAGGAAAATTTAACGTTTTGCCCAATAACCGAACAACAAAAAATTATTTTTGTAAAACGGCTTTTGACAGGAACTGCAAAATTATTTATTCAATCTCAGCGTTGTATAAACCCTTACAGTTTTATAAAAACACTACTTATTCAGGAATTTGGAAAAAAATTAAATCAAGCTCAATTGCATAGGGAATTACAAAATAGAAAAATGCGGCCTAATGAAACGGTATTCCAATATTTAGTCGCTATTCGGGAATTAGCGAATCGAGGTCAAGGGTTTCTTGACGAAACTTCAATTATGGAATATTGTATTAATGGAATCCCCGATTCTCCTTCAAATAAGCTAATATTATATGGATGTACAACAATTCAGGAATTTAAAGAAAAATTAGGAATTTATGACAAAATATTTCAAAATAAAAGCAAAAATCACTCTTATGATACGTCGCGTAATCCAAACTTTAGTAGCCAACGCCGTGATGTTGAAAGTACACTTCATAAACATCGATATGATAGATATCCAAAATTAAAGGCACCAAAGCCTAATTCAAAATTTGAGAATAAAAATTTCAGAGATAGGAATCATGTAACTTGTTTTAATTGTTCGGGATCCGGTCATATTTCTAAATTTTGCCCAGATAAACATCGTGGTCCAAAGTGTATATTATGCGAAAATTTTGGCCATAAATCCGATGCTTGTCCTCAAAAAAATATCCCTTCTTCTAATAATGTTGATGAAATTACCCCATTAACTACTATGTGTAAAGAAGTTAAAATTTTATCTAAAAAAATATTATCTTTAGTTGATACCGGAAATCAAGTAACCTTAATGAAAGAAAGTGTATGGAATCAATTAGGCTCCCCTTCTTTAATAAATAGTGGTAATATACTAACTGGTTTTGGCCTTTCAAAAACTCATGTAATTGGTTCATTCAACTCAACTGTTTCAATTGACAACCAAAACTTTCCTGTTAAAACTAATGTTGTCCGCAACCACTCAATGAACTTTGATATTATTATTGGTTGTAATCTAATTAAACAAGCTAATTTGACTATCACCCCTGATAGTGTTATGTTTTCTAAGCCACAAATCGAAGTATCTGACGCTTCTCCACAACCATTTGTTTTGGCAATTACTGACGACATTCCTAAATTTGATATTGGCCCTGAAATTCCAAAACAAACTCGTAATGATGTTGAGGCATTACTCGTATGTTATAGGCCGAATAAAATTAAAACGACGGATATTGAGTTAAGCATTACCGTGACGGACGACAAACCAATTTATCATTCTCCAAGACGGTTACCTTTTACTGAACGTGATATAGTAGATAAACAAATAGATGAATGGATACAAAATGGTGTTATTGAACCATGTTCATCTGCTTATGCTAGCCAAGTCCTAGTAGTCCTCAAAAAAGACGGCAGTCCAAGAGTCTGCATTGATTTTCGAAAATTAAATCGTGTGTTAGTTAAGGATCACTATCCTCTGCCCCTCATTGAGGATATTTTAGATAAACTTCAGGATACTAGAGTTTTCAGTACCATTGATTTACGTAATGGTTTTTTCCATGTGCCTGTTAACAAACAAGGTCGCCCATATACCTCCTTTGTAACACAAAATGGTCAATTTCAGTTCCTTAAAATGCCTTTCGGACACTCTACATGCCCTTCAACGTTTTATCAATACAGTTTTTCGTGATTTAGTTGTTCAAGGAATTGTTCTCCCTTACATGGATGATATAGTTATCCTTGCTAAAAAGGAATCTGAGGCTATTGATAGACTCAACAAAGTTCTTCAAGTGTCCAGTGATTACGGATTGGAAATAAATTTTGATAAATGTCAATTTCTGCATAGGAAAATTGAATTTTTAGGCCATATTATTGAAAATAATAAACTTTTTCCTTCCCCTTCTAAAACTAAATCAGTTGTCAATTACCCCGAACCAAAAACAACTAAAGAAGTTCAACGTTTTTTAGGTCTCACTGGATATTTTCGTAAATTTATCCCTGCTTATTCTGTAATTGCTAAGCCACTTGGTGATCTTTTACGTAAAGATACTCCTTTCAATTTTGATGTAAAACAAAAAGCTTCCTTTGACGAGTTAAAACGTTTGCTCTCTCAGAAATCTGTCTTAGGTATATATCGACAAAATTGTGAAACTGAAATACATACTGATGCATCAATCGACGGACTTGCTGCTGTTTTATTACAAAGATCCCCCGATGATAATTCCTTACATCCTATATATTACATGTCTAGAAAAACGTCCGAAACGGAGAGAAAATATACCAGCTACGTACTCGAAGTTTTAGCAATCATAGAAGCTCTCAAAAAATTTAAAGTGTACATTTTAGGAATACCTTTCAAAATAATTACTGATTTTTTGTAATGCATTTACAAAAACTATGAGTAAGAAAGATCTAAACACACGAATCGCGCGTTGGGCCCTGAATTTACAAGATTATGATTACACCATTTTACATCGCTCTGGCTCACAAATGGCCCATATCGACGCTTTAAGTAGAATACAGATTTTAACAAATCAGTGTACTGATTCTATTGTGCATAGGATAAAAGAATCTCAAGAGCTGGACCCACACATTCTTTCCATAAAAGCTCTTCTTCAAAATGGTCCATATGATAACTACTGTATTAAAAATAATATACTATATAAATTTATTGACGGTGCCGAAGTCCTTGTTATTCCCGACGAGATGCAGCATCACTTTATCAAAAATGCTCACGACAAAGGACATTTTTCAGTTAAAAGAACTCTATAACATATAAAAAATAAATATTTTATACCACAACTTCAATCCAAAATTGAAAATATATTTCTAATTGTGTAACATGTATATTGAAAAATAAAAAGTCTGGTAAACAAGAAGGATTTCTCCATCCTCTTGTCAAAGATGATATACCACTAAATACATACCATATCGATCATCTTGGTCCTTTAGCAACTTCAAGTAAAAACTACAAATTCATTTTAGCTGTCATTGACTCTTTCACTAAATTTGTTTGGTTATACCCACAAAAACTACATCAACTTCTGAGGTAATAAAAAAATTAGACATTCAAAAAACTACATTTGGAAATCCTCGTTTTCTTATCACTGATCGTGGAACTACTTTCACTTCTGACGAATTCCACACTTATTGTTCGGAACAAAAAATTACACTTCATCATATTACTACAGGTTTGCCACGTGCTAATGGTCAAGTAGAACGCATTAATCGAACAATTATTCCTGTCTTATCTAAGATGTCAAAAGACGATCCCACGAAATAATTCAAACATGTTCCTTCATTACAAGAAGTCTTAAACTCAACATTCCAACGAAGCATTAACACCACTCCTTTTGAATTACTCTTTGGAACACAAATCAATAACAAGACTGATTTGCGCATTCAACAATTAATCGACGAACAACTACAACTCGAATTTAATGAAAACAGAGAACTCCTACGTAAAGCAGCAAAAACGCAAATAATTAAAGTGCAAAATTAAAACAAAAAGTCTTATAATCTTCGACGAAAATCTCCTTATTTATACAGTGTTAAGGACTTAGTTTCTATTAAAAAAACGCAACAAGGACCTGGACAAAAACTCTGCAATAAATTTATCGGTCCATATAAAATAACACAAGTAAAACCTAACGATACCTACAACGTCGAAAAATGTGGAAATTTTGATGGCCCAACCAAAACAAGTACTTGTGCCGAATACTTGAAACCATGGCCAAACAAATGAATGTTACATTACGAACGAAAACTTTTACTTTAACATTTTTTTTGACATTATCACCATACTCAAGATTGCTTTGTATTGTTTGTCTTCTTTCCATCTGTATACCTATTTTTTTTATTCCTTATTATTAGTTTTGATTTTCTGATACATATTTGTCTGTTTTAATAATTGTTTTATTTGTAAGTTTATTTCCTCTAGCTTTTCAATTTTATTTCATGAAAATTTGAAATACACTGTATTTTACATGCGAGGACGCATGCTTGGTCATGATGGCCGATGTAGGAATGGATGTGCACATATCGTATTTCTCCTATATTCCTCAATGACGTAATGCCAAGAGAGCGCCACCTATCTGACAAGGCGGTTCGAGGATAACGAGTAAACCAGACTCGAATAGAACGATTGCGCGAGAGACGACCGAGAGAGGCGACGGCGATGAGACGATGACGAGGGTGCAGGAACGAAACGCCTCGTGGAATACAACGATCTAATGATGTTTCGATTACTTTTTACTAACTTTTAGCCCTCCCTTGTAAATAATTCCCCTTAATATATAAATGTATATTTAACTCAATCTGGCCGTTGTCACACTCTCTCTCTCTCTCTCTATATATATATATATATATCTTTATATATATATCTTTATATATAAAAATCTTCTGTGCGTATGTTTGTCACTAAACTCCCCCGCCGTGTAGGGCAGCGATGCACGTTAAATCTGTCGAGAGCTGAAACGTCCTCCCGTTGGTGTGGTGTGGTAGTTAGGAGAGGGGGTGCCAGCTCAGGTGTCGTCCACGTCACTTGACCATGGTTCAAAATTACGTGGTCCGTCGCCAAAAGCCCTCGTGTAGCTGAACAGTGCGACGTTAATATTCAATCAATCAATCAATCAGTCACTAAACTCCTCCTAAACGGCTCCACCGATTTCGATGAAATTTTTTGTGTGGGTTCAAGTAAATTCGAAAATAATTTAGATTCACAATTCGGTCCGATATCGCAATTAGTTAAAAAGATATTAATTAAAAACATTCAAAAAATACAACTCAACATAAACCTGCATTGTTGTAACAACGCTATTGTTATAAACAAGTAATATAAAAAAATTTTTTAATCAATTCCTACTTAAATCAACCAAGAAAAAATTTATTTTAGCTACTTTTTATTAAATAATTGCAATTAATATAAATATGTATATACCTATGACAGAATCACAACATTAAGTGGTAATTAATTTTTATTAATTATCATTAAAGTATCGTATTATCATCCAAAACAATCGTGTACATAAAATTTCCTTTCAAGTGAATGCTTTATTTAACACGTGAGAAAAAAACTTTTTGAAATTTTGACATAAGTCGCCAAAAGGGTCGCTAAGTCGCCAACGTGGCTGTATTTCTAATTTTTTAAATAATTAATTATAATGAATTAATTTTTATTAATTATAGTTAAATTATTGTATTGTCATCCAAAATAATCATCTACATTACATTTCAGCTCAATTGAGCGCTTTAAAATGTATTTCATTAACGATTGAAAATTTCACCAAGATAAATACATAAACTAACAAACAAATAAAATATGTATAGAGACCGTGAGCTAATAGTAGGAATTGAAAAAGACGTAAGTTGGCGTCGAAAATTGATTTTCAGCCAAACCTGACCTTTATTGTTACGAAAATGCAGACGATTCACGCTTTTTAGCTTTTTTAATTAATATCTTTTCAAAGAATCTTTATATATGTAATTCTTCTGTGCGTGTGTATGTAACTGAACTCCTAAACGGCTGGACCGATTTTGATGAAAGTTTTTGTCTGTTCCAGTGGACTCGAGAATGGTTTCGATTTATAATTCGATTTAGAAATGTTTATTTAATTAATTTTTTATTTATAAATTGTTGATCATGAAATGTTTTACATTGGATCCGTCAGACTGCCCTAAGATCAAAAATCAAAATATTCAAAAATCTTTTATTATAATTCAAGTTGGTCCCGACAGTTGGTGCTGTGATCATTTCAGGAAAATATTTTGTCACTGCGTGTTATTATTTTGTTTAAATAAATCGTGTGTTAATTAAATTATTTCATTCAGATGTAATTAGTGTTTTAAGAGTTTTGAAGTGTGCATAAAAAACTATACATTTTATGTACAATTTAATAAATATACCTGTTATAAAATAGTTTGTGTCTCAACTTTTTCACCTTTAATTAAAAAAATTTAAGTTTTTATTCACACAGTATACACATACTCACACGCTATCAATTGATTGAATTGTGATAACCGTACATGTAATGACGTTAGACATTGTAATAACTTTTTAATACAAATTTTACTCAAAACGGTCCTGATTGTTAAAGCTTATTCATAAAAATTTGGAATTTTTGAATTTAAGATGTGTGTACAGGACAACGTCTGTCGGGTCCTCTAGTATATATATATTTATACATAAAACATTTTTTTTAAAACATTAGGCACTACTTAGAATAAAAAACATTAAGTTTACAGTGTGCACAGGTATCCTGTATAGAAGTATAAACATTTTAGTACCTTATAGTGCAATAGTTGTTTTTTTAAGTGTACTTATATATAATATAAGACAAAATATCGTATTATGTTTTGGAGAAAAAGTGAAAAAACTAAGCGTAGCAATGTTTTCACTTATTACACATTTGATTAATATTTTCCGGCCTATTTTTATGTATCTAAAATTGACATTTTAAGTATTCTCTAGAATTACAAAAGTAATTTTAAATTTAAATGTTCTTTTCCTTTGTTATAACTGTGTGTGTGAGCAAGAACATAATTTTGTCGAATACATTTTCCTTTAGGTACCATCTTTATATATAAAAATTACGTGTCACAGTGTTTGTCCGCAATGGAATCCGAAACTACTCAACCGATCCTGACATAATTTTGCAGATTATGTGTCATTTCGTCCAACTTAAAATATAGGATAGTTTTTATTTCAATGAAGGACGTTATTGTTTTTTTTTTCTTGCCGGAAATGTACAGAATCTGGGAAAGGGAAAAATTCGCAAACTGACGGAAAGCGTGTATGCTTACGGAAGCAGATTTTGGGGACGAAGGTGCATGTGTCTAGTGTATTCCGAGGCGTGGAATCCGAATTTAGAATGGAATCCCCAAAATTTGCCGGGCAATGCCGGATGACTGTATTTTAGACACTTCCTGGAAGGGATTCACCATAAAAGCCATAGAGCGTGAGAACTTTGGTATTTGAAAACGGGCAATCTGAATCCGATATAAGAAATTGTCATGACTGCTGGATAATGCCGGACGACAGTATTTTACAGGCACCCTGTCAAGGGCTTACCTTAAAATCCTTGGACCGTGAAAACTTGAGCCATTTCGTATTTTAAGACGGGCAATGTGAAACTGATATCCGATGTGAGAAATTGTCCGGATAATTCTGGACGACTGCCTATTACGTGGACCATGACAGGAGCTTTCCTCAAAAGTTTTGAAGCGGGAAAAATACTTTTCTAATAATTTTTGGGATGGTGAACGAGAACCCGAAGTCGGATATTAGAAATTCCCGTAACTTTTCCGGATAATGCCGGATGACCCTAATGCCCCTTTCAAACGGCTGAACTTGCAGGCTCAGAGGAGCCAAAAGTAGTCCCCGGTTGCGTTTAGAGGTGGAAAATGAGAATCTGAAGACAAGTTTCAGAAACTCTCAGAAGTTTGCAGGATATTGCCGAAATTAGGCTTCGCTTTCGAATGTCAATTACGAATTTTTTTTCCCTCTAGCGACTGAATTTGCAAGCACCGAAATTCAGTTCCGTGTGTGTTTCGGAGCGGAGAAGGAGAATCTGAATTCGAATTTTAGGTGTTCCGGTAACTTTGTCGAATAATGCCGGACAACCGTAATATGCGCGAACAGCGGTGTCAGTCTAAATTTTAAAAGCAGGGATGTAAAAAGTGGGTTCCTAGCGTATTTTGAGGCAGCCAATCCGAATATTTAATCCAGTTCGAGAAATTCCCGTGTTAAATAATGCTAGACGACAGTATTTTAAATAAACCATGACAGGGGCTAGCCTTAAAATTCTTGGAGTGTGCAAAGTGAGCTCCCGATGTTTTTCTGGGAAGGGAACAAGAATCAGAAACCGAACTTCAGAAATTCCAATAACTTTGCCGGATGATAGTACTGCCCGTCCCTTCAGGAACAAAGCTTGCAGGAGCAGGGACGCCAAAAGTGGGCAGTAGGTGCATCTTGGGATAGGGAACGAGAATCTGGATTCGGATTTCAGAAACTCATTTAATTTTTATGGATATTGCCTGAATAAGGTCAAATCGCTTTGCATTCGAGTCCCGCGTACTTATTTTTATTCCCTATAGCAACTAAACTTTCAGACGCAGCCTTACGTAAATACGACCAACAGAAAATTGCGTTGGCAATTGCATCTTCAGTCATTGCTCTTAGTTAAATGATGGACAAATGCACATTCAGCATTCCAGTTGCTATTAGATATTCATGAAAAACCTGACGCAATGTGTAATATTAAAAAAAGAGCGGAATGGTTACGGTATTGCAAAGCAGTTTTAATCATAATCGGCAATGAGTGTACTTCAGCCCATAAACACTCACTCGAAGCTTTATATAGAACTTTGTAAGATTTAAACGGCAACGAGAAAATATTCAGTAGTGCTGTCCTATTACTGTTTGGTGATTTCCGACAGACAATGCAAGTCATTCCTCGCTCTACTTTTATTCACGAGATTAACGGAAGTTTAAAACAATCGTTTCTTATGGCTAAACGTTGAAACACTTCGATTGACCATAAACATGTGAGTTCAATTTCAAGATGATCAATCGGCGCAGATATTTTCTAATCAACTTCTGTCTATTGGAAACAGTAAGTAGAACTGCATCAAAATACGCTATGTATCAAACTGCCAGGCAATTTCTGTACTGTTGCTTAAACAAAAAAAAGAACTGATTGAGAGTGTCATCCCGGATATACTGTATAATTAATTATCTATGTAATGACTGGCTCTGTAATCCTGTTACTTCAGGGAGAAAAAAAATGTTGATGTTAACGAAATAAACTTCCAGATACAGAGGTGCTGCCAGGTGATCTAATGCCTTTTAAATCAATCGGCATTATTGTTGATGAAAAGGAAACTTTAATACTTTTGAATTCCCTGGATATATTTGAAATTCAACCTCACAATCTTCGGTTGAAGATTGGTTCACTGGTTATTCTGCTGCGTAACTTAAATACACCTAGATTATGTAACGGTACACGTTTGATCATCAAAATATTTACCGGGAATCTTCTTAAAGCAACCATTTTGATTGTAAAGTTAAAAGGAGAAATCGTTCTGTTGCCACGTATTCCACTGATATCCTCAGAATGTGCAACATCATTCAAAAGACTTCAATTCTTAATTCGTTAGGTTTTCGCGATGACAGTAAATAAGTCTCAAAGCCGAGCAATATCAATTTGGGGCTTGAACTTAGAAAATCCATGTTTATCGCATGGACACATACAGTTACTCCCAAAATTGAGGGTACACCTACTTTTAAAACGGGAATCAATATTTAGAATGAAAAAAAAATTATATTAAATGAGGGAAATAATTAAAACCTTTAAACATAGATGCGTTTATTAGATCATAATTCATTATTTTGAATGATAAAACAAAATATTTCTTAGTTTAAACATACATATAATAACTTATAAAGAAAATTAACAGAAATTAATAGCCACAAAATTGAGAGTACATGCATCTATTTTCCTGCATAAATCATGAATAATAAAGAGTTAATATTTAGTAGCATAACCTTTTGCTGATATGACAGCTTCCAATCGCCGAGGCATCGATTCCATAAGATGTCTAGTGGTCTCGGGAGCAATATTCAGCCATTCTTTTTGCAATACCGATTTCAATTGTTCCTTGCTTGTAATTTGATGTTTTTGCACAGCTCTCTCAAGGTGGGACCACAGATGATCGATAACATTTAAGTAGGGAGACTGTGGAAGTGTATTAAGTTGATTCCGACAATGGTAAAGCAGCCATTCTTCTACAACAAACGCAGTGTGCTTGGGGTCATTGTCTTGCTGGAATATGAAATTCGACCCCAGTGTGTCCCAATTTATCAGCACTTTCTTTCAAATTATTTTGCAGAATATTAAGATAAGCCATCTTGTGCATGATTCCATCAATGAATACTAGCTTTCCCACCCCCGACGCAGCCATACATCCCCAAACCATCACCGACCCACCTCCGTGCTTCACAGTAGGAATTGTGTGTTTTGGGTGGTGTGATGCATTTGGTTTACGCGACACCATACGACGACCGTCACTGCCGAAGATGTTGAACTTACTCTCATCACTGAAAATGACTTCGTTCCAAAACTGTTGAGGCTTTAAAATGTGTTCTTTAGCGAATTTCAATCGCTTGACTCTATTCCTCTTACCAATTAAGGGCTTTTTTCGAGCTACTCTACCATTATAGCCAGCCTTTCTTAGGACCCTTCGTGCCGTTTCTGCAGAAACCGATCGACCTAAGGTATTAGAGGTACTGGCTGCAATTTTAGGAGCACTAATTTTAGGATCAATCTTCACTTGATGTATAACTCTTCGCTCGGTTATGGAGTTCATAATTTTCTTTCTCCCTCTTCCTTCGTTATTTGCCAGCATACCAGTCTTAAATTTTTGCAGGATTTTTTGGATGCAGTTAACACTTCGTCCAACTACTTTAGCAATATTCAGCTGGGATTTACCTTCATTTGACAGTTTAATAACAAGTTTTCTCTCTTCGATCGTCGTTTCCTTCCGATTCTCCATTTTAATCAAGACATCAAATCACAAACATAAATTTGTTATCAGATAGCCTTTGTGTGTGTGTGAAAGCCTTCCTTTATTATAGATCTATTATCAAATTTATATTTAAAAAATTACTGGTAGTTTTGCATAGTGATTAAAGAAGTGTACCCTCAATTTTGTGACATTAAAATGGTGTAGTTTTTCTTTCAAACCTTCATATTTTTGTTTCAACCAATTTCCATGTCTTACATTTAATGTTATTTGGAAGAGTAATGTATGCATTTTGAATGTACAAAAGTGCGTTAACATAACGTATGAATTTCTACACCTGGTGATCCGATGGTGAATTCGGAATTAAGTGTACTCTCAATTTTGGGAGTCACTGTATATGTTGCATGTTTACGTTTGGGGAAACCACCAAATCTATTTGCGTTAGCAAAACACAAGTTACCAAAAAATATTTTGCTCCAATTAGCGATTAGATAAATAAAAATTATTTATTGTTATAATTTAGAATGATAAGAATAATATTAAAAATTGCTAAAAATCATCGCTATTTTAACCTCGTTTATAAAATTAAATCTTCATATGTTGTTACTAACAACTTCATAAATAATTCATGCATTATAATATACTCAAATAAGAGATGATCAAAATGCAAAATTAAAAAATATTATGTTGTTTTATGCTTAAATTCAACGCTCCAAAATTGTAAGCGTAAATAAATTTGACTGCATTGAATAGCTGAGAGTAATATTAAATCAACGCATTAAAACAAAGCCACTGCAACGCGTGGTTGGGTCAGCTAGTATCTTATAAAAATGTTTCATGTATATAAAAAAAAAATAATTTAAACCCATACATAAAATAATGAAAAAAAATATGATTAAATAGTTTTTTGATTTATAACGAACCTATATTTAACGAATTTTTCTATTTTGCGATCTTTTTCCTGGAACCGAGAACATTTTACTATTTTCTTTCTAAAATAACCTCTAAGTAGCGAAGTGCGTTTTCTGTATAATGAACTTTTCCTATTGTAATTCGATTTTTTTCTCCCTGTTTTAAAAATATTTCAGGACATTTTTTGAATAATTCTCTCTTTTAGCACATTGCATGGTGTTCAATGACCTTGAACTGATATTACCAGGTGCAGTGGCGCAAACAAGAGGGGTGTCCTAGGAGTCCGGACACCCCCCATAGCCCTTGATTTTTTTTCGATTGGTTATAATCCTATGTATATATTACGTAAGATTTAATTATATGTTTGTTATAAAATTAATTTTATTAATTAATGCTAATTATTTATTCAATAATTAATTTTGTATTGTTTTTGTTCCCGAAAATTGGCAAAAGAATATGTTGGGCGGCGTATTGGAGCATGATACCAAAATGGTGGACTTTCGACCTTGGACCCCCCTTTGGAAATTTTTGTGTGCGCTACTGACCAGGTGCCTAACTCACCTAGAGCAATGAAATCTTCATAATTTTTCCAACAAAAAACTCAGAAGTAACAGATTTGATCAGTAATCAAATTTAGACATGCATATGGTAGTGTATGCTTAAAGTTAGTGGTTATAAAATAATGTACGTTCAAAATTACTTGTGTGACGAATCTTTACGGCATCTTTCCACTAATACTCTTAGGCGTCTTTGAGGATTGTAAATTCGCATATATTTCCAATCTGCTCTAAAAGAAGAAAATGGGATATGCAAAGCAGATAAGGTATTTAAGGAGAGCGTTGTAAAGTTAGCAGAGGAGAAGGCGATTGAGCCAGCAACAGTAGTGACGAGGTTAGGAAGATTCAATTGGATTACAATATTGGAGTATTGCTGTTATTATTCAGCGAAGTGTAGCCTTAGATCGGTAGTACAACCAGGTGATATATTCTAACTTAGTACCTCTTACGACAAGCGTTATGTGGTCCGTCGCCAAAAGCCCTCGTGTAGCTGAACAGTGCGACGTTAATATTCAATCAATCAATCAACCACAAGCGTTAATATAATAAAGTTAGTTAAATCTTAGTGAATGATAATCATTCAAGTTGCGTGTATTTCCTATTCCGGTGAACCCGTTCGATAGTGAGCTTAGTAATTGATTAATTTCATACTTCGTAGTTTAATTTAATAGTAAAGGTAAATCTCTTTGCCGTAGACATTTATAATTAAATATTTGTAATTAAAAGGTTGATATTTGAACTAAGTGAATAAATATAATTTGTTATTATACAACTGGAGTCTGGTCATTCTTTGCCTCAAGTTAATCTTAGTGTCCAAGGTGGAACCCAGGGGGTTCTCACACTTGTAAGCTTAAAATTCCAAAATCTCGTTAAAAAATTCATTAGTTTTAATATAAAATTATTTTTTTTTCCAAGTTGAAAACACAATCTATTATTGGATAATGTCTTTTTTTCTGGTTTTTTTTTTTTTTTTTTTTTTGCAGATTTCTTTTTGATTCGTAAGAATTATAAAATGAATAGATATTAATTTTCGAAAAAGTGTGAATAATTACTTTTTTATGTATAGTGTCAGGTCCGGCTCTAGGAGTTTTGCCGTTCCGGACAAAAATGGAAAATACTGCCCCTCTCTCCAAAGCAAAAAATTATAATTAAAAGAAGAAAAATTGTTCACAAAGATACATACCTATAAAACTTGAATAATTCTTGCGCACAAAAAAGGCAACAAAACTATATTATATATAATACTGTTACACACAAATTAATTAGAAATAAGTTATTGGTCATTAATTCAAATGAGTAAAATGTAAGGGAAGAAATCAGCCATTTCTGCAGGCCAATTTATTCTAAAAAGAGTCTACTGATGGTGGGGATCACAAATGTTCATCTTACTTTATAGTAACCACACTCAAGACTAAAATAAAACATCTCCTGTGACTCTTATCTACAAAAAACTGTTATTGCCCGTCCCCCTTTGGATAGTTGACACCGGACGTTGGATGGGTGAAAGGAATGTCTGTAGTGACCCCACTCTGGAATGGGGAGAAAGTTATTAGAGAAAAAAAAATGTGTAAACTTATCATATTTCACTTTTGATCACACAATCCCTCATCGAATTCTTAAGTTTCAACATAAAAAAACACTGACAGCATCAAATAGAGTATAAATTAAGGAAGTAAGATACAGTAAATGAAATACCAAATTAACATCCGATAGTATTTCAGAAAATATATAAAATTTTTGGCAACAAAATTTTTTTTTTTTCAAATTTAATCCAAATTAGAATTTGCCGCCCGGGCAGGGGTCCGGTTTGTCCGATCCTTGAGCCGCCCCTGATAGTGTTTATGTATTGAAAATTTGTTTTATGTGGATTATAAAGTATATCGAAAGAATGAGCCTCTATATTACGAATTTTCCATGTAACGAACTTTTTGTTATGGATTTATCGGTTTCGTTATATAGAGGTCCGACTGTATTTAATTTTTTCTCTCCCAAAATTAAATAAATTCTTATCAAATTGATCTCTGAAGCTATTTCAAACATCCTTCAGAATATTCCTCCCCCCAAAAAAAACACATTTTGCCTTAAAGTATTATTAAGTAAAGAATATAAAGTTTTCAAATTTTGAAAATTGAATAAAATAATACTTGTAATATTAAATTTATTATTTACGCAGCATTAGCAGGGATAAAATAGAGTTAGTTTACATAATGCAAAAGAATATACTATGAATACCAAAAATATAAGCGCCATCTATTGACTTAAAAACAAACTCATGTTAATCCTAACTGTCAAGTCATTAACTTCAAGCATCTGAAATCAGTTTCTTTAATAGAAACTTTATGTGATATAAACACTAATAATATAAAAAACAATAAAAATCAACACTCTATTTGTATGAATTCACTTTTTCTTTAAGAAATTGCTCCCGGCTGCTGGTGAATGAATGAAGAAAATCTGAACTGCTGAATCACGCGGGGACGAGATTCATGACGGATAGAACCGGATTCGTTTGGTGTGAAGGCAGGAAGAGAATCTTGGCTTATTTGAGGGGGAAATTATGAAGCCGAATCTTGGTCGATCAGATAACATTGATGGGCGAATGAATCGGAATCGTTTGGTGTGAAGGGAGCCAAAGGTGACGACCGGGGATGAGCCAAAAGTCGCTCATCCTTTTGTTCATGAAAGGTGATCTGGATCCAAGTTCCTGGTGGATACCAGAGAGAGAGTACAAATGGTTTATCTTGAAAGAGTTCTCTTAGTAAAGTTCCTGATCCTAACTTATTCTCTCTTTACGCAGCTAACGAGACTCGGATCACAATCTTCGGCAGCATAGAACTCACTCTAGACTTCGACCTGCACCGATTATTCCTTCATCCTGGCTGATGTGAAGAAACCCATCCTGGGAGCTGATTTCTTCAGCATCATGGTCTGTTAGTTGACATAAAAAACCAGTTGATCTATAGGTTGACATCAATATCTTTCAAAGGTTCCAGCTCTAACGGACCACATTTGGAACTGAAGACCTTAAGCGACACTTCTCCGTATAACGAGCTGCTGTATCAGTTCCCTAGCTTGACCAACCCAGCTTTCGTTGGGATTAATCGTGGGAAACCCGATGTTACCCACTGCATCCTTACGAAAGGACCACCAGTGTTTGTCCAGGCTCGGCATTTTTTGCTTGAGAAGCTGGTTGCTGCCAAGAAGAAGATACAGTCCTTACTTGACAAAGACATTATATGTCCTTCAAATAGCCGTTGATCTTCCCCCATCCACATGGTAATAAAGAAGAATGGTGAGTATAAAGGTAGTGGGGAAACTATCGTCGACTTAACGCCGTCACGATCTCTCTTTGCATGATTTTTCTTTTGGGTTGCAGGGTAAAACCATCTTATCCAAGCTCAATCTGGGGAAAGCCTACTATCAGCTGCCTTTGGAGGAGGAATTGATCAAGAAAACTACAATCAGCATCTCCTTTGGATCCTTCGAGTATCTCTGGATGAGCTTTGGATATTCAAAAACAACCCAAAGTTTCCAGCGATTCATCGACAACGTCTTGAGAGGTCTAAATTGCTACGCTTACCAGAATGATATATTAATGGCAACGAGCAGCATCTCAAAAGCCTGGAAGAAGTCTTCAAACGCCTTAACATCATTGGTATTATCCTAAACCCTGAAAAAGGCCTTTTCAGGCAAAGCTAAATAGAGTTCCTGAGGCGTTTGGTTTCAAAAGCAACGGAATTTTCCCACTTCCTGAGAAAGTCGAAACCCTGTGGAATTACTCAGAGTCCAAGACGTAAGCGAGCTGCGCCTAGCAATCTTGAACTTCTACCACAGGTTTCTGAGAAATACTGCCGACGACCAAACATCTCTGCATGACCTCTGCAAAGGAAAGTTGAAGAAGGACAATTCTACTATTGAATGAAGCAAAGTCAGCTTTTGAAAAGTGCAAGAATTACATCGCCTAAGTTACAGTTCTAGCCTACTCGAAGAAGAAAACCGACCTATCCGTTGCAGTCGAAGCATTGGACTATGCTATAGGTGCAATCTTACAGAAAACGCACGGTGCAGTCATAGAGCTTTTTTTATTCTTTTCATGGAAGCTGACTGACACCAATAAGAGATACTCTGCCTACAACAGACTGTTCGCTATTTACAGCGCGGTAAAAGATTTCCGCCACATACTACAAGGTTGATAGTTTAAAGTTCTAACTGATCGCAAACCTCTGACTTTTGCTTTTCACAAAGTGAACGATAACAGTTCTCCTAGACAGCGTCGTCACATGGAATTTATCTCTCAATTCACCAAGGATATCCATTATGTGAGCGGGGAGAGCAATTCTGAGGCCGACGCCCTGTCAAGAGTTTCTACCACTGAAGTCCTCAATGCTATAGATTATCAAGGCAAGGCACATTCACAAGCTGAGGATGAAGAACTAAGTTTTTTGAAATCTGATCCTAAATTTGAATTCAAATTGAACCCAATGGTTCTAAAATGTATTGTGACATTTCCCCATTGGTCTTTGTTATAAATTAAATGGAATATGAATAGATGGCGCTGCAAGTAATCTAATCTTGTAAAAATAGTTATGTAATGTTCTTTTTGTGCTGTGTAAATGTCGTCCATTAAACTAAAATGGCTAAAAGACAGAGTGAATTATTGAAATTAGATAAAAAAATATTATGAATATATTCGTCCTAACTGACCAGGGAAATAAGGAATCAGGAAATACAACAACTTCTGTGAATCTCTTTTCAGAACTCTTCACCAACTCCATCATCCTGGAGTAAAAGCAAGCGTAGCTCTTATACGTAAGCGTTTCATCTAGAAGGACTTGAGACCAGACGTCACCAAGTGGACACAAGCGTGCCTCGGTAGCCAGCAATCGAAGGTCCAACGTAGCGCAAAGAATAACCTGGGTACCTTTTCTCTTCCATCCGTAAAGTTTTCCCATTTAAACTGCGACATCGTCGACCCTCTTCCACCCTCCAACGGAAGCCAGTTCCTCCTGACAACCATCGGTCGCTTCTTCAGAAGACCTGGAGTATTTTTTGGGCCTGACCAGAAGGCTGAAACCGAAGCCAAGGGCCTCTTCGACAGCTGGATTTTCTGTTTCGGAGTGCCGAAGTTCATAACAATGGACCAAAGCCGTAAATTTGACGGGCATCTCTTAAAATTTTCGCACAGTTTCTGGGCATTTACCAAACCCGAACAACGGCCTACCACCCTCAACCCAACGGAGTAGTGGAAATGTTTCGACAGTTGAAGGCGGCAATAATGTACCACTCTACTGAGAAGTGGACTGGTTTTATATACGAATCATCCTGCTCTGAATTCGTGCCTCGGTCAAGGAAGACATTTCTGCATCTCCAGCCGAGATGGTTTTTGGTTTCCCACTGCGACTTCCCCGACAGTTCTTCCGAGAAGAAAGATCCCTTGTTGCAGAAAAAGACTTTCTTCGTCAGTTTAGGCATAGAGTGAGTAAACTGAAACCAGAGCCAATTTCATGATACGGTCTACAAACAGTTTTTGGGCACAATGACTTGTTTACTTCAATGAACGAGTTTTTAAGACAAGATTGCGTAGACTATTATTCCAATGAATCTTTTACCCGAAGAAGAACAATTTAATTCCGAAACACGGTGCTATCTTTGTAAACTTCTCCTCGAGAATGATAAAGTCAGAGACCATTGTCATTTGAGTGGGTGTTATAGAGGAGCAGCTCATAAATATTGTAATTTACATTATAGAATGTGAAAAATGATACCCGTTGTGTTTCATAACCTGAAAAATTATGATGCACATCCCATAATCAAATGTTAAGGTGTGAAGATCTCCTTGGATCTCACTTTGAGAACGAGAATGATTTTGAGTCAAATAAGAACCAGTAGCCATTTTAATGAATAACTTTCTTTATTTGGTTATCTTTCCCAAATAGAATCAAAGACTTTTAATTACAAATAATTTAAAATAGTAATATGAGGTTTAAAAGGGACTTTCCTTTAAATTAACTTAAATATTTAATGATCCAATTAATTAACAATTAGAATATCGATCACGCAGAGATTACCGCAATAAGAGATCCCAGAATTATATTCAATAATATTCCTATTGAACACTTAACTTTAATCTCACTCCTAATATAAAGCTTTAATGAGACTTTAATTATAAATCAATATTTACCACACTGCAGCTCAGCTCTTCCTGAGATTTATCCACCTAGAAATCTTCAATAATAAATCTAACTTCACTATTATACCTTCCTGCTTCAATCTCTCTCTCCTACTGCTTTTTTACTTTACTATTCCGTTTGACTTAAATACTTTATCTAATCTGCATATATAATAAGGAATCCCTGTCCTCTTTTTGGAGCTGATTGGAAATAGGTAGGGGAATTAAATTTCCCTAAAAAAGACGTCTCAGAAGGTTAGTGATAAAGTTCCGTATATGTTTGTCACAAAGGGAATTTTAAAGACCATGAATTTAACATTCTTGCTAATAATATGGAGAAATATATCACTTTTTCAATGGAAAAAATTACTAAAGAAAATAATGTTACAGTATCTCTGCAAAATTCATATAGTTTTCAATTTTTACTAACTTCATTACAAAATTTAGTTCATAATTTAAAAGATAGCGATTTCAACATTTAAAAAAATATATATATCCCAAGATAAAATTCATCTTCTACGAAAAAGTACTTACCCGTATGAATACGTGGATAACTTCCAAAAGTTTTCAGAGATTGCCTTACCTCCTGCTTCTACATTTTACAGCACATTATCTGGAGAGCACGTGAGTGCGGAAGATTACGAACATGCTAAAAATATGTGGTCCACCTTCAAAATTAAATCTCTAGGTGAATATCACGACCTGTTTGTAGCCAGTGATGTTTTACTATTGGCTGATGTATTTGAAAATTTCCGAAAAATATGTCTTAAAAATTATGAATTGGATCCTGCACACATTACATCACCATCTCTTGCATGGCAGACTCGCTTAAAAATGAGTCAGCAACTTTTAGAATTGTTCACAAGCATTGACATGCGTTTATTTATTGAAAAAGGTATTCGTGGGGGGATTTCAACGATATGCAAAAAGTATGCTAGAGCTAATAAGAGGCATTTAGAAAATTATAATTCTTCAAGTCCATTTAAATATATGATATATTTCGATGCAAATAATTTATATGGCTGGGCAATGTCTAAAGTCTTACCCTATGGTGATTTTAAGTGGATTTCTCCCGATACATTTAATAAAGAGCAGATTTTATCAATACCTGAAAATAGTGAAGTTGGTTACGTTTTTGAAGTAGACCTCGACTATCCTACAGAACTTCATAATTTACATAGTCACTATCCCTTGGCACCCCAAAAGTTGTTCATTAAAAAGCACACATGATTTCACCCATTTCAAGAAATATTTTACAAACATTCAATTTTGAAAACTTTCAGGAAAGTGAAAAATTAGTACCAAATTTGATGAACAAGAATAATTATATTGTATACTATACAAATTTACAACTATACCTATCTTAAGGATTAAAGTTAACAAAAGTTCACAAAGTTTTAAGTTTCAAGCAAAAACCTTGGTTAAAACGATACATTGAGTTTAATACCATTCAAAGAAAATTAGCCTCTTGTTCATTTGAGAAAGATTTTTTTCAAATTGTTAAATAACTCAGTGTACGATAAAACAATGGAGAATGTTATAAAACATTCAAATGTACAATTAGTCACTTCTGAAAAACAAGCCAAAAAGTTAGTTCGCAGCTCCTATTTTCAAACGTTTCAAAATTATCACAGATAGTTTAGTAGCTTTGGAAAAATTAAAATCATGTATAACCCTTAATCGTCCTATATACATAGGATTTGTTATTTTAGAGCTAAGTAAAGTTTTAATGTATAACTTTCACTAGAACCACACAAAAAAAGCGATACATGAATAAAGCAGATCTTCTGTTCACCTATACGGATTCTTTAACGGGTGAAATTGAAACAGAAGATATCTGTAAAGATATGGGAGAAAATTTAGACACATATGACACCTCTGACTATCCACAGGATCACGCATTATATAATGAAAAAAACAAATACATCGGTTGTTTTAAGGATGAAATGAACTCAAAGCCTATTATTGAGTGTGTAGGTCTTCGAGCTAAAACGTATTCTATGCTAACTCCAAATTCGGGAAAAAAGACTGCAAAAGGAGTATCCAAAGTAGTCATTCAACAAAAATTAAAACATTCCAATTATCTTGAATGTTTAAAAGAAAATAAAAGCACGAAAGAAAATATGATTCTCGTTAAAAATGAAAACCACACGACACTTATACTGTAAGACAAAATAAAACTTCTTTGTCATCATTCGATGATAAAAGGTACATTTTAGAGGATAACATTGGAACGTTTGCCTACAGACACTAAAAAATTAATAAAAATCCAATCTCTCTAATTTGAAAAGTAATATGAAGCTGTATATAATTGACAGACCAAAAAGAGTAAAACTGGATTGATGCGACATTTAAACAATGTCGGGTGGATGGTGGGCTCAATCCTAATATTAAAAAGGAACTTTTATATGTAATTATTAAATGATTGTCTATAATCTATAAAGAGGTTGCAAAAAGTAACGTAAATTTTTTATACTAGTATAAATAAACCTAATAAATTTGTTTGCTGAAATATTAAAATATTATTAAGTAAGAAAAGAAAATATATATATTGCATACTTTATATTCTCTAAAAAATATTAGAAAAGAAACTGATTGGGAAAAAAAATTGAATTGAGGCGGCATTTAAACAATGCCGGGTGGATGGTAGGCTCAATCCTAAAAATTAAAAAAAACCCATTTTTATGCGTACTTATTAAATGAATGTCTTATTTAAAGTTCTTCAGGTAAGAGTGAATGGGTAAGTTCTTGAAATACCTCCATTCCCCATCCCCTTATCTACCGCGTCCACCCCATTCACTGTTATCACCACCACCATCTTATCTTCAGCGCCACCATGTTGAACTCCCATTTATATACTGCTCCTATATTTTGAAAAGTGCAGCCTAAAGATGAATTATATACCTCTAAATGACACTGAAAATTACGGAAATACCTCGACTTACGCGAACCCTGTGGTACGCGATTTTCAAATCTCGTCGATTCGTCTTTTGTTTGAACGCTACACGACTCGATTACTCACTCCCCGCTTCCTGTTTAGCTAATTTAAATGTTCGACGAGAATCAACGCTTAGCCATAAATTTATTTTAATTTAACATAATATAGTCCAAGAATTGCTGGATTCCCACAATCAGGAGCTGACAATGGACGAGCTCATAGAAATACATGAGCCAGTTCAATCAGGAGGTGGTAGGACGGTGTTGAAAATTTGACATCAGTTGAATTGTAAAAGCATTACTACAAATTTTAGAACTCCAGCGAAGAACGTGTTTTTTCAACAAAACAAGAAATAAAAAAAAATTATTAGCTTTTGTTAGGAAGAGATTCTGCGGAGGGGGGCAGGGGGAATCTTTGAGCCGGCAGACTACTTTTTGTTAAATTTTATTAAACTTTCTGCATGAAAATAACTTCAGTTTGCAATTTTGTATTTTTGTTATCTAAGCTTTTATAAAACGTTTATTTTTAAATTACTATTTTCTTCCGTCTCCAATTAAAGATAGTTTATATGTATTTATATGCTAAATTATACTGCGACTTACGCGGTTATCACTCAGTCTCACGTGTCTTGTAAGTTCGGAATATTTCCGTATTACAATATGTAATACCAAAAGTAACTACCAATCGATATATATGAAAATGTTAGAATAATCTCTCTGAAAGATATTTTATCAGCTACTTTATTCTAAAAAGTAATTCTATGCTTAGAGGTTATTAGTGACTAGTAAAAAAATTACTATAACGCAAAAAATACACTTTCGCCAGAGACAGGCACAGACCGAAGAAACAGCGCCGCAACAAAAGCAATTGTGAACATCAAGTGGAAAAAAACGGTGATTTCTCAAACCAGGGGGAGAGAAAGGAGGAGCTCCAGTAGTAGAAGTGGTGGGGTTCCCTCTACAAATTATGTGTGTTTCTCCTTAAACTTAACCCTATTCACTATGAAATTTTAAGCACGTTTATCATTGTAACTTTGTATGCCTCTTCACTCGAAGTGTATAAATTTAACCTGTTCTTAAAAGTCAAAATTTCGAAAATTTCTCCGTGTTGCTACTGACGCATCGACAAGACCACGCCTCTTAATTATGCTTTCCAGTAGTGCTGTCCAATCAAAATGAAGGGTAGGCTACCACTTCCTCTATAATGTATCAATGACCTCGCGCAGTTGGCATTCATTTGCTGTGCTCTGTTTCTTGTCAAATTGGAAGAATTTTTAATTTCACAGAATGTGTAAAAAAATAAACTCGTTACGGTCCACCATGATATTTAACTATTTTTCAATGGTTGCGCATGCAAAATGTTTATTAACTGTTACATTTGGATTACACTTCCACATGACGAGGTCGCCGATTCAACCAGCACACCAGTCTTTGCAACTTATTTAATTGTTCTATGCAAAGCTTTACAATTAACAGTTTTAACCACTCGAGAGTTTTGTAATCAATTTGTATGCGGACAAAGTGAGACATTTTTCGCTCTTTTTGAAACTACGGGTCCACGAATGTGTTAAAAAAAACTAATTTGATCGAATAAAACATTAAAAAAAATTTTTTTTTTTTTTTCATCGATATAATACATTTTTCAAAATACCGTCGGACCTCTATATAACGTGGTCTCTAAATCATGGAAAAAAGTTCGTTACATGGAAAATATTTTATATAGAGCTTTATCTTTTAAAATACTTTATAAGCCACATAAAACAAATTTTAAATTCATTAACATTATATATTCAAAAAAGTAATTATTCACCCCTTTTTTAAAATTAATATATGTTTATTTTATATATCTTACCCATAAAAAAGAAAGAAAGAAAAACTGCAAAGAAAACAAGGAATAAGAATGTTTAAAAAAATTCACTGTCTTTTCAATATTAAGAAAATATTTTTATACTAAAATTAATAATTTTTAAAGACATAACATACAAGTAACATTAAACATACATTATTTTATAATTCGAATACGGGACACGGGATAACTCCACTGAGGGTGAAAGAGGATACCGAAGATGTTTCTAGTGAACTGGGCAATGGGCGTTAAAGTTGCAACTCCCCGAACTCTATTGCTGTCAGCGAGTTAGAATCTAATAAAATCAGTTCAAGATTTATGACCACCATAAAATGTGTTAAAGAGAGAATAATTTGAGTTTTTTTTCAGAAATACTTTTTTTTAAAAAAAGGGAGAATAAAAATTGAATCATAAAAGAAAAAGTTCGTTATATAGAAAATGCAGTTCGCTATAGAGAGGTTATTTTACGAAGAAAATCGTGAAATGTTTAAGGTTCGAGGAAAAAGTTCGCCATAAGAAACATTCGCAATATAGAGGTTCAACTGTAGCCAATTTATTGAGAATTAAAATAATAGCCAGCTTCGAGACTGGAAAAAAAAAATGAAAGAAAAAAATCACATCTATTTCCCTTATTCGTTGTCCCCTCAGGGGGCTCACCTTCTTTAGGTGAGTACGGGTTTCACGCTCCCGAGGTACCCTAGTGATCTTTTCCTTTTCCCAAGGGGTTTACTCTCTTTGGTAAACACGGGCTTCATGCACCCGGGGTACCCTAGTGATCTTTCTCTACTTTCTTGCCATTCAAATTTCCCTTTTCTTCATTTCACACGTCGAGACCACAGACAATAATTTCAAAATACATATGTGTATAATTAATTGATTTGTTTTAATTAGATTTCTCAAAAATAACATTTTTGTATTCATTTTGCATTGCGTTAAATTAGTTTAATCCTTTCGTAATTTTTTCGATTATTTATTTTGGTATTTGTGTATTACTTCGATTTCTTTAAATGTTTTTATTATTTATATTTGTTTTTGACTCACAACGTTGGTTTTCCGACCCGCATGTTTGCCGTGTGCGGCGTCCCGTCAGGAGGAAAGGGTGTTCCGCGGATCCTTAGGTTTTGCTCTATAAATCTATAATCCGACCGGTCATGTCGTACGGATCACAAATTTGGGGATCTGCCGGCATGTTGCTACACACGCTGACGAACTCATTTTGAGACAAATCGTTAATGCTCCTTGGTTCGTCACGCAATGAAGTCATTTATCGTGATTTAAAAATTAAACCATTTTTACCTCACATAAAGAACCTTTCTAAAAAGGTTCTTCGATAAACTTCCTTCTGTTCCCAATGAGTTAATAAGAAACCAGCCTGCATACGATCCCCAGTGCCATCGTCTCAAAAACGCCCCAGAGCGCTTCTTGAGCACGATTTTATAAACTTCCCCCAAGCCAAAGGCTTAGAGTTTAAAATTTTTCATCATTGGGAACTTATTTTAAATTTTAAATAACTTAATTTTAACTTAAACTTCCTACTTCAAGTTTAAATACTCTCATTTTAGCAAGTAATTCCTAGCTCCGCGCCGAGAGTCGCGGAATTAACGTTTTCGAAGCAGCGAACACCGCGGTCGGAATCCAGGAGGGTGACCTCATTGGATTCAATTGTGCGGTGTTCACGCTTCAGCTTTCCTTTTCGGCCACCAGATGGAGGCACGATTCTGTACTATCTAGTGCTCTCTTAAAATTCGTTTCACGTCCAGCAATCATTAATTATATCGTTCCTTCGAACGACCGCTTATATTTTTGAGAACTGGACATTCCATATCTACATCTATCAATTATTACTCATGATTGTATCACATATATGACTTCATTGCGTCATTATTTTTCCTATAAAACCGATGTTCATTTTCTATCTTCTTAGTCCTACCCCACCCCCTTTATCCCGGCAAGAGTGCAAGTTGGTTCTTTATAAATTTTATTCAAAATTTGTTTTTCCCCCTATTTTTGCATGAGATCTTTTGATTTTCAATTCAAGATCTCCTTTGAGGTCGTTTATTTTCGGATCGACCCAATCCATTTCCACGCCCACTTCTCTGCGAGCGAACGGTCTCGGCCAATCAGATCGCAGGAAAGTGGTGCGACTATCTCTTCGGCCGACAGATTCAATCTGTCGCCGTTCCCAAAAATTGTTCTGCCCATTTTTTATTATATCTTTTAAAATAAAAATTTTAAGTAAAATCACTAATTCGGCCCTTTTTCTAAAATTCTGATGAGGAGGTACGCCCCGTTCCGGGGCAGGCACTCCGTAAAGTTTATGCCACTTGCCACTTTTGCGTTCCCTGTGCCCACGCTCCTCCCGTAAGGAGGAAAATGGTGGCCTGCGTTCCCTTTGGCCCACGCTTCACTGCAGACGGGTGGCAGGAGTGAGCCCGCTCCTGGTGGTACCTCTCTTCGGTGTCCCCGAAGAGACACTGCTGTAGGGTTAATGCTGCAGATAAGGGGATGTGGGTTTACCCGTTGGATCCTCGCCCTGATACTGTAGTACTATATTCTGGGTGTACTTCAGGTAAGCGCCGTGCCTGGTATTTGCCAGATGACCGGCACACTGCCTCCCTTGTTGGACTCCGTGGTGGGTAGAGGCACTCCAGGATGAAGACTATCTCACTCTTCATAGATCCTGAAATTTTGTGCCCCGGTAAAGGCCTTGTTTTACCCAACATCAACATAGATACCATTGCCACTAACTCACGGTTTTTAATATTGTCGCTACCAAATCATGAAATGACCCGGAAGTCTCCATTTGCTATTCAAAAAGCTCTGAAAGGAATAGGTGGAGATCGAAATCAGTTAAGTTACGATCCGGAGACTTACTAATAGAAACTGTATCCGCTCTACAAACGAAATCATTCTTATCCGCCAAAGTATTTTTAGACTGTCCATTAATAGTAACTCCTCACAGATCACTGAATTCCTGTAGAGGTGTCATATCTGAACCAGACCTTTTGTGCGCCTCCGAAGCAGAAATCTTGGAAGGTTTTTCTGACCAAGGGGTTACTCAAGTCAGACGAATTAAAATAAAAAAAGACTCGTCACTTTTCCCAACGAAGCATTTAATATTAACTTTCAATAGCCCAAAACTACCGTCTACAATAAAAGCTGGATATCTTAATTGTAAAATACGCCCTTACATTCCGAATCCTCTGCGCTGCTTCAAGTGCCAGAGATTCGGTCATTCTCAAACATCCTGCCGCGGTCAACTAACATGCTCTAGAAGTGCAGCTGTAGGGCATTTTTCTACAGATTGTACCCTAGAACTCAAATGTATCAACTGTTTACAGGCTCATTGCGCAGATTCAAAACTTTGCCCGAAATGGAAAGCTGAAAAACAAATGCAAGAAATTAAAACTAATAAAAATATAACTTACATAGAAGCTCGAAAGTTAATAGCTCCACTTTTAACACTGACCTACTCCCAGGCTGCTAAATCATCAATAACATCCACTTCTACACAGACTGATGAAAATATCACAAAGATAAAATGTCCACCTTTGGAGTTGCTTCAACCAGCCTCATCCAACTCGAAACAAAATAAAACTACACCTATACCTACAGTTTCTACATCATTTTCTTCCACTCAAGCACACCTATTACGTTCGACTTCTACAATATCAAAATCCCAGCCACCTATTCCCAAAATTCCTATATCTAATGACCTACCTTCCACCATCATTCCTTCCACATCTGCAATATTACCAACAATACAAAAAGAGGCTTTGTTACCAATGCCTATTCTTACTTCTACTACTACTTCTTCCGCTGGCAATAGCTTAAATACTTCCGCTTCATCTTTAAAAACCGATACACGTTTATTTCCTACAACTTCCAATAAATTTGCAGCACTATCAACTGAAATTCAGCCATCAGTTTCCTTATCAGAATCAGAAGCTACTGCATCCAATAATGAACCATCTTACACTTCCAAAATTTCAAAGAGATTAAAACGAAACTCAAAAAATAGAAAAAGGCGTGCAAAAGAACAAAAGGCAGAAATTGAAGTTCAAATGACCCCTCACACACCCAAGAAAAGCTACATTCATTATGACTCAGAAGAGGAGGATATGATTATACACAATGTAGATGAAAAATTAATGGATGATCATGTACGGTCTGGTTATTCACATTTCCTGACACCTACTAGAAATCGCAGAAATTAAAATTTACACTCTGGATTTCAATCGCGTTTTAGACCAAGATATAATGGTTAATATTTTAAACTATTTTCTATGTTTTTTATTTCACACTTTTGCCATTTTAATTAAATGTAACAATTATTCATGAATTTTTAAACTTTAATGAATTTTTATGCTTAAATTTTTAACTGTTTTTTTTTATTAAAAATTTATGGAAATTAAAACAAATGTTTGGCGCAGTATAGCCGAAATCGGCTCTTGCGCCTATAAAACCAAAAATCCAATCCAATTCCCACATTCGTTGTTACGTGTCCACCTCACACAATTCACGTGAGCTCTATCAGAGCAGTCGTTTGATTTCTATTAACGTTGCGCTCCAAAGCAATCCTCGGTCAAATTCACTCTTTTAACACACTTTATTGTCGTCATAAATCTTGAACTGGTTCGCCGAGGGCAAGAAAATTCTGGGCGTTTCATCAAAGAACATCGTCCAGTTCACTGTAACATCTTGGATATCTCATTTCACTCTCAATGGAGCTGTCTCACATGTCCGTTCATTTGTAGTGTTGATCAGTCATATTGGTAGCTTCGTTTCTCTTGTAGCTCGAAAATGTTAAAATGTAAGTGCTTGCGGATCAAAGAAAACATTGAATTCTTCAGGAAGTGGAGAAAAGCACCAAAAAACTTTCCTTGCCCTTTTTCTTTTTTTTTTGATGGGTAAGAATTATAAAATAAACATATATTAATTTACAAAAAGGTGTGAATAATTACTTCTTATAATATATAGTGTTGATGAATTTAAAATTTGTTTTATGTGGTTTATAAAGTATATATTAAAAGATGAACCTCTAAACAACGAATTTTCCATATCGCGAATTTTTTTTCGGGATTTATTGGCGTAATATAGAGGTCCGACTGTGTATATATTTATCATGTATTGGAGTAAGAATGACTGGATAAATGCCGTTTATCATATTATGTTTTACCTTTAATGTCCAGCAAAGCAGTCTGTACTCCAAGCCATTAAAAAAAGGAGTCGTATTTTCAGCGTCGATCAGGAGCCAGTGCGTCGTTCGTTCACGTGATGCTTCGCAAGTTCGCCAGAGTCGAAGTTAAAGTCCTTATGCGGGAGGCGGGTTGAGTTGTTCTGGTAGGTTTTACCCCAACTGACACTTGAAGGGTTGGGGATTAATCACATATATATATGATGATTATAAACCAGTTTGTCACAAATTAAACGGAATTAACGTTAATAATGCTCCCCTAAGCAAAATGTTTGAAGATTGATAATTGTATTTTTAAGTAAAATACTCCATGAAATGTTGCTGAAAAAGGCTTTCTAAGAAAATTTCGAAACCTTTAGGAATAGATTTCAACTTTTTGTCACCAGTTGACTCAGTATTATTGGAATTAGTTGTGTCAAATTCACATTATTACTAGTACCAATTATGAAGAAATTCCATTAAATCGGAACTTCTTAGACCTCCCTGATCTTGCTTTAGGCATACTTAATTAATATATTTTGTCTTTTAGAAGACAGATTTCTATCAATTATATATATATATATAAAAAAAAGAAGTTAAGTGTGAAACAAAATATCGAGAAGAAAGGACATAAGAAAATCGAAAAATGACAACAAATGCACGAATTTATTTGCCAAATTTTACTAAAAACTAATAAACTATTTTTTAAAAATATCATCATGTCCCCTCATTACTTTACACACACACACTTAAATTAATAGTTTTCAAAAAAATTCGATAAATCACCAAAAAAGTGTAAAAATGCAAAAACTTCCGGTTCGTTTTTGCTGCTCTCTTGACATAAAAACTACCATAACTTCGTAAATAATTTAAGTATAAGCAAAAGTAAGGTATACTTAGAAAGCAGAAGATTCAACTATATAAAATTTGAAGTAAAACAATTTCGTCATTTTCATCGAAATTGACGTTTTTGTACTAGTCAGGCACTTAATACTTTTATACTTAATTTTGTTATTTAAAAATTTTAATTGTTTTAATTTTCTTTTTAGACTCAAAAGTATATTTAAGCAATTATGTGATTAACAGAACTATTTGTTCATTGCAATTTTCTGATTCGCTTACAAAAATATATTTTCATTCTTAAATTCACTGCAATATTGTTAATGATAATTATACTGTTTAATTAGTTCTATAACAATTTATCCTTTTTCTACATTTTAAGTTTAATTTTAGTGAAGGATTTCTCTCTCTCTCGCCTATTTTTTAAAAATATTGTATGTTTTATTTCCATGCTTCTACTAGAATTAGAAAGAATCTCATCATTCGTAGAAATAGGTGGCGGGGGAGCTCCACTTTGAAGCTATTGATAAGATATAAGATTATAGGAACTTTCACGACGTATTGGTGGTGGGGGGGGTGACAGACTACTGCGTATCATGTCGTTTCTGAGTGGTGGGTGGAGGAAACGTCCCTCCTTTGGTCATATGTCTTTTTAGGGATGTGTGCGTCGCGGACGACCTTCAGCACGATTTCCGACTTAAGACGAAAAGAGCCGAATGAGCGTTACAAACCCAAGCGTGACGTTCATTCAAGTTCTCTCTCCAACAAAGAACGCGTAAAGAAGTTATCACTTCAAAAAAATGATATCTTTCTAGAGCAGGGGTGGGCAGACGTTTCCAGAGTACGCGCGGGCTACTTCTAATTTTTTCAAGATGTTGCTGTCCACCCAGTGTTAGTGGCGCATACAGGGGGGGTCCACGGGTCCGGACCCTCCCTCATAGCCCTTGATTTTTTTTCGATTGATTATAATTCCATGTAAAAAGAACGTAAAATGTAAATAAGCATTTGTTATTAGTATTTTTTATAAACCCTCTGGGTGGTTAGCTTCCTCCTGAAAAGTTTTTCCGAAAGCGTTTACTCTTATTTTGCCGTTCGCTTTAAAAATGCACAACAGACTTCTTTCCTTTTCCCTCTTTTAAAACTTGGGAGCTCGAGCGGGGACAATTTTATGACTTAGTTTAGTCCCTTTGTCAAGTAAGAATCAAGAGATCAATCGTTTACAGCTAGCTGTTAAGTTGCCTTGGGCAATTTTGTATGAAAGCTGTAGTGCAACTGGGTCGTTTCCCCTATATGTTCAGTCACAGTAAAATTAAAACAAAATGAAGGGTAAAAAAAAAAAGGAAAAAATGAAATAAATAGTGTGTTAGAAGTTGAAAAATAATTATATTTTCTTCAAACAAAAAATATTTTTCTGTTATTTTTTAAAAATTTAAAAAATATATTTTTTTTTGGTATTGCGATTTGAACCAGAAAAAAGCATCCTGCATTCATTTTTGAATATGAGAGTAAGAAAACGCGCTCACTTTCCTGTTTTTTAAAAAGTAATGAGGTAAAAAGAGTAAAGGCCCTATCTCTTTTTTTAAACAATAAGACTGTAAATGGTGCATACGGTGATATACATACGATGATTATATTTATGAAATAAAACCGATCTTTCTATATTCAATTATATTTTTAATTTAAAATAACATAAAAAAGGAATTCAATACTTTAAATTTATTTTAATTAAAATCATATAAATGATATTTTTATGTTAACTGAATATTTTTCGGAAAAAATCTAAATTTTCATTCCTAGTGTTCTCCTTTTCGAAATTCTTGTATTAAATAAAAATTTATTTTCTACATCGGCATTTGTGATGGACATAACACACATTCAGTCAATAATTTTTAATTTTAATGGGGGATATACTTCTTCAAATGCGCATATGACAGTACATCTAACCATTTTCTACTCAAGTTTAATTTCTTATCTTTCTGTTTCTTTTATTACAAGGAAAAATGTCACACATCGATAACTACATTTTCACACAATTCAGTCATCACAAATTCTATTGTGAGAAAAGTTCTCCCTAATTAATTTTGTCTTTCAAAACAGTACACTTAAAACAATTTTGTTCAGTGAAGTTAACCGACAATTCCGTAATGTATCCATACCAAATTTTAAAAACAATTTTAACATTTGGAAATGTATCCTATATTAAATTTTTTGAGTATACACAAATATTTCCTGCTGTAGGGAAGGCATAGTATGAGAGAGATGTGGTGTGTGGTTTTGAAAGAATGTTTTCGTACGTGTAGACTATTTTTGAAAATTTAAATATCACTGAAGCTTATCATATAACTGCAAATGAGCCTTATTTTAATGTGTGCTGGTATCAAAATAAAACACTTTACAATATTAAACAGCCTATGGCTTTATATTCAATATCAAACTATTCGCAAAATGGTTTACAACTTCTATTCAAATTGTAAAGAAACTGATATATATAAATATATCTTACTGCAGTCAAAAATATTCATAATATGTAAATATCCTATTCCTCCACTTATTTCAGTACATTTTAAAAACTGTAGCTGAAAGCAATTTTTTATATTTATAAACGAGGCATAAAAGCTCACACAGTTATAAAAATGTCTTTATCATTTTTAAATATACTACTATAAAACGTATATGGATTGTAAGATCAGTTCTAAAATCCTAAAAACTTTTAGACGAGCAAAAAACATGTAATTTTGGATTGATCAAAACTTTAATATAATACACAAATATACATGTTATTAAGCAAATACATTTGAAAAATCAAAGTTCCTTCTGAATTAAACGTAATTGAAAGAAAAATGTTTAATTGCAAATGAGTGGAAATACATGTTTATCTAAGGGGTATCCCCAAAGTGAGGCAAACTTAAGACTCAAACTCAGTGGCACAACAATCCATGAGGGCCAGGAACTACTATGCCCATCCCAATATACGTGACTATTGGGCGCTGAGGTGCATGAACAGATGTCCCGATTTGGTGGTCTGTCTGAAGAGAGACCTTCAGTGTTTAAGACCCCAAGAATGCTTGGTACTCATTTATCGACCCAATGTAGCGGGGATGAAAGGAAGAGTCGACCTTGCCCAGCCCGTTAATAGAACCCAACACATATGGTGTGGACACAATACACTACCACTCGACCCTATTCGGTGAAAAATAAAACTTAATGTTGGAATCTTATATGATTCCCTAATGAATGAGGGAGTCCAAACTTTTTTTTCATGTAAACTGTTTAGACGGAAATGGTTAATTATGAACATTTCACAAATTGCATAAATTAAATTAACCGTTATAGTTTACATAAATTTTTAAGAGTGCAAAAGGTGTTTTTTGGCTGCACGAATTAATTTTAAAAGGAATAAGGTTACGAAAAAGTAGTACAAATCTATCTAAAGTAGGGTTGGTTTACCTTAGATATTGTTAAAAAAGCAATGTATTGGAAGCCAATTCCACAATTCATTGTTATAAAAATATATGGAAAATTACAAGACTTATTTTTGCATTTGTAATTTATATATTTTTTTCCTGAGAACTTTAAAAGCTAGAGCGGCATCCATCAAAACCGCGAGTCCCTCTCTGTTTTTCCAGATCGCCCCTGACTAAGCCGGCTTTGCCATAGTAAGTGAAAATGCCGTATTTTGTTTGTCAAGATCATTTTATAGTAGACTGCATTTTTCATGTATTTTAGATGGTCGTTTTATATTTTCTACATCAATATCTTAATGTCTGAATTTAAAATTACATAAAATTCTTGACATTCGCATCAATGACCATTATAATTTTATTAGTATATGAATGTGTCGTCAAACGATTACATGACTATTATTAACATATTATTTTAACGATTTAATTAATATTAAGTATAACATAACGCACACACATTTTCTGAACTTAAAAATAAATATTTCGAAAACTACTCCAGATATACTCAAAATTTTTCATTCATACGCCTTAGCTTCTCAGTTTTGCTTCTATGTAAAACTTTATTGTAAAGAGTGTTTTTTTTCCAGTTATAGAAGTTTAAGTTGGCATTACTTTCCAAGATGGCGACAGATTCAACAGCTGTCAAGTGATTTATTCTCAGTTTGGTTTGGCAATTCATCAAAACGATCATCAATCAAGGCGTAGATTCGTTGTATGGGCCCAAAACGAGATTGCCGTTGTTCCCGATTTTCATAAGCGAATTTCGTTTAGCGATGAAGCGCACTTCTGGTTGAATGGCTACGTCAACAAGCAAAACTGCCGCATTTGGAGTGAAGCTAATCCACAAGTGTATGTCGAAACACCGTTACATCCAGAAAAACTGACTGTTTGGTGCTCTTTATGGGCTGGTGGAATCATTGGTCCGTACTTCTTCAAAAACGATGAAGGCCACAACGTTACAGTCAATGGTGATCGGTATAGAGCCATGATTACTAACTTTTTCATTCTTGAATTGAACAATCATGATGTCCAGGAGCTGTGGTTCCAACAAGACGGCGCAACATGTCACACAGCTCGTGCCACAATCGATTTATTGAAAGACACTTTTGGTGACCGCCTAATTTCACGTTTTGGACCTGTGAATCGGCCTCCAAGATCTTGTGATTTAACACCGCTAGACTATTTTCTGTGGGGCTATGTAAAGTCATTGATCTATGCGGATAAGCCACAAACGCTTGACCATTTGGAAGACAACATTCGCCGTATTATTGCCGATATACGGCCACAAATGTTGGAAAAAGTCATCGAAAATTGGACGTCCAGATTGGACTACATCCGAGCCAGCCGTGGCAGTCATATGCCAGAAATCATATTTAAAATGTAATGCCACAAGATTATCTTTCGAATAAAAAAAATTCATGTCAATCGAATAATACATCGTTGTTTTATTGCAATTTAAAGTTCTATACCTCTAAAAAAAACACCCTTTATATTCATCAATTTTTTTTAGTATATTTTTTGCTCTTAGCAGCAGTTTTCTACTGAATTGTATGAAATTTTCGAAATATATTAAAAAATACTAAAGAAGCTATATAATAAAATTTGAAATTCATAAATATTATACTCAAAGAATTACTTGAACTTATGGTAAATAATTTTTAACTGCTCGATACATTTTTTTTCGAAATTTCAAATGGAATTTCTAACATAAAATTTTTAGCTTTATACGGTCGAGATTTCAAAAAATATCCAGATTTTAATTACTTATTCAGTTAGCCTTTAAGAAAAGATAAATGTTGAGGTATTTTGCATAAATAGATATTTTTGAATACTAATTCGAATGTTTTTGAATAGCTCGAATTTAAAATTGATTTTTATGTTTATTTATATGCATAAATGTCTACTGTAAATGTTTCCGTATATTTTTGATTACCATTTATTCAAACATTCAAGTTATAAAAAAAATGTGTGAAAATCTTCATTCATGTTGTCTTTGATGTAAACTGAAGTTCAAGCACTTAAAATTCAAATATAATTCGGTGTATTTTAACAATATATAACTAGGCACCGTACGTAAACTTCCCTGCACACTTGGGCTTTGAAATCTAAAAAAAAAAAAAAAAAAAATAACTAATAGATCTTAATTAGTTTTTTTTCTCGTTATTATTTTTATCAAAGTGTAAGAAAATGTTTCAAATTATTTGATGAAGTTTAAATTTATTCATTTTTAGTGGTTGGAAAGTTGAAAAGGTTTCAAATTTTAAAGTGTTTGGTGTTTTATTAATTTTTTTTGGCATCTTATAATGAAATAATCACGTTTCAAAAACTAAAAGCATTGATTAAGATAAGAAAAATGAAGCGAAAGAATATACTTAAAAAGGTAATTTGTCTAACTATATAAAATAGCAGATTGCCCTGACACGCCCCAACTTGTTACAGTTTCAAATTAATATGAAACCAAAAGGGAATTGTAACACATTTTACTTATGCGTTGGGACTCTTCAAAACTTTTAAAATACAAGCTAACAAACAAACACTTCCTGGGGTCTAAAGAAATTTCCCCCCGATTTTTTACGATTGCTCCAGGGTCAAAACACGGGGTTCCCTGCGAGCCATAAAACTTCCTATCAGTGTCCTGCTGTGTGGCTTCCACCGTCCCTAATTATCTTTCAAGATGTTAAACCTTTAAACGGCGAAAAGGATTTCAGAAAAGTACGGCTCAACCGCTTTTGAGAATGTTACTTGAAGGTAAAAAAACCCGTGCAGTGCATTTTCGAAGCATCCTTACAATGACGGAATTTTCCGTGTGGAACGCTTGGAGGGTTAATTAATGTTAATTATTTATTCAGTAATTTATTTTTTGCTGTTTCTCGCTCTCAAGACAATCGACAAAATCAAAAAAATATGTTTGGCTACATATTGGGGTATGATACAAGAATGGTAGACTCTCGACCCCCCCTTCTTGAAAAATTCTTGTGTGCGCCACTGCCCAATGTCGTAGGTGTGGTGAGGTTAGGAAAGGGTTATTACTATAACTTAATAATAACTACGGAATATGTACTTACCTTTTTAACAACTCTTTTAAAACTGCATCTAAACCAAAACGCAAGACACAAACATAATAATAGCCACAAATATAATAATATCAAACGATGCATTGATTATGAAGCAATTCAAAAAACATTCTTTTTATCTTAAGTCAGTGGAAGACTTTCATATTCTGCGCACTGTCGGTCAATCTTGAATTTTCCGTATAGAATTACTACCTGCTAAATTCTTTAGGTGGTCACCCCAAAATGTCTTGGTGGTCCACCGGTCGATCGCGATCGACGTAATGCCTATTCCGGTTCTAGAGTAACAACTCTTTAAATTTCTTAAGGAATGCTATTTCCTTTAAATAAGCAGTATTTCGATACATGTAGAAGTCTAATTTTTTCTATGCTCAACTTTTTTTTATGCTCTCATTTTTATACCCGGTGTATAACGCGCATAAATTTCGATCTAATTTTTGTATTTTACGCCGGATTTAACGATGTTTCTGATACTGATTCTTCTTACATATGTTTCTTTATTAATATATTGTGACGTCGTTGATTGTTGTGAATCCCCATCCTTCGATTCACGATAAGTTTTGTAGTTTCACCAGCTGTTAAATGACAAGTACGACGTCTTCGATTGTTGTGAACCCACACCCATCGATTGTCCCTAGATTTTATAGATCCACGGGCTGTAAAATGACCAGTGCACGTGGTCATGGGGTCATTGTTTATTGTCTGAACTCGGTGAGTGACGACAACCAGACTAGCCGCCATAATGGTAAAGGAGAGCCGGCAACCCATTGACAATTGGCGTAGCCTGTCTTAAAAGAATCCTGTCGTCTTTTCTGGTGTTGAGAGAAGGGGAGACAATGTATGCAGCTCACTTTTGGAACCTTTTTTTTAATTATAATTTTGAATGAAAATACGTGTAATTCATTAATAATTTGGCACATTGCAATTTAAATAGTTACATGATAGATCAATGTATTAGCTGATATTGTTTCTTTTATTAAATTCATGTGTATGTGTGTTTTCTATTGATCACAGAGTGAAACCAAACTTTCGAGGAAAGGCCCTAGATATAGCAGCTGCTGGCCCTAGGTACAATGATATTGTATCTATGGCCATTTGTAAAAATTTTTCAAAACCTTTTATTTCACAGAATTTATTATTATAAGTACTTATATTAACTACAATTGGATGGTAGTTAGTATAATGATGAGTGCATATAAGTTTCACATTTTTAAGCATGCCTCTGTTTTTGTGCATTGAAAAAATATGGCCCTAGGTACACAGGTCTCCCCTACTTAAGCATTATTACAACGTTACATGAAACGGAGAACCTGGTTGTCAATTCAGCGCCTACAACACATCGGAGGGCACTTATGAAATATCGCAACAATTGCCAACTCTATTAATAATTCGCCAAGTTGGCAACTCCGATTTCCTATGTTATTGGCAACCAGGAGCTTTATTTCATATAATGTCGCCAATAAGACGTAAGTACGAATTGGAGTTGTCAATTTAGCGAGTTATTAATAGAGCTAGCGATTGCTTTGATATTACGTAAGTACTAAAATCTGTTCAGTCTGACGTACATGAAACACCATAAATTTAATATATTATATTTTTAAAAAATGCTTTTATAGTTAATCTTACTAAAAAGTAAAAAATCTTAATAAAGGAATAAAATGATTCATAAGAAAATTAATGTCATTGGGGTCAAAGCGTGGGGTCCTGTGTACTACATTTATACACTATCTCTGCACTACGGAATAGGTCTAGCAAGAAATTATAGCAATTGAGATATCCACACTGTTGAATGCAGTCATTATTTTTCCATCCCACATTCCAATTTTCATAGTGTTTTTGCTTTTCTGGCATTTCTAAGTACCTTGTGTTCTCTCTCTCTCTCTATTTTTTTAAAAACCTGGCACTATTATTTTTCTAATTCGTTTCCTACAAAAAAGTACTCACATTTTTGCTTCCTAGTGTAATTCCTCTTTTTTCAGGAATAAACCATTCTTGTAAACTATTTTCATGTTAAATTCTTAGTGAGAGACCATCATCTTCGATTGAAAACTTTTGGATGCTAGAATCTTATTTGCAAAATTGGGCTTAAAAGATGTTGGATGTGTAGTGTACTGATAACAGAAATTAGCTCTCCTATATTATATCCTATATTGTTGCAATATGTGGTGTTTTTTAAGCAGTAGTCTTTATAAATATACAATTCAGAAAGACATGACTTCATGTGTAATCTTTAGAAAATCATACTTTTTAAACCTTTTATCTTGTTTCTAAATTATGAATGCTTTATTCTTAAATGGCATCAATTTCATTTCTACTTGTAAGGAAATGATTCAATATATAGTACATTAAAACAAGTTGTACTGTGCAAATAAGTAGGAAATTAACTATAGTATGCTTATATAGTGTTTATTAAAAAAAATAAATCTTATGGATGAAGGCATGTTGTTTCAAAAATTTTACTTATATTCTTGCTTATTTTTTTAATATATATGTATGTGTACAATTTCCAGAATAAATATTTCAAAAATATGATTTGGGTTTGTTTTAATTTTCTTGTTTACAGTGAATCATTAAAAAAAAAAATAATAATAAAACTCTTTCTAAAAACTCTTTCCAGTTGGTTAAAAACTTGTGCATTTTAAATGTTTCGTAAATGTAAAAATCTAATGTTTTAGTTGTTTTTACATTCTTCTAAGAACTGAAATTTTTAAGTATTTTAATTTTTGATTAAAAAACATTAACTTAAAAACTATAATATTTGTTTTTTTTGATGATAGGAGAGTGTAAAATCAGTTTATATGAATAAAAAACGAGCTTAATTTGTAATATATATATATATATATATATATATATATATATATATATATATATATATATATATGTGTTTTTTATTGAAAACAATTATAAAATCCCCGTGCAGCACAAAGTATCACACGGGGCTTACAAAAGTAAGTATTAAACACACATTCAAGGGAAATAATAAATTTAAAAAAATGAGGTTAAGAAGAATTACAAACAGTTACAAAAAATCTACAGAAATTTTTGAAAGCACTTCTGGTGGAAAGAAGTTGGTGAAAATTCGGTGGCCAATTAATGTTAAGTCTCTTGAACGCCAGTCTCATGATCTTTCTCTCTCTGACATACTTGGAACACAGAAGGATTACATGTTCTACATTTTCCTCGCTACCGATATTACAGTCACAGGAAGATGAAGGAACTAAATTATATTTGTTCAAGTAGCTTTTGAAATTACCATGACCAGTGAGAAATTGGGTTAATTTGTAGTTAGTGTAAAAATGATGATATAATAGTCTCTTATTAATGGTGGGAAAAAATTTCTTTTTGTTATGCTCCCCTTATTAGAAATGAGATATTCTTGATTCCAAGACTTCACCTTTCTTTCTTTTGTGATCTTCTTGTAAAACGATTTAGGAATATTAACGTCAATGTCAATTTTGCGCTTGGTTGCAGCTTTTGCAAGCCAATCGGCTCGCTCATTCCCAAGAACGCCCGTGCGTCCGCGAACAAATGCAAAATCTATTGAGATGTTTTTATCTCTTAGGCTTTTAAGTTGCTTTTGGATCTCGACGATTATGTTGTTAGATGAAGAAATACATTTAAGAGAATCCAAGGAGGAAAGAGAGTCAGTACAGATGAGATATTCTGAGATGACACTATTTTGCTCAGTAATCCATTTAACGGCGAAATTTAAATATAAAAGTTCAGCTACAAAAACTGTGCATTCCTCACGAATTCTAAATTGAAAGTTCTCCGATTCAACACCACTCCTGAACACAACAAATGCGAAACCAACTGTGTGAAGGTCCCCTTGGACCTCACTTTGAGAACGAGAATAAGTTGGAGACATATAAGAGCCAGTAGCCATTTTTATAAATAACTTTCTTTATTTGGTTATCTTTTCCAAATAGAATCAAAGACTTATTAACAAATATATCTAAATAGTTTTATGAGGTTTAAAAGGGAATATCCTTTAAATTAACTTAAATATTTAATGATCCAATTAATTAACAATTAGAATATCGATCACGCAGAGATTACCACAATAAGAGATTCCAGAATTAAAATCAATAATGTTCCTATTGAACATTTAATTTTAATCTCACTCCTAATATAAATCTTTAATAAGACTTTAAATATAATTCAATATTTACCACATTCAATCTCAACTCCTACACTGAGGTTAAATTATCCAACAAGAAATCTTCAATTATAAATCTATCTTCACTATTATAACTTTCTGCTTCAATCTCTCTCTCCTACTGCTCTAACTTTACTATTCTGTTTGACTTAAATACTTTATCTAATCTGCATAACAAGGAATCCTGTCCTCTTTTTGGAGTTGATTGGAAATAGGTAGGGAATTAAATTTCCCTAAAAAGGACGACTCAGAAGGTTAGTGATAAAATTCCGTATAGATTTGTCACAACTCTTCCATCAATTTTACTGCCATCAGTATAGCAAATAACAGGGAAATCTGTGCTTTTGTCACTAAATTGAACAATATTGATGGCATTCCTCTCTGAAGGATGAGGGATAAAAAATGGAGACAGAATACAATCTTAATATATATATATATATATATATGTAGGATTTTCCCTTTGAAACATTTGTAAAAAGGTTGAGTCATATCCTTTTCAGAGGACGATAAATCTCGATTTAATTTATTACTGCATTCCGAAGCAGCGCCATCTAGTAAGCTTTCGTAGCTCCGGCTTGAATAATTTTTCGGCAGAGGCCAACTAACTACTACTTGATCAACACATCGCGTCTTTATCGCATTTCCGCGCCCAACGCGGCACCACCAGTCCTAACATCCAATAATGAGAAAGGTTCATATCCCCGTCTTCTAAAGGTATTACTCAACTTTTAATTAACTTAATTCCTGCATTTCTTTCTATTTGTAATTATCTTTTTTTTTGTAAATATTTTCCTTTAACTTTAAATAAATTCTCTTTTTTACTTAAACGAAGTATTTGTGTTTAAATGACTTAGATTCATTTAATTCATCACTCACCCTTAAACACTTACCCCTAGACAAGCCACCTCGCCAATCTAAAATCCCGCCTTCTGAAGAGTCTGATTTTTATTCGAAGATTTATTCGGACTCCCACAGAAATATTTGGGGGATCGCCTGGGATTTGATTTCGAAAATCTCTAAATAATAAGTTGATAACCTTCTAACTCTCTTCTTCTTTAAAAAAAAAAACCATTTTTGGCTGCAAGCCTAATTTACAAGCGGACTGAATCGAAAATGCGGATTGCCTCTCATAACATACTAACATTTAGGTGCATGAAACCAAACGACTCCCGAAGTAATCAACCACGTTATTTTCTGCCGTGTACAACTATAAGAGTTTCACAAGTCCAGTGAACACATCCAGGAGCCTTTGAAGTTTTTGTTTTCATGTAATTCACACGTCTTTAACTGTATCAGGTACTTTTTAAATTGTTCTTCAAAAGGGAAAAAAATCTAAAAGAATACGTGAGTCACTGTTAATTTGATTATGAAAAAATTGTTGTAGTCGATTTCATGAAGTAATTTATATTTTTAAATATCATGTGTGTTTTTCTGAAATACTACTTTTCTATTTGTGTATAGAAATTGTATCAATTAAAATGTTCTACAAGTATATCTTTTAAAATATTAAGAAAGTCGTACGCAATATTCAAGTTTTTATTTCATTTATTAACGAATCGCATTGAATTTCATGTATGTGTGAAAAGTTTTCGTTTCTTCAGTTATGTCATCGACCTTGAACTAAGAGATTAATGTTTCTTACATTCTTAAACATTTTTCCGTTTCGTTGCAATCGTAATTTCAATGACTCATATAGTTTAACATTTCTCTTGCAGATGTTTAGTAATTAATTATTTTTTACGAGTATTCGAGAAATATATTTTGAAAGGAATATGCTATGTTTTTTAAAATTGATGAAGGATCGTGTATAATCTTATTTTAAATGATGCATAATATCATTCAATATATAAGTATTTTGAGTTCATTTTTGACAGAATTATTATGCTTTTCGATTGAAACATGTGTTTATCCTTAGAATGTGCTGATGAGATCCTAAAAAGATTTTATTTTTATTGGTGTAACAAAATATATATATGAGATTTTTCTTTAAGTGACTAACTTCTAATTGTTTGCTTTTTTCAGCAAAGAACTTTTAAATGATTAAATCTTCATATCACAATAAATTTAATCACTGTTTCTAAACAAGATTTATATTAATTTATTTTTTCTTTCAAATTGTTTTTGCATTTGTTATAACAAAATGAGATAACTGATATATCAAATGGTTTAAAAAAAAAAAAGGTTTTGTTTTTAGTTGAAATTAAACTTTAAATTAAGCATTACGTATTTTAGCTCGCACTGTTTTTACACGTTACTGGTTTAAAATATTTCTAAATGAATAGAATTTGAATATTTCAATGTATATTTAGTGTATTTTGCTGCAATATCATTTTAACTTGAGAATTTTTGTAAATGCAAACGAGAATTGCCAATAGCAACATCATTGTTTTTGTTTGAACGCGTGACAATTTTGTTTATTCCTTTGGTTACTATCTAAACTTAAATTTAAATTTTAAAATGGCGTATCTTGGCAAAGGTCGACGCGAAGATTTATTTGTCTTAGCCACGGAATTAAATTTAAAATTCGATAAATCTATGACCATCGCCACACTTAAAGATCTAATTATTAGTAGTGAAGATTATGCCGAAGAACTGACCAAAAACATTCATTCAATTATTGTTGAGGATCGCAAAGCCAGAGAAGAAAATTTACGCATTGAAGAGCAAAAAGAAAAATTACGAATTGAAGAGCAAAAAGAAAAATTACGCATTGAAGAGCAAAAAGAAAAATTACGCATTGAAGAAAGAGAAGAAAAATTACGCTTCGAACAATTGAGGTTAGATGAGCAAAAACGCAAAGATGAGTTTGAGTTGGAAAAGTTAAGAATCCAAACACATTCCAAGTTAGGCGCTGATACATCCAAAGAAAGTGATACTAAATTTCTCGTCAAAGAAATTTCAAAGTTTATACATCGTTTTGATTTGAAAGAAGACATCAGTCTCTTTATCTAAAATTATTTGAACGTCAAGCGCAGAGATTGAATATTGATCAAGAAAACTGGGTTTCTCCTCTGTTAGGCTTGTTACCGACGGAAGTATCTCACATCATAGCGAGAGAGCCTGACGATAAAGCTAACTCTTACGAACACGTTAAAGATTTACTGCTGAAACGCTTTAAACTAACTCCAGAAAAGTTTCGACAACTATTTGTCACTCACCAAAAAGCACCTGAAAGAACATGGATTGATTTTTACCATGAGTTAAACACTTACTTCAACGGATGGATAGATGGATTGAAGATAGATACTTTCAACAAGTTATCAGATCTAATCATAACAGATCAACTCAAACGAAAAACTCCTTTTGAATTTAAAGAATATTATCTTGATGAATGGGCAAATATGAACTCCCCTATTCAATTAGCAGAAAAACTAGAAGAATTCGAAGACTTTAAAAGGACTCTGAAACAAAAATCTAGCAGTCCATTTGTGAAGAAACAAGAATTCAGATTCACAGAAAAGAATCGCAGATATGAAGCTCCACGAAAATTCGAGTATAATAGGAAAGATAAGAAGTTTCCAGCGTCAACGAATTACAACAAACATTACGAAGCCCCTGTTACCAAGTACGAATCTTTCAAAGATATCAAGACAGCGCGCAGAAAGGGTATTGCAACAAAAATTACGAGAAACACTCAAATCACAATTCTTCCAAGCATATATATATATATATATATATATATATATATATGTGGGAGTCCGAATAAATCTTCGAATAAAAATCAGACTCTTCAGAAGGCGGGATTTTAGATTGGCGTAGGTGGTTTGTCTAGGGGTAAGTATTTAAGGGTGAGTGATGAATTAAATGAATCTAAGTCATTTAAACACAAATACTTCTTTTAAGTAAAAAGAGAATTTATTTAAAGTTAAAAAAAAAATATTTACAAAAAAAAAAAAAAAGATAATTACAAATAGAAAGACATGCAGGAATTAAGTTAATTAAAAGTTGAGTAATACCTTTAGAAGACGGGGAAATGAACCTTTCTCATTATTGGATGTTAGGACTGGTGGTGCCGCGTTGGGCGCGGAAATGCGGAAGACGCGATGTGTTGATCAAGCAGTAGTTAGTAGGCCTCTGCCGAAAAATTATTCAAGCCGGAGCTACGAAAGCTCACTAGGTGGTGCTGCTTCGGAATTCAGTAATAAATCAAATTGAGATTTATGGTCCTCTGAAAAGGATATCACTCAACCTTTTTACAAATGTTTCAAAGGGAAAATCCTACAGAATCACCCTCTCCTGACAGAGCTGGTCTCTCAGCTCTTACAAAATGTTGAGAGCTAAAGTACTTTAAATACAAACTATTTTTAGTTACAACTATAAATTTGATGATTATTGGAATATGAATGTAATACAGACAAATAATACAATTCTTAAAGATAATAAAATAAAATATTACAGATGAAAAGATGTATACCTAATGTTCACAATTCCGGACCTAAAATAAAGCATATAAAAACAAAATATTCTATGTTGTGATCTACACAATTAACTAAACCATAAAAAAAAATCCTTCGCATCAATAGAAAGATAATGAATAATACGAAAATATAAATATTACAAGTGAATATAAAATGATTTATGGAAACGAGTGTTACCATAGAACATCTAAATAATAACTAATATAAAAAAATCAATTAAGCATAAAAATGTTTCATCAAATCAGCTGAGGTGGTGGTTGAGTTCGGTCCTTCATGCTGACCAACCTTTTCCACTTCATACCTATCCTTGGAATTAACTTTTGTTACTTTGTAAGGGCCTAAGAACTTTGGTCTTAGTTTCAGTCCAGCTCCAAATTGGGTTCTTTGGATGGCAACTAAATCACCTTCTTTGTATAACGATGCTTTCTTTCTTCTTCTGTTATACGTCTTTCTATTTTCAGACTGTAGGGTTTCGATGTTCTTTTTTGCATCGTTTCTTAAAAATTCGCGTTGTTCTAGTAATTCTTTCGCCATTTCATCTAGAAGTAAGTGTTTGATTAGGATGTCTTCCTTGTTACGCATTTTGATTCCCACTAATAGTTCGAATGGTGTCCATTTTGTACTGCGACTTATAGTACTATTTAGAATTCTCTGTAATCTGTCGACGTATTTGTACCATTTCGTTGAGTCGTCTAATGATAGTTTGGTAAGAACTGGAATCAAAGTTCGATGAATTCGTTCAACTTGTCCGTTTCCTCGTGGAACACCTGTCGCTATTTGTAGATGTTGAATGTTCTCTTCATCACATTAGTCGTTGAATAATTTTGAAGTGAACGCTGAACCTCTATCAGAGATAATTCTGATGGGATTACCAAAGGTCTTCTGCTGTTGTTTTAGTTTTTCGAGGGCACTTTCAGCAGACACAGTTTTGACGGGATATAGCCAAGTAAATTTGGTAAATGCGTCTACTACGGTGAAAATGTGTTGATAATTTTTGTTTGTGGAGGGTAAAGGACCAATGAAGTCAACATGGTACGTACTTAAAGGAATGCTTTTTTTAGAAATAGGATTCAAAAACCCTTCCTTTTTGCCAGTTTTCTTATTAGCTAAGATACATGGAACACAATTAATTATTACTTTTTTAACGACGTTGGATAAATTTGGGATAAAAAATTCCTGTTTCACAATTTCTTCTGTTTTTCCTACTGAGAAATGACCATTTTCGTGAATTAATTTAATTAGTTCAGCTTGCATTGCTTTAGGTGTTACAATTAATTCTCGACCATTTAAGTACTTATAGAGTATACCATTTCGCTCAAAAAATTCTTCTGATTCTTGCTTCTCTAGAAGTGATTTCAATGTCTGGATGTTGTCATCTTTCTCTTGTGCGTTTTTAAGCTTTAAAGTTAATGTATCATTGCATACCATCATTACGGAATATCGGCTAAGAGCATCGACGTGCTTCATACGACTTCCAGCTCTGTGCTCTATTTCATAATCGAATTCTTCTAATTGAAGCGCCCATCTGGCTATGCGAGTAATTAGCTCCTTTTTTGCATAGTCTTCTGAAATGCTGAACAGTCAGTTACTATTTTAAAGTGTTGTCCTAAAAGATAAACACGAAATTTCTTTAATGCGTTGATAATTGCTAGTACCTCTAATTCGTAGCTGTCATACTTTTCTTCTGCTGTATTTGTCTTTTTCGACATGTAGTAAACGGGATGAAACTTTCCATCTTCTGCTTCTTGTAACAAAATTGCGCCGTATCCTTGTTTACAGGCGTCTGTATGCAGTTCTGTTTTTCTTCCATACTTGTAGAGGTGCAAGATTGGGCCTTCGGTCATGATTTTCTTCAATTTTTCAAATGCTTCTATTTGTTGAATCCCGAAAAAACAAAGAGGTTTTCTTTTCTTGTTAAATCGCTAAGTGGTTTAGCTATCTTTGAATAATCCTTGATGTACTTGCGGAAATATCCAGTTAAACCAAGAAAACTTTGTACTTGTTTTATTGTTGTTGGTTCTGGAAATTTTCGGACAGCTAGTGTCTTCGTGGGAGATGGTTTAATAGTTCCGCTTTCTACAATGTGACCTAGAAATTCAATTTTCTTTTTAAGAATTGGCACTTCTTGAACTTAATTTCTAATCCGTATTTCTTTGCGACTTCAAAAATAATTTTAAGTTTTTCGAGACCTTCCTGTTCGTTTTCGCTGGAATGACGAGATCATCTAAATAACTGATTACAATTCCTTTCCGAGTAAGATCTCTAAATATACTTGATACGTAGCGTTGGAAAACTCCTGGACTTGTGCTTAGTCCGAAAGGAACTTTGTTGAATTCAAATTGTCCATCTGGGACGATAAAGGATGTATACTTTCTGCAATCTTCGTCAACATCGACGTGGAAGAAACCATTGCGTAAATCTAATGTAGAATATACTTTTGCTTCTTGCAAAGTGTCTAAAACATCTTCGATGATAGGTAACGGAAATTTATCTTTCACAAGCTTCTGATTCAATTTTCTGTAGTCAATGCACATTCTCGAAGATCCGTCTTTCTTTTTTACCATTACGATTGGACTTGCATATTCCGCAGAACTCGGACGTATAATGCCTTCGTTGAGCCATTCTTTTATCTGTTTGTTTACTTCTTGTCTTTCTGTGAAAGCTAGTCGACGAGGAGGTTGACAGACTGGTTCTTCGTCTTTTAAAATAATTCTCATTGTGACGTCAGTAGATGCTGTTTTTTCTGGCTTGTAGTCTTGAATTAACTTTTCAAGTTCCTTCTTGATTTGACGATTTTCAACATGACGTAGGTCTAGTTCTTCTCGAAGATTTTCAGCAGATATTTGCATAAGCTGTGCATGATTCTCATATTTGTGGAATTTAACTCCTTCTTTAGTAAAACTTATCGATGCTTGTTCCAAAAGACCTGATCCAATAACTGCTTCGAATTTTAATTTATCAGTCGGTACAACATGCCAAGTTAACGAGTAATTTTCATCATCTATTTTGAACTTATGTTCAAAGGAACCGATAGTTGTCACTTCTGCTTCACCAATACCTGTGAGAAGCATCTTGTTCTTCGATAATTTCGTTGGATCCATTATTCTTCTGCTTGCGTTTTCTCGAAGCAAACTTACGGTACTACCACTGTCTATGAGCGCCGTGATTTTCACCTTTCCAAAAAATATCTCTTTAGTACGTAAACCTTCCTTAACGATGAGTGTGCAAGTTTCTTTTGGAGGTTCTTTGAATTTCCGCGATTTTGAATAGTTCGTTTGAGCATGCTTGGAAGAATTGTGATTTGAGTGCTTCTCGTAATTTTTGTTGTAATACCCTTTCTGCGCGCTGTCTTGATATCTTTGAACAGATTCGTTCTTGGTAACAGGGGCTTCGTAATGTTTGTTGTAATTCGTTGACGCTGGAAACTTCTTATCTTTCTTGTTATACTCGAATTTTCCTGGTGATTCATATCTGCGATTCTTTTCTGTGAATCTGAATCTTGTTTCTTCACATTTGGACCACTCGATTTTTGTTTCAGAGTCCTTTTAAAGTCTTCGAATTCTTCTAGTTTTTCTGCTAATTGAACAGGGGAGTTCATATTTGCCCATTCATCAAGATAATATTCTTTAAATTCAAAAGGAGTTTTTCGTTTGAGTTGATCTGTTATGATTAGATCTGATAACTTGTTGAAAGTATCTATCTTCAATCCATCTATCCATCCGTTGAAGTAAGTGTTTAACTCATGGTAAAAATCAATCCATGTTCTTTCAGGTGCTTTTTGGTGAGTGACAAATAGTTGTCGAAACTTTTCTGGAGTTAGTTTAAAGCGTTTCAGCAGTAAATCTTTAACGTGTTCGTAAGGGTTAGCTTTATCGTCAGGCTCTCTCGCTATGATGTGAGATACTTCCGTCGGTAACAAGCCTAACAGATGAGAAACCCAGTTTTCTTGATCAATATTCAATCTCTGCGCTTGACGTTCAAATAATTTTAGATAAAGAGACTGATGTCTTCTTTCAAATCAAAACGATGTATAAACTTTGAAATTTCTTTGACGAGAAATTTAGTATCACTTTCTTTGGATGTATCAGCGCCTAACTTGGAATGTGTTTGGATTCTTAACTTTTCCAACTCAAATTCATCTTTGCGTTTTTGCTCATCTAACCTCAATTGTTCGAAGCGTAATTTTTCTTCTCGTTCTTCAATGCGTAATTTTTCTTTTTGCTCTTCAATGCGTAAATATTCTTCTCTGGCTTTGCGATCCTCAACAATCGTTGAATGAATGTTTTTGGTCAGTTCTTCGGCATAATCTTCACTACTAATAATTAGATCTTTAAGTGTGGCGATGGTCATAGATTTATCGAATTTTAAATTTAATTCCGTGGCTAAGACAAATAAATCTTCGCGTCGACCTTTGCCAAGATACGCCATTTTAAAATTTAAATTTAAGTTTAGATAGTAACCAAAGGAATAAACAAAATTGTTACGCGTTCAAACAAAACAATGATGTTGCTATTGGCAATTCTCGTTGGCATTTACAAACATTCTCAAGTTAAAATGATATTGCATCAAAATACACTAAATATACATTGAAATATTCAAATTCTATTCATTTAGAAATATTTTAAACCAGTAACGTGTAAAGAGAACAGTGCGAGATAAAATACGTAATGCTTAATTTAAAATAGTCAAATCATTAATTTCAACTAAAAACAAAACCTTTTTTTTAAACCATTTGATATATCAGTTATCTCATTTTGTTATAACAAATGCAAAAAGAATTTGAAAGAAAAAATAAATATAAATCTTGTTTAGAAACAGTGATTAAATTAATTGCGATATGAAAAAGAATTAAGGAATATAAAGTTCTTTGCTGAAAAAAGCAAACAATTAGAAGTTAGTCACTTATAGAAAAATCTGGTATGTTTTTTATTACACCAATAAAAATAAAATCTTTTTAGGATCTCATCAGCACATTCTAAGGATAAACACATGTTTCAGCATAATAATTCTGTCAAAAATGAACTCAGAATACTCTTATATATTGAGCGATAAAATACACAACATTAAAATAAGATTGTACATGATCTTTCATCAATTTTAAAAAACATAGCATATTCTTTCAAAATATATTTCTTGAATACTCGTAAAAAATAATTAATTACTAAACATCTGCAAGAGAAATGTTAAACTATATGAGTCATTGAAATTACGATTGCAACGAAACGGAAAAATGTTTAAGAATGTAAGAAACATTAATCTCTTAGTTCAAGGTCGATGACGCACTTTTTGTACACACATGAAATGCAATTCGTTAATAAATGGCATACAAAATAAAAAAAAAAACTTGAACATTACCTACGACTTTCTTAATATTTTAAAAGATATACTTGTAGAAAATTTTAATTGATACGATTTCTATACACATAGAAAAATAGTATTTCAGAAAAACACACATCATATTTAAAAATATAAATTACTTCATGAAATCGAGTACAACAACAATTTTTTTTTCATAAGTAAATTAACACTTGCTCACGTATTCTTTTAGATTTTTTTTTTCTTTTGAAGAACAATTTAAAAAGTACCTGATACAGTTGACGACGTGTGAATTACTTGAAAACAAAAACTTCAAAGAATCCTGGATGTGTTCACTGGACTTGTGAAACTCTTGTAGTTGTACACGGCAGAAAATAACTTGAAGCACCTAAATGTTAGTATGTTATGAGAGGCAATACGCATTTTCGATTCAGTCCGTTTATAAATTAGGCTTGCAGCCAAAAATGGGGGGTTTTTTTAAAGAAGAGAGAAGGTTATCAACTTATTATTTAGAGAAGATTTTCGAAATCAAATCCCAGGCGATCCCCCAATTATTTCTGTGGGAGTCCGAATAAATCTTCGAATAAAAATCAGACTCTTCAGAAGGCGGGATTTTAGATTGGCGTAGGTGGTTTGTCTAGGGGTAAGTATTTAAGGGTGAGTGATGAATTAAATGAATCTAAGTCATTTAAACACAAATACTTCTTTTAAGTAAAAAGAGAATTTATTTAAAGTTAAAGGAAAAATATTTACAAAAAAAAAAAAAAAAAAAAGATCATTACAAAGAGAAAGACATGCAGGAATTAAGTTAATTAAAAGTTGAGTAATACCTTTAGAAGACGGGGAAATGAACCTTTCTCATTATTGGATGTTAGGACTGGTGGTGCCGCGTTGGGCGCAGAAATGCGATAAAGACGCGATGTGTTGATCAAGTAGTAGTTAGTTGGCCTCTGCCGAAAAATTATTCAAGCCGGAGCTACGAAAGCTTACTAGATGGCGCTGCTTCGGAATGCAGTAATAAATAAAATCGAGATTTATGGTCCTCTGAAAAGGATATGACTCAACCTTTTTACAAATGTTTCAAAGGGAAAATCCTACATATATATATATATATATATATATATATATATATATATATATATATATATATATATATATATATATATCTATATATATATATACTCAGACGAACTATTCAAAATCGCAGAAATTCAAAGAACCTCCAAAAGAAACTTGCACACTCATCGTTAAGGAAGGTTTACGTACTAAAGATATATTTTTTGGAAAGGTGAAAATCACGGCGCTCATAGACAGTGGTAGTATCGTAAGTTTGCTTCGAGAAAACACAAGCAGAAGAATAATGGATCCAACAAAATTATCGAAGAACAAGATGCTTCTCACAGGTATTGGTGAAGCAGAAGTGACAACTATCGGTTCCTTTGAACATAAGTTTAAAATAGATGATGAAAATTACTCGTTAACTTGGCATGTTGTACCGACTGATAAATTAAAATTCGAAGCAGTTATTGGATCAGATCTTTTGGAACAAGCGTCGATAAGTTTTACTAAAGAAGGAGTTAAATTCCACAAATATGAGAATCATGCACAGCTTATGCAAATATCTGCTGAAAATCTTCGAGAAGAACTAGACCTACGTCATGTTGAAAATCGTCAAATCAAGAAGGAACTTGAAAAGTTAATTCAAGACTACAAGCCAGTAAAAAACAGCATCTACTGACGTCACAATGAGAATTATTTTAAAAGACGAAGAACCAGTCTGTCAACCTCCTCGTCGACTAGCTTTCACAGAAAGACAAGAAGTTAACAAACAGATAGAAGGATGGCTCAACGAAGGCATTATACGTCCGAGTTCTGCGGAATATGCAAGTCCAATCGTAATGGTAAAAAAGAAAGTTGGATCTTCGAGAATGTGCATTGACTACAGAAAATTGAATCAGAAGCTTGTGAAAGATCAATTTCCGTTACCTATCATCGAAGATGTTTTAGACACTTTGCAAGAAGCAAAGGTTATTCTACAATAGATTTACGCAATGGTTTCTTTCACGTCGATGTTGACGAAGATTGCAGGAAGTATACATCCTTTATCGTCCCAGATGGACAATTTGAATTCAACAAAGTTCCTTTCGGACTAAGCACAAGTCCAGGAGTTTTTCAACGCTACATATCAAGTATATTTAGAGATCTTACTCGGAAAGGAATTGTGTAATCAGTTATTTAGATGATCTCGTCATTCCAGCGAAAAACGAACAGGAAGGTCTCGAAAAACTTAAAATTATTTTTGAAGTCGCAAAGAAATACGGATTAGAAATAAGGTTAAAGAAGTGCCAATTCTTAAAAAAGAAAATTGAATTTCTAGGTCACATTGTAGAAAGCGGAACTATTAAACCATCTCCCACGAAGACACTAGCTGTCCGAAAATTTCCAGAACCAACAACAATAAAACAAGTACAAAGTTTTCTTGGTTTAACTGGATATTTCCGCATGTACATCAAGGATTATTCAAAGATAGCTAAACCACTTAGCGATTTAACAAGAAAAGAAAACCTCTTTGTTTTTTTTTTCGGGATTCAACAAAAAGAAGCATTTGAAAAATTGAAGAAAATCATGACCGAAGGCCCAATCTTGCACCTTTACAAGTATGGAAGAAAAACAGAACTGCATACAGACGCCTGTAAACAAGGGTACGGCGCAATATTGTTACAAGAAGCAGAAGATGGAAAGTTACATCCCGTTTACTACATGTCGAAAAAGACAAATACAGCAGAAGAAAAGTATGACAGCTACGAATTAGAGGTACTAGCAATTATCAACGCATTAAAGAAATTTCGTGTTTATCTTTTAGGACAACACTTTAAAATAGTAACTGACTGTTCAGCATTTCAGAAGACTATGCAAAAAAAGGAGCTAATTACTCGCATAGCCAGATGAGCGCTTCAATTAGAAGAATTCGATTATGAAATAGAGCACAGAGCTGGAAGTCGTATGAAGCACGTCGATGCTCTTAGCCGATATCCCGTAATGATGGTATGCAATGATACATTAACTTCAAAGCTTAAGAACGCACAAGAGGAAGATGACAACATCCAGACATTGAAATCACTTCTATAGAAGCAGGAATCAGAAGAATTTTTTGAGCGAAATGGTATACTCTACAAGTACTTAAATGGTCGAGAATTAATTGTAACACCTAAAGCAATGCAAGCTGAACTAATTAAATTGATTCACGAAAATGGTCATTTCTCAGTAGGAAAAACAGAAGAAATTGTGAAACAGGAATTTTTTATCCCAAATTTATCCAACGTCGTTAAAAAAGTAATAATTAATTGTGTTCCATGTATCTTAGCTAATAAGAAAACTGGCAAAAGGAAGGGTTTTGAATCTTATTTCTAAGGAAAGCATTCCTTTAAGTACGTACCATGTTGACTTCATTGGTCCTTTACCCTCCACAAACAAAAGTTATCAACACATTTTCACCGTAGTAGACGCATTTACCAAATTTACTTGGCTATATCCCGTCAAAACTGTGTCTGCTGAAAGTGCCCTCGAAAAACTAAAACAACAGCAGAAAACCTTTGGTAATCCCATCAGAATTATCTCTGATAGAGGTTCAGCGTTCACTTCAAAATTATTCAACGACTACTGTGATGAAGAAACATTCAACATCTACAAATAGCGACAGGTGTTCCTCGAGGAAACGGACAAGTTGAACGAATTCATCGAACTTTGATTCCAGTTCTCACCAAACTATCATTAGATGACTCAACGAAATGGTACAAATACGTCGACAGATTACAGAGAATACTAAATAGTACTATAAGTCGCAGTACAAAATGAACACCATTCGAACTATTAGTGGGAATCAAAATGCGTAACAAGGAAGACATCCTAATCAAAGACTTACTTATAGAAGAAATGGCGAAAGAATTACTAGAACAACGCGAATTTTAAGAAACGATGCAAAAAGAACATCGAAACCCTGCAGTCTGAAAATAGAAAGACGTATAACAGAAGAAGAAAGAAAGCTTCGTTATACAAAGAAGGTGATTTAGTTGCCATCCAAAGAACCCAATTTGGAGCTGGACTGAAACTAAGACCAAAGTTCTTAGGCCCTTACAAAGTAACAAAAGTTAATTCCAAGGATAGGTATGAAGTGGAAAGGTTGGTCAGCATGAAGGACCGAACTCAACCACCACCTCAGCTGATTTGATGAAACATTTTTATGCTTAATTGAATTTTTTATATTTGTTATTATTTTTAATTTTTCTCATATCCGTCTTGAGAAATTAATAGATGTTCTATGATAACACTCATTTCCATAAATCATTTTATATTCACTTGTAATATTTATTATATTTTCGTATTATTCATTATTTTTCTATTGATGCGAAGGATTTTTTTTTATGGTTTAGTTAATTGTGTAGATCACAACATAGAATATTTTGTTTTTATATGCTTTATTTTAGGTCCGGAATTGTAAATATTAGGTATACATCTTTTCATCTGTAATATTTTATTTTATTATCTTTAAGAATTGTATTATTTGTCTTTATTACATTCATATTCCAATAATCATCAAATTTATAGTTGTAACTAAAAGTAGTTTGTATTTAAAGTACTTTAGCTCTCAACATTTTGTAAGAGCTGAGAGACCAGCTCTGTCAGGAGAGGGTGATTCTGTAGGATTTTCCCTTTGAAACATTTGTAAAAAGGTTGAGTCATATCCTTTTCAGAGGACCATAAATCTCGATTTTATTTATTACTGCATTCCGAAGCAGCGCCATCTAGTAAGCTTTCGTAGCTCCGGCTTGAATAATTTTTCGGCAGAGGCCAACTAACTACTACTTGATCAACACATCGCGTCTTTATCGCATTTCCGCGCCCAACGCAGCACCACCAGTCCTAACATCCAATAATGAGAAAGGTTCATATCCCCGTCTTCTAAAGGTATTACTCAACTTTTAATTAACTTAATTCCTTCATTTCTTTCTATTTGTAATTATCTTTTTTTTGTAAATATTTTCCTTTAACTTTAAATAAATTATCTTTTTTACTTAAACGAAGTATTTGTGTTTAAATGACTTAAATTCATTTAATTCATCACTCACCCTTAAACACTTACCCCTAGACAAGCCACCTCGCCAATCTAAAATCCCGCCTTCTGAAGAGTGATTTTTATTCGAAGATTTATTCGGACTCCCATATATATATATATATATACACTCTGTCGCAAAAAAATATATGCACCCAGAAGAAATCAAGCTACAATCACGAAACTCGGAAAGAATGTAGTCTGGTAAGAGATATGCAAATGATTAAAATTTCGAAGCCAATGAGACAAGGCTAAGTGTGCTATGCGCATATTAGTTGCGCAACTGGGAGAGTTTAAAAGCATGCGTACGAGCGCCGTACGGCTATCCAAACGAATCTGATGACTTTGATAGACGATATTGAGACTTAGGATGCCTCTAAGACGTAACCGGCGAGCAGCTGACGGACTTTGATAGGGGCGCCTCAGAGAAGCAGGTGGGTCGAATAGACGTATCGGCCGCCACCTCGGTCGGAGCGATATGGTAGTTGCTCGGTGTTGGCAACAGTGGATCACAGAAGGTAGAGTGTACCGTCGCGGAGGGTCAGGACGTCCCAGGAACACAAATGATCGCGAGGATCGTGCAATCAGAAGAGTGGCCACTTCGGCCCCAACAACGTCGCTAGCATCGATTCAACGCCACTTACCTCCTTCCAGACATCCAGTGCCATCAAGAGAAACCATAAGGAGACGAATGACCGAAGTTGGCTTGAGGAGCCGACGTCCGCTAAGACGCTTACCACTGACCCCACATCATAGGCAGTGTCGACTGGATTTTTGCCGACCTCGGGCAACTTGGAGTGTGACAGACTGGAGACGTGTCATCTTCAGTGATGAATCCCGATTCAGTCTCAGTGCTGATGACCACCGCACACGTGTCTGGAGGCGCACCGGCCAGCGGTCCGATCCGGCATTTATTGTTGAGCGGCATACAGCAATTTCACAAGGTGTGACAGTGTGGGGAGCAATTTCTTGGGACACACGATCATCTTTAGTGGTCCTTCAAGGCACTTTGACAGCTCGCAGATACGTGGACGATATTTTAACGCCGATTGTGCTACCCATGCTATCAAGTCGCCCAGGTGCCATTTATCAACAGGATAATGCTCGTCCACATACTGCGCGACTCTCCCAACAATGTCTTCAAGGATATGACGTCCTACCATGGCCTGCCAGGTCACCAGATCTTTCGCCAATAGAGCATGTCTTGGACGCGCTGGGAAGGCAACTGCAGCCGTCCCGAGATACAGGAGAATTAACTGCGCAGATGCAAAGACTATGGCAGGATCTTCCACAGGGGGTCATAAGTGATGAATTGAATCGATGCCACGCCGAATTTCGGCTTGTATAGCTGCCAGAGGTGGCTTTACTACTTGCTGATTTTTAACCTTTTTGCAAGCTGTAACCGCTTAATAAAATGATATTTTGTTCTGAATTTTTAATCATTTGTTTATTTTCATATACACTACATGCATACCAAATTTCGTGAATGTAGCTCAATTTCTTCTGGGTGCATATTTTTTTGCGACAGAGTGTATATATATATATATATATATATATATATATATATATATATATATATATATATATATATATATATTGCAATGCATTTTTCAATATTTCCATCTGAATGTATGTGTTTCTATTTAAACAAAACAATTGGTAAAAAAGTACTTGCACACCTGGACCTAATGAGTGTCCTTTTAGTCAAAAGGTGTTTTCTTCATGTTAAATAGTATGTAAAAAACTATTTCTTTCTTACTTTGTTTTGAAATTTTTACTATGCAAAATCTGTTATTCATCTTAAAGTTTCCAAGATATATCTAATAACTTATTATTGAAAGACTGAATTTAAATAAAAGTTAATTTTCTGCTTGTACAGGATTTTAAAAAGAAACAACACAATTCTTCTAGAAACATACATATAAATTCAATGAACCAAATTGCTTCTGGAACTAGTTCAAATGCTTACACATTTGTTTAACTATTTCATCCAATCTATTTTTGTTATTTTCAAAGATTTAAATCTGAGGTATAAGTTCGAAGGCATATAGTTAATGATCAAATGTTAGTTGCATTTTTGTTAGTACATAGTTAATTACGTAAGACACATATAAAATCAGAGCTACCAATTTGGCGAGTTATCTTTCTTTAATGTTGGCACGGTTGAGATAATTCGCGAGTACCTCTTTTTGTTACACAGTAAATTCAAAAAGAATTTTGATTTCAATAACGTGATGATCTCCGTCAAGATGCCAAAAAGCAAATCTACTTAGTTCAAGATGAGAATCCCCGCGCTTACTATCTCCGGCTTAAACAAGCTCATAAATATCAACTACACTACCTATTAGCAATTAAACGCACTCAGTTTGGTCCAGGCTTGAAATTTAAGCAAAAATACCTCGGTCCATACAAAGTTACAAAAATCAAGCACAATGACACTTATGACGTATAAAAGTGTGATTTCGTCGATGGACCATTAAAAAGCTCTACTCGTGCAGAGTTCATGAAACTCTGGCCAAACCAAATTAACTCTACTTGATTTCTCCATTAAAAACTGTTCACAATTTTTCTTCCTGTGAAAGACTTTCATTATGGACATTATCAATAGACTTTTTATTTATTTATGTATTTTGCTTCCATTTTTATTGAATGACTAACATTTTCTTATTTCATTTTAGTACTAATTTAAGTATTTAGAAGTAAGAGTAACTTGTGCTTGAATATCGGGGGCGTAGCTACCTCGGTATCAGCCGTATCAATTATACGGGCCCCCAAGCTACAGGGGCCCCACCATGTGTAACTACAGTCCCACTAATAGGGCTCCCATATCTAAAAAAGGGCCCCGAAGGAATTTTGATACAGGGTCCCTTCAGAGATAGCTACGCCAGTGTTGAATATGTTCCTGTTCCTTACTCCAGAATTTTACTTTAGCCTTGTTCTTATATGTATCGTTAACATTATTTGTTTTATCCCAGTGGTAATGTAGGAAATTTTTCCTATTTATCAATTATTGCTTTAAATTTGCTCATTTTTCAGCACTTTTGTAATTTTTCCTTGATGATATTTTGTGTTGCGTATAATTCTTATATCTACTGTGTAACTGTGTATATTAATATTTTATTACTAATATGTATCTGTACTATTTTATCATTGTATATAATCAGGCGAAGGCGTTTTCCCAGTCATGATGGCCGATGTAGGGTTGGATATGTGCATTTTCACATCTCCTTCCCCTTTTACTTGGAGTGGAACAGTCCACACTGACATCACACCCCGCCAGGAATGCCCGACAAAAGGACACACGGGAAATGACGCAGACGGACGTTCGAGACGCTAAGCTATAGACGTAGGAGAAAGATATTCTCCTTTAGTGTTTAATACATCTTTAGGTCATTTTGTAGTCAGTTTCCCATATATATATATATATATATATATATATATATATATACTAGCTGCATGGCCCGGCTTTGCACGGGCTTTCTCTTTCCCTCATGACGCCAGCAATTATGTGTGTGTTTGTACGCGCGCAATGTGAGTGATTTCTAAAATTATTTCATTAAATTCCCCTTTTTCGAAATTTGTTCCACATATTTTCGATTTAAGACAGGTTTTCCCCCCTCCCTCTAGCTCGGCATAACACGGTTTTTTTAGTGTAAAATTACTGTTTCCTCTTCCCCTCCCCCTCACAGATAAAATATACCTTCAAATTTCGATCTATGACTTTTAAAAAACAATATTGCATTAGTTAAAAAATTATTAATGTGAAGCAATAAAAAGAAAACGATTCTTTAGTTAGCTTAAAAATGTCTCTGAAATGTATTTTTATCTAAAATAATAGACAATGTACTTTTTTAATTAACAAATAATTAATTTAGAAATGAATTAATAGAAATACTTTTAAAAAACATATATGTATATATATATATAATCCAATATAAGAATTTTTTTAAAATATAATCATATACATATACATACACATATATATAAATTTATACACACATATACATATACATATAAACAAAAATATAAAAATAATCATATAGTTATAAACCTAAGATAACTAAAAGTAGGAAGTAGGCACACAGTATAAAGACAAATTCCTGGCCTTAGGAACCAGGTTTGCAGGTTTAAACAAGTTTTGCAGCGCCAACCTTCACCTATAATTTGTCATACTATGTACCAAGAGGAAAGGAAAGAGTTCTATACGTAAAATTTAAATATTAAGTCATTACACAAGAATATATGAACATAAACATAACCTACTAAAACGGATTTATAACGATGGCCAAGAGTGCAGTATCGTGTTCCCGCCAAATAGGGAGAGCAGAACCGCATAAAGTTACTTGCGATACGATATAAGAAACGATTAATTGCGATACGATATACGATAATAAGAAATATAATTATATACTTTTGAAAAATCATAAAAATAAAAATAAAAATCATAAAATTAGCGTAAATTATAAAGAAACTCTGAAAAATATATATTTTAAATTAAAAAAAAAGCAAGCATGTGGCGCCATCTATTTAATAATTGTAGGATAAATTAGATATTGTCTAAATTTAAAAAAATTACAAAACATAATAACAGTAAATAATTACATTAATACAAATTGTATCATAAAAAACCATTATAAATATAATTACAAAGAAAATTAGCAGGGTATCCATGTTCAATACAGTGATTAAATTTTTTTTTAAGATTTAAAAAAATATTAGCTTTATCGCTAACTAATACTTTATTGCGATAAATATAGTTAAAAATAATATTTCTATATATAGATATTGATAAATTAGAATTCCAGTAAGGCACTTTGATGATATTAAAATTAAAGGCATCTCTTATATATATATATATATATATATAAGACGCATTTGTTGTCTGTTCCCTTATAACTCGAGATCCAGACAACCAAATAACGTGAAACTTGGTACACGTACACATAGTTACACGAGAAAGGTTCTTAAATAGGTTTGGCGTACATAATTCTTTCCAAATTTTTTAAAATTTAATTTTTAAGTGATTTTTCAGTGTTATGACGTCATATGATGTCACGTTTCTCACTAAGTGGACAATTTATACTTTACATGCAGTTTTTCAAGATTATTACATATTTTTACTGTAGCTATATTTATCGGTTGGAATATTTATTCATTTTTTCTATTCTTTGATAATTAGTTAGGATTATTTTTCGAATAAATTTTTTTAAGGATTATTCTTTTAACAACTAAAATTTTGTTTTGTTGTTTTGGCAACATTTAGGTATTATCGCGGGATGTTTATGTGTGTGATTTTACTCATAAATTACAACTTACAATTTCAGTATTTTTTCGGAGAATTTATTTCTTTAGAATGCGAAGGTTATAATTTTGACAAACTAAAACTTCTTATTGTTAAGGGTATTTCAATTCTTATTACTGCGATTAACATAAGTATAGTATTTCCGTTTTCGTTATCTGTTTTAGATAGTATGAAATTAATAATATTTTGTAATTTTATGTGTCCTTATTTTAACCTTTAAGGGGGTATACTATTGGCTTCAGTGCATAAAATTGCCTTGCCGAAAATCAAACTTGGGTAATTATACTGCCCAAGCAAAAGCAGTGTTGGTAGTAATTACATATCAAACTGGAATAGGCATCGGAGAATGAGCAAGCAAAACAGACAAATGGCTTAAATACCTGTTGAGGAAGCAGGTAGTCGTAAGATAAATTATTTTTGGTAGTTAAGTATTATCCTAACAATCTCCAACGTTCAAAATAACTTGCGAAGTTGGCAATCCCGATTTCGCATATCATATATATGCTGAATTGTGAGTCATGTACTTCGTTTCATATAATGTCGCCAATAGGTTGCGGTTATATGTAAGTACCTTATTTTTTCAAATTATGCTTTTGCATTGATAGAGTTAGTTCAGTTCTTTTTATGTCAGTCAATGTTAGTATTGTACTTCATTTTTCAATTTATGTTTATGCTCGGGATATATATACTTTGGATAATTTTTTTTTATTTAGTATTTATATATATATATACGTATTTTTGCACAATCGGCAACGTTCAAGACAACTCGCCACTTTGTCAATCCCAACTTTGTATGCATTGAATTGGCAATCATGTGCTTCATTTTGTATAATGTCACCAATAGGTTGCGATAATACATAAGTACCTTTAATTCTGTACATTACTATAACATTAGACTGGCCGCAACACCAATTGGGCGTGATTTCAAAATGATGCCAAAAATGAGTAGCCTACCAATATGAAATTAATATTATGAGTATTATTTTAGCCTGTTTTATCTTTCCCTCCACTAATCCTTAATTAATTCAATATATAATTTTTTTTTTTTTATATTTTAGTACTTACATTTTTTTTGGCGATTATGTACTGCAAATATTTTTTTACACATTGCGATGTCTTTGGCAAAATTAATCAGTGGTATTTTCCTTAAATATGTTCTTTATCTGTTTTTGACAATTTTTAAAATTTTGTTTGATATCTGTCTGAAAGGCAAATAGCAAAATAAATATTTTATAGTATATATATTGTGTTTGTACGAAAATGTTTATACTGATTTAATCAAAATATTGAGCCTTCTTTTATTTTTGATATCTTTTTAAGATTTAATTTTATGTTATAACACTAGCTATACCTAGCTAAATGTTTCTGTGACTCAGTCAGCTTTAAAAGACTGGTACACCATAAAATATGCCATGGAGCTTACAAAAGTAATAATACACAAGTATTCAAACAAATCTATATCTATATATACATATAAGACGCATTTGTTGTCTCTCTGTTTGTCTGTTTCCTTATAACTCAAGATCCAGACAACCAAATAACGTGAAACTTGGTACACATTCACAAAATTACATTGGGAAGGTTCTTAAACAGGTTTCGTTCCATCCTAACCTTACTCTGGCCTCCTCCAGCCAAAAAGAGTGCTCCATGTGCATGTTCTGAGCCATGGGTTCATTTTAGAGAAAACTTTACTAAACAAAAGCGGTAAAAGTTGCAATACTTCTTTGTTATATTTACTTTACTGCAAGCAAATACTGCAACAAAAATATCACATTACTTACTACATTACATTCCATTCCTTCATTCATAGGAATACATTGTCATTTTTTGCTACAGTCATGCCTATGAGAAAAAGGGGGAGAGTATAGACTTGCAGACACCATGCTTTTCTCATGGGCAGTTGTATGTGGCCTGCTCTAGAGTGGGCAGAGAGGAAAATCTTTTTGTACACACTCCAAATGGAACTGCCAAAAATGTTGTCTATCACATTGCTTTAAGATAAATGCACCCTTTTCTTGCATGCAAATAAACAGTTTTGTAAGCTTCTACAGAAAACCTTATTTTAAACCCGGGCAAAGCCGGGTATATTTATATATAGTATATATATATATATATATATATATATATATATATATATATATATATATATATATAAAAGTTATAAAAAACAGTATGGGAAAGCGTAGATATATATTTACACGTACTGAAAAAAAAACATTCAAAAAGAAAAAAAAACTAAATGATAAAAACATTTTGATATTTTATTTTAATTTCATAGTTTTTTCCTTCCACTGTCATAGTTAAAAATTTTGTGTAATGAACGCTTAAAATAGTGTAAATAATTTATATCAGGAAGTGTAATACATTAATATAACATTTATTGTATTTATTTTATGTTAAAATCTCCCTTCGAAATCGTTTTATTATGAAATAAAAACAGTGACGACACTGATGAACGAATCAATGAAAAGCGAGCGCGCACTGAGGTACGGCGTAGACAAAACAGAAGGGATAAAAAAGATGAATGCTGTCACGGGCTTTTTTGCAAATGGCAGAATTTTTTCCTACTTTCTTGACAATTGTCGTTATATTTTGAAAACTTCTCACAATATCTTTATAAATTTCAGCCTATGTGTTATTCTGATGTATAAGCTATATTACTGTAAAGTTTCATTAAAATCCACTCAGTTGTTTTTGCGTGAAAGACCCACAAAGATACTCACAAACTTTCACATTTATAATATATATTTGATATATATTTAACAAAACAAAGTATATTACCTAAAATTTTAACTTTACAGATGAACTGGCATACCAAACAAAACAAGTTAATCGAAATTAAGATGAATAATGTTAAAAATTGCTAGAAAAAGTCAAACTTCATAGGAGTATTTAATTATAAACCTTTCTATTAAGGCCTAAATTCAATCAGTTTGAAATAGTTTGCTTTGAAGTCGACACATGTTTTATCGCATAATTTCATTTTGTTTTATTTATCTTTATTAGTAAAATAATATGTATTCGCGAGAGTAACTAAGCAAGGCTGTGAACTAAAAGCACAAATTTGTTTGACTAGAATAGTATTCGTTCATTCAAAACAAAATTTGAGCAAAAAAAAAAAAAAGGCAAGCACGCAAAATTTTGTATTTACTTCAACAATACAGATATACGGAAGAAAGATGGCTAGGGTTTGTTCCATCATTCAAATGCGTGGTAATCATCCGGGTTGCAATATCTGTGCAAGATCTTTTTTGTTGCACGTTGTACAGAGTGTTTTTTTTTCCAGATATAGAAGTTTAAGTTGGCATTACTTTCCAAGATGGCGACCGATTTAACAGCGGTCAAGTGATTTATTCTCAGTTTGGTTTGGCAATTCATCATGAATAGACTCACGCCTGAACAACGCTTTCAAATTGTTAAATTTTATTTCGAAAATAATGGTCGATTTTCATAAGCGAATTTTGTTTAGCGATGAAGCGCACTTCTGGTTGAATGGCTACGTCAACAAACAAAACTGCCGCATTTGGAGTGAAGCTAATCCACAAGTGTATGTCGAAACACCGTTACATCCAGAAAAACTGACTGTTTGGTGCGCTTTATGGGCTGGTGGAATCCTTCTTCAAAAACGATGAAGGCCACAACGTTACAGTCAATGGTGATCGGTATAGAGCCATGATGACTAACTTTTTCATTCCTGAATTGAACAATCATGATGTCCAGGAGCTGTGGTTCCAACAAGACGGCGCAACATGTCACACAGCTCGTGCCACAATCAATTTATTGAAAGACACGTTTGGTGACCGCCTAATTTCACGTTTTGGACCTGTGAATCGGCCTCCAAGATCTTGTGATTTAACACCGCTAGACTATTTTTTGTGGGGCTATGTAAAGTCATTGGTCTATGCGGATAAGCCACAAACGCTTGACCATTTGGAAGACAACATTCGCCGTGTTATTGCCGATATACGGCCACAAATGTTGGAAAAAGTCATCGAAAATTGGACGTCCAGATTGGACTACATCCGAGCCAGCCGTGGCAGTCGTATGCCAGAAATCATATTTAAAATGTAATGCCACAAGATTATCTTTTGAATAAAAAATATTCATGTCAATCGAATAATACATCGTTGTTTTATTGCAATTTAAAGTTCTATACCTCTCAAAAAAACACCCTTTACTTATGACTCGAGCCCATCAAGCTCTGGCCCCTGCTGCACTTGGAGCCCCTGTCGACCGCCAGCAGCTTATTCCGCCTTTGGGTGTAATGAAGCTATTCATTTCCGAATTTGATGTGAATCAGATTCTGAAGTTTTTAAACTTTTTTACAGTTTCAGCGCGTCTTCTCTCACGTGTTCTAATTGCCTTCCGTCTACGGGCAGCATCACCTGTAATTCCCCTTTTCCGTTTGGTCATCACAAATGCTAATAATCAAACAAAGCAAAAAGTAGTAATTAAAACTATGCAGCTAAACCCTGCTTTCTGTTTTTAAAATCATGTACAGCAAATAAAAACTCAGAACAGTATGGAGATATAATTATTAAAATGCAAAACAGCACAATCCTAATTTTAACAAAGCTGAATTATAAATTCTTATTATATTAATAAAGAATTATAATTTAAACAATTTCTTATTTAGAACCAAAAATAGTAAAATGGACTAAATTCATACAACAGAGAAATGGTAAAATATTAATTTATAAATACTATGCGGATTTTACAAAATAATGAATGCAAAAGGAATCGAATTAATAACAATATTGATTAATAAGCAATACTAATTTAAGCTATTCAAAAACAAGTTAAAAAAAGCTAAAATAGAAATTCTTATTATATTAATATGATGTAATATTAATAAGCACTAAAGAATTTTATAAATTATACGACTTTTGAGAGGTAATCACGTTTATCGCAAGACTAATAAATTTAGAGATCCTTCAAGGTAGTATTTTCTTTTTTTATTTCGATCGTTGAAATGGATGTTTTTACGCAATTTATTACTTATATTTTTAGTCATATTGTATACTTTTTATTTCATGGGAAACTACACTATCGGCAGCATACATAGGCGGATTAAGCGGCTGGCGGACAGCTTGATGGATTCCAGTTACAAATTCAACGTGCAACAAAAAGATTTTGAGCTGATATTTTTACTCCAATGATTTCCACGGATTTGAGTCGAGCAGCAATCCTAACCATTTTTCTTCTATATATCTTGTATTGTTGCAATTTGTGCAAAATTTTCGCATGCGATTTTTTTGCACAAATTTTATTTCGAACAAACGAATACTATTCAAATCAAACAAGTTCGGTTTTAGTTCACAGTCATACTCTATTACTCACGTATACATCTTACACTGACGGGGGGATAAACCCTAATACCGAGAAAAAAATATTGCAGACTAATGAAACTTCGGCAAAACATTTGCCTTGGCAACATATTTAAATGATTAAAGTCTCAAGCTCACAGGTTAATGTAAACGCGAGAAGAGCCATTTCAAACGTAAGATGATACCGTTGTAACCACCAGAATTTTGAACGTAAGCATGAAAATGTGCATGCAATGTCTCGTACAAGTATAGGATATCGGTTTGTGCGATGGAATTGCATTCCTGTAGCTCTTGGTTGGTCTACATAAAGTTGTTTAATTCTGGTTGTGGATGACGCTGTCGAATGATGTCCCCCTTCAAGCTCAATTGGAGAAAGATCCAGTGATTTAGCAGGCCACTTCCCTAATGAGCATGATTTGGATTACCATACTGCAGAGAATAAATTCCACTATCAAATCACCGCAATAAGTTGAGCGTGAATTATTAAAAAGATCTAGTCGACTTAAAATCTCTAGGAAATTTCAGAAATGAATTTGGAAAAATGAAGCAAGGAGCAACATCTGAAGAGGAAGCAGGGCGTGCTCACAAGTAGCAAAAAAAATTATTTGGGGTGGAAGTAAAGAAGTTGGTTATGAATTTTTGAAAGAAAGGAAAATTTCAGAGAAAATTTGTTTTATGTCATGTGCTATAGAGCAAAAGCTCAGATTTATGAAACGGTTATAGAACACTTTACTGTTCTTTTTGACGAGAGATGATTATCTGAAATTAAGAAGAAAGCTGCACAAAAAAAAAAAAAAAAACTAAAGGAAACTTACAAAGATGATATTGAACCTTTTAATTTTGACGCTTTGAATTGGATCAGTTTTTAATATTTTTAAAAGAAAACAACGATACTATGAAAACTACACTAAAAATGTATAGAGTTGCCACAGAAATCCTAATGTAGATATACTTTTGAAATTTTTTTGAAAAATACCGATATCCAATGCATTAGGTGTGAGATCTTTTTTAGTTTTAAAGAAGTACACTAAGGGAGAAGAGACAAACTGAAGAACATGGCCATATTATATACAGAACAAGATGTTTTGAACAAATGGATATGGCAAAAATAATTGATAAATTTTCCAATGAGAAATCAAGAAGTAAAGCTGTGTTGCAAAACTGTAAGCTCTTTAGTAAGGTTTTTAATTTTTTTAGATACAGTTAAGAATTTTCTTTAGTTTTTGAGTTTTATTTTTAGGAATACATTTTATTTTGAGAATTTAAGGTCAGCAAATATCTTCACTATTTGAGTTTTTCGACTTTTGAGCCAGTGGGCCTCAAACCTTTTACCGCCAGGGACCTCCAACTACCTTAATCCGCCTCTGGCAGTATATATTTTGGATTACTTATTTGCCGTAAAAATTTTCGTGGATTATGTAACGTAATTTATTTATTTTACTCGGGAAAAAAAGTCTTAGTGGAAAGTCTGTCACCACTGCGTTTTACATACATGAAAATACAGTAATACTTAAATATCTTTACATCCCTTTTTTTTATCACATTATTTTTCTAATTAACAAGTGTTTACTTTTTTCATTGTATGACAATTTTTTCGTGCATGAAGTTCTACACGGTAAGTTAATTTTTGTCTTATATTTAATTTATTTACCGTAAGTTTTTCTCCTTAATGCTTTCCTTATAAACTTAATTTTATTACTTAAAATTTCATTTTTATTTGCTTTGTGTTTCATTTTTGGGCTTAATGTATATTTAAGTGATTAGGATGACAAATAGAACTATTTGTTCACTGCTATCTATGAATAGCTTAAAAGAATAGATATTTATTTTTAATTCAATGCAGCATTGGAAATAGTTTTATGCTATTTACGTTTCAATAAAAATTTGTCTTTTCACGACACCTTTTCTAGATTAACATTTATGTAGGACTCTGCCCGTTTTATAAAAAAATATGGCGGGTTTTATTTCCGCGCTTCTACCACGCTTAGAAATCCCGCCATTCAGGCGTAGCATTGGGGGGAGAGACCGCTTTGAGGTGATGGGGTGGAACACATAACTGCATTCATATCGTTTCGGAGTGGTGAAGTCGCCAAAAAAAAGATGGGGATTTTTTCAAAAAAGTCTTTCAGTTGAACTTGGTCCTTATTTTTATTACAAAAATTGAATGCTAGAGAAAATTAAACACTTATACTGAAATTATAGAAGAAAAAGATGTCTAAAAACAATCTGAAATAGTTCCAAATAGCGATAATTTTAATATTTTAATGAATCACTACGACATAGAAGGACGCTATAATGCCAAATCAGGCAACCCAAAATAATCACATAATTTTACATCTACCAATGGGAAGCAAGCTCTTTGCCTTGAAGTGCGCTGAAGAGAAGTGAAATAAAAGCGTGTGCCAGAGTTCCCTGGAGCAGTTGAAAAGCACGTGTAGTTTAAATGGCGTCTGTCAAGACGTGCTTTTGCGGGAAGTGTGAAAAGTGTGTTAATCGTAAATTATCGCAATCGCTGCCTTCATTCTCTCGTGGTAGGCCAAGTGCAGAAAGCAAAAGGAAAAGAATTGAAGAATCCAAAGCATCCAACTCAAAGATTCGCTGCAGTACTTGCGGCGTGGTATTTAAGTGCAAAAAGAATTTAATCAGCCACATTAAAACTCATAAAGGTAAGTTATTTATTCATGTGAATTTATTTTTATCATAAGTATTAAATCCTGTAGCGGCATCTTCACAAGTCAGTAACAGTCTCCTGCCAAAAGTGATCACCTCCGTTACTGGCTTATGAACAAACAATCCCATCGTTTCCTTCAATCTCGTGTACTGTGCCTGAATTTAGAATGGTTTCTTAAAAATGGTTCAGTTTTTCTTATATTCTTGCTCATCCATTTTAAAATGCCGTAGAGCTTCAGTGCATTTGGCTTTGCGAATTTTTTTGTGCAATTCGTACCAAATTCTGGTTATTCCATCTCTATAAGAAACAGGAGCTGTCTTGGATAATGGAATCGTTGAAAAATATATTTATACATTTACTAATACTTACATATACTAATATTTTTACATTTTTAGTTTCACTTTTATACACAATAATAAAAAGTACAGTTAGAAATAATATATGTACATAAAAATTTGCAAAAATTTAAATTTTTAAAGAAATTTTAATCAAATTTTGGAATTTTTCAAACACTCTATTTTTTAAAATATTTTATATTTTCCATAAAATATTGCTGCAATACATTTTTAAAACACATTTCTAGAGAATGATCTACAAGTGTTAAATTACTTCTTTTGAATCAAAAGTTATGGCCAGTCGAGCTTGCGAACTAGAAAATTCAATCAAATTATCATAACTTTCAGAAAGAAATACAACTATAAAATAACTTAAAATTGTTCAATTTCTTAGCTCATAGGTCATTCTCTAGATAATACCAATAATAACATTTGTGTAAAATTTCATACAAGTATCTCTAATAGTTTTTTAGATATCATGTTTGAAATATCATGAAATTTACAAAAAAATGGTTTTGAGAAAAATGCATTTAAACTTTATAAAATCAATTTCAAAACAAAATATGACAAGTATATTACTAAAACTCTCCTGATTTATAATTAATACTCCCACTCTTTGGAAGTTTGTTAAATTTTTTCTTTCTTTGGGCCTCCTTTTTTTTTTCTGGTTTATTTTAAAAAAGGCAAAGAATGTTGTTTCGAGTCACCGACTCGAAAGATGTCAGCAAATCTCTCATCACGCAGTATATAATTCCCTGCATTTATGCCAAATGCTTTCAAAATACCTAACACATCAATGAAAGCTTGTTTAAAAAAATAATGACGGTAATATATGGGTACCCAAAGAAAATGCTTTTAGCTCGATAAAAGTTTCTTTCAAAATGATTTGCGACAAACAGGCGTTAAATGATCCATTTTTATTTGTGTCTTACCGTGGAGGCAATTTTATAATAACTGCTTATCACTCTGCTTTGTGTACACAGGTTTAACAATATTTTAAAGTTTCACAGAAATACATACAATTTTTTCTGTTTATTGTTTTCTGGTGTCGTTTCCTCGTTGATAGTCACCAGTTCTCAGCTCAAATCGGGCACGGCCCGTATATGGGTTTCTCCCTGCCGGAGCAACAGTGAAAAAATACTGCTATTGTAGCACTTAGCATAGCTTTGGCGTGATTGGTGTTAGTGCTAAAACAGTGAATTTTATTAAACATAACATTGATAAGTTTTTCCTTTTCACTGAGGTTTTTCTCGCCTTTTTTAAAAAATTTCTTTTCCGACTACTCAATCTTTCTTAGAAGTATCTTATGCACTCATATGATGACATTGTTCACACCATACACATCTTTAACAGAAAGGTATCCTTGGAATCACCATCACAAAAGAAATACATATTTTTAAGATTTCGTAGTGCAAAAACATACAAAGATTTTCTACGCACTATGTTTGAAGTAAATCCCAGATGATTGCAGGAACACGCATATATGACTGGACTTATAGAATTCTAAAAAACTTTGATAACATTTCCAAATCTAGAATTTCCCAGTGTCAATGTATAAAGTTTCTATAGAAACCACATTTAGCGATGAATGTCCATGTGTCTCTGCCGTCAACGGATATTCCACATTCTTCAACTGACATTTTGAAACATTTTATAATGCTTTTTGCTTAAAAAGCTGTGTTGTTCATGGCATCTTTAGCTGTTGGTGTAGCAGCACAGACAAGACTTTTTTTCACAAAGTCTAAATGCTCCTTTTGTCATATAAGGCCAGTTCAGCTTAGCACATAGTTTTTTCACAGATAAATGTCATCTTTCAATCACTCACCTTCCACAAATTAGTTGCAAATTAATAACACTTTGCTTTTTGCTTTTTTCAGTAGCTCAAAAAAGGACGATAAAACTTTAATCGGAGCATTTTTGAAGTCACATTAGAAGTCAGTCCAAACATGTAATCTTCATGCAGGTACAGATTGTTCTCAAAACAATTGGAGAAACACAAACTTGAAAACACACTTCCCAATTTAAATAAAATATTCTATTGCCTCTTAATGTTCCACTAAAACATTCTTTGTTCTGTGAAAATATCTTTACTTATCCCAGTTTTTGTTCATTATAAGTTTGAGCACTTCAAGTCAAGAACATTACAAGTCAACACTTTCACTGTTTCTGTAAATGTCTCACCAGCATAGTTGCGTTTTCAAGAGGTTAATTTGATTCATTTTTAACCCTTATAAGCAGATATCAAAAGCAGAATGTTCAGAAACAATTAACAATTAAAAATTGTACAATTAAAGCAAAAAAAAAAAAAATCAGGTTTTTGAAGAAATTTGCGAGCAACATTCGAAAGATTCAAATCAAAACAAAAACATATTAGGTCAGAAGAAACAGATGTTGCCAATCACAAAAGTCCAATTAAAAGATTCAAATTGTTGCCTATCAATAAAATAGTTTAAAAAAATGTCAGAAATTGTTTTTAAAATTATAATGGGTTGAAATTGCAAAAATTATGGTTAAAAAGCATGTTAAGCAGTCAACTTCCGGTTTCGATTTCACCTCTTCCGGTTTCAATTTCACCGCTGTAATATTTTAAAAACCTGTAACTTTTTTTCTAATTATCGCACAGACAAAACAAAGACAGATTTAGAAAGATAATTGTTTGAATTTTAAAAATATCAAATAAAAAGAAAATGTGATTTTTGACCGAAAATGACGTTTTTAACGTAGTCGGATACCTTATGAAATTCTAGCATTGTGATCAGTGATATTTCATGAAAGTTAGGATAAGTACAGGTAATGGGTCTTCAGGTTTTCATTTACTTTTCTTCTTACTAATTTATATTACTAGTTTTAAAGTGAAAGTGTAAAAAATTACAAACTCTTTCAAATAATTTTTCTTGAAGTATCTCTGTGAATTGGCCATAGTGAATTTTGATAATTTACAAAAAACATATATTTAAATTAATTTTTATCTTTGTGAAGGTTCTATATTCTAAAGGGCAGAATTTTTATTTTTTATGTGTGGAAGTTTCAGGCTCTAGATATAATTGCATTAAAATGCTTGAAATTAAGTAATGAAGGTTGGTGAATGTTAAATATTAGGGACCCTGAAGTCTTTGACATGTCAAAGTTTCAGGATAGAAAATATGCTTTTCTATCATAAAGTTTAGTAATATTTGCCAATTAACATCAACAATGATACTTTTAAATCTCTTTTCTGGCAGGAAAGTTGTATTTGAATTAAATGAGGCAGAATTTTGAATATGTATAGAAATTTTTTATTAAAACGAGAACTGCAGCAGTTTTGATATACCTAAAATTGCAGGCTGAGTCAAATTGACCTCAATTAATAAAAACCCGTATTATGTGAAAAGTATGCTGTAATTATTTGGCAATGACATTTATTCATTTTTAACATTAAATTGTTATAATAAGTGATAAGGTATTACAATATGAAATATTGTATACAATTAGTAAAATATACAGACAACTTTAATAGAAATATTTATTTTTCTTACCAGTCAAGATTTCCTACACAGTTAGTTCATGCACATTTTTGGCAACTTATATATTTTGTACACTTTCAAAGTATCGGTATCTTACAGTTAGAACAAGTATCTACAATTTTATTTCTACATATGAAAGCTTGGCAATGAATCTTTTTTCGCATCTGCGCATATTCTTCAGTAGTATCCGCTTTTGTCTGTGTATCTGACTTGTACTTTCGTTTGTGAATATACGCACTATGCAACTCATGAATGAGTTATTGAAGATATTCACTCCTTGGATGAATTGATTCCTGCAAGATCAAGAATATGGTAGAATACATTAACTGGCCACCTCTTTGATCCTGTTTTCACAGAATATTTCTGAGCCATTTCGTTGATAATGTTGACACCAAATTTTGTTCAGTTATAAAATATTGTTTCTGGAAGCTTTTTTGGGTGATTATTGTCAATATTAACTGTGGGATGAAGGGAGCTCAATAAGACATTTTTGTTTATTTTTCCCTGATAAACTGTTAAAGTTATATCATCATGCTCCAGTAACAATGTATCGTATAACAGCATCTTTACTTTTTCACAAATTCAGGTACTTCTTTCCGATTTTGTTTGATCATTCCAGTTAAATCAGTGTTCTTCATATTTAACATTTGCGACAGATTTAGTATAGTGAAAAAATTATTTTTGCAGTGATATTTTTTCCTTTATTTTCAAAAGGTTCTATCAAATGCAAAATGACATTCGGAGAGAGGTTTTCAGGATGTTCCTCATTTTTGTTAAAGATAATGACTTAATATCTAATGTGCTAACAGGATTTTGTACTTATGCTAATAGATGGTGCCTGTATCTCTAATTTGTATCTATAGTTTTCTTTATCATATAAAATCATTCTGGGTATTCTAATTCAGCTAATATTTCGTGAATAATAAAACCTAAACAGTTTATGGGTACCAGCACAAGCTTAAACTATGCTTGAAATATCAAAGCTACAAGTTGTTTATGATAGAAAAAGCAGAAAGAACTTAAATTCTTGGAAGCAACAAGCCGCTGCAAAGTTTTGGCGATCAGCAGTTTGGTGGGAAGATAGTGTGATCGCACCGCCATTTTAGAGTGATCGATGAAGGAACAGAAAACGAGCATTGTTGTTTAGCCTAGAGGTACTGATACAGATTATTTAAGCAACCTGCTAGTCTAAATTTTCTAGAAAGGAAATAAAAGTATGGATTTCAGTTGTCATATTAAGCCTTTGACCGGAGAAACAGATAGGCCAATGTGGAAATGGAAGATACACAACCTACTCGACTACCACAAAGGGACGATTAGGGTCATAGAGGGCAAACTGAAAAGGCCAGAATCCATTGATGCTGATGCTCAAGAATCTGCAAGAAAACAGTATAAAGAATGCTGCGATTTGTACAGAAAAGCTAATAGTTATGCGAAATCAATGATGGCAAGTACTGTCACCGATGCTGTGTATCGGAAGATTATGGACAAGGAAACAGCCTTTGAAGCTTCGGAAGCAGTGAAGCAGCAGTTTGAAGAACTTCAAAAGATCAGCTGTTTAAAATTTGCACAAAGTTCTTTACATTCAGCTGGGTTCCAGGACAGGATGTCTCAACACACATTGCAAAGCTAAAAAGTCTTTGGAATGAACTGAACAATGGACTTGAGGCTAGAGAGGACTGAGAATTACCAGATTTGATGCTAGTCTGTAAAGTGTTACATATTTTGCCTTGTCTGTTTGAAACCTTTAAATCCAGTTGGATGTTGTTGGCTGTAGATGACAAGAAGTCATTTGAAGAATTAACAGTGCAGCTCTGCATGTTTGTAAGAAATTTTACTAAAATTGAGGAAATAGCCGAAAGCCCAGGAAACCTTAATAGCTACAAAATCAGAAATATCCAAACAAGAGGGCAATTATAAGTCCAAGTCAAGAAAAGAAGATAGCTACTATTACTGTAAATGAAAAGGACGTTGGGTAAAATACTGCAGAAACTGGATTTCAGATGGAAGACCATCAAAGAATAAATCGAGTGATTCACAATCAAATACAGTATCAGCTAACATAGCATTGATGTCTATATCTGAGGAAGCCTATACATCAAAGACTATCCCCAACATCATATTGGGTTGATAATGAAGCTACTAGGCATGTAACAAACTGCTGCTCATATTTTGTTGACTTCATAAAATTTAATAGTCCTTGTGGCATTAAAACTGCAGAAAATGAAACATTAGCTGCCCTTGGGAAAGGCACAATAAAAGTAAAATCGACCATTAATGAAAAATGCGAGGAAGTTGTTCTAAAAGATGTTTAGTATGTTCCAAAGATTAATAGAAATTTATTCTCTGTACTTGCCGCTCAAGACAACAATCAAAATAGTGAATTTGTGTCAATTCCTACTAAGTGCTTGTTAAAAGTCAACAGTGATGTGGTGCTCTATGGTTTTCACAGTGTAAATGGTTCCTTATTCAAAGCAATTTTGCCCACGAAGATGTTATAAGTTCATACAGTTGTATCATGAATGATAGGGCCACCAAGATGAACATCATATCCGAAACATGCTTGAAAAGGAATTGGGCATCTTCATCAAGTTAGATAAGGAATTATATATATATATATGTGAGCCATGTATTTATGGCAAAGCACACAGACTATTATTTGGTACCTGGGAGAAAGCCTCTGAGCCTGGTGAACTGATTTCAACATATGTTTGTAGACCATTTGATGAGTCTTTTCAGAAGAAAAAGTATCTGGTTGTATTCAAAGGCAGCTTTACAAAATTTTGCTATGGTTATCGAATAAAAGAGAAGTCAGAATTAAAAGGTTTTTAGTGCACATGCTTGCACATACAAGGACATTGGGATACTCTGTGAAAAAATTCCTCTGGATAATGGAGAACTTGATAACAAAGATGTTCGGAAAATTTTACATTCAAATGGAATTACTCAAAGGCTGACTGCATCTTACACCCCAGAACAAAATGGAGCTAGTGAATGAGAAATGCGAACCACTATTGAAATGGCCAGATCATTTAAATACTCAAATCCTGAGTTCATTTTCCCTACAGCCATCTGGTCTGAATTAGTTAACTCTGCCATATATATACTAAACAGAACAGGAAAGCCGTCAATAAAAAATGCAAGTCCATGTGAGCTTTGGCTCAAAAAGAAACCCCAGTTAAAATACCTGCGCATAATAGGATCTCCATGCTATCCTCTTGTTCCAGCTCAGAAGAGAAGGAAAATGGCTAAGAAGGCTATCCAAGGGTACCTTGTGGGATATGATGTGGATGAACGGTACAGAATCATGGTTAAAGAAAGAACAGAGTTATTTTATCTAGAGATGTAATCTTTTAAGAAAAAGGGAAATGTGATGACTTTACAAAATTGAAATTAGAAGACAGGATAAGAGAAGATACAAATCAGGTAAAGTATGAAGAGCTGCTCATAAATATTGAGGACAATCCTATAGAAAGGACACAAAGCCAAGAAGACTTAAGTGATTTTGAGACTGATAGGGAAGTAGTTGCTGAACCTACTACATTAGATAGATAGCTGAAGAATCGCTCACTTCTGTCAAAACCAAAACGGTTTGAGGATCATATTATGGAAGCAGAGTCATATTTAGATGACTATAATCCTGAAACACATAAGAAGCAGTTAACTCCAAGGAATAGCACAAACTGAAAGAAAGCCGTGGAGAGTGAAATGAATTCATTAAGTGAAAATCATACTTGGGATCTACCAGTTGGAACTAAGGCAGTATCCTGTAAGGGGATTTATATACTTAAAACAAATCCAGATGGCAACATCAACAAATATAAAGCCAGACTTGTTGCAAGGGGCTTCAGTCAACGTCAGAGCATTGATTACAGTGAAACATTCAGCTCAGTAGCCAAATTGGGAACAATACGGACAGTTTTAAGCATTGCAGCTGAAGAAAGGATGCACTTGACTAATGTATCAACAGCCTTCCTTTATGGAGATCTGGAGGAAACCATATACATGCAATAACCAGAAGGTTTCAAAGATGGCTCAGGAAGAGTTTGTAAACTCTAACACAACCTGTGTATGGTTTAAAACAATTACCATGCTGTTGAAACAAGTGTTTTTAACAGATCTTTGCTTTAAAGCAAGTGAAGATGATCTATACCTTTACATTCGGGTAAGAAAAGGTAGAAAAAAATTGATAGTGTTGTATGTTGATGATGGATGAATTGCTTCAACTGACCAACTGGATTCTGAAATATTCATCAAGGAGCTGAAAACAAAATTTAAGATCTCAGTAGGAGAAATTTCCTGTTTTCTAGGTCTTGAAATTCAGCATTATAAAGACAGCTCGATAACTATCAGTCAAAAAGGATACACCAGAAAAATACTTAAGTGTTTTGGATTTGAGGAATGCAAACCTGTAGTAATGCCCATGTTAAAGGATTGCAGATTGCAAAAGTCTGAAACCAAAAACTCTGATTTTCCATATAGGTAAGCTGCTGGTGTCCTTATGTATCTGATGGTGGGAACCAAGCCAGATCTAGTGTTTAGTGTAGAATTTCTTTCAAGATCACTTGAAAACCCATCTGCAGAAGATATAGTCAGGGTGAAGAGAGTATTCCACTATATAGCTGACACAGTTGGATATGGAATTACATACCATACTTCATTGTTATAGTGATTCAGATTTTGGTGAATGTACCACAAAACAAGCCGATCAACCTCGGGATTTGTTATAGTAGCCTAGCCAGTGTCGGCAACACTAGCTAGGCTGTTACAACACAAAATTCTCAGCTGCTCATCTGTTCTCAGTAACAATCTACTGACCTTGAAGTATTGTTCTGCTTACATCTGATAAATGGAAAGAGGACTGAAAAGAGTTTTTCCATTCCAGGAAACGTTGAATTGCAAATTTAATACTTGTGATTATAATGGGGTCAAAATGACCCATTCCGTGGTTTTAGTTATAAGTTTCAAATAAAAAAAAATAAGTATTTAACGTATCATATTTTCACAGCATATTATTGGTATATAAAAGTAGGAAAAGTCAAGAAATTTTTTTTTATTCTGCTTGTAACTTTTTGAGAAAATCGGGAAACAAAATTGCCTTTGGGGTCAAGATGACCCCATCTGCGGTTCCAGTGTTAATCCATGAAATAGATACAACTCTAGTTTAGAATTAATTTGTAATTCATTTAATTTCTAACCTTGCTTGACTTTGTGAGAACCAAACTTTTTAGCTATATTTTTTACCTTTTTAATATTTTAACAAATATTTGGTCCAATTTGGCTCTTGTGCCATAAACCCCACACACTCTCACTTAATTTCATTTCTTATTTATAAAAAAAAATGAGAGTAATTGTGTTTGGTAATAAAAAAAAGACCTTGTTGTTCTATTTGAGTACTTTGCTTGCTAAAGAATGAGTAAGTAGTATTAGCTTCAATATTGCTTTATCCTTATTTGTGGCGTGTACCGCCCCCTTCCCGATTCTCCTAGATTTTTTATGTGGTTTATAATTCTATGTATATAGTACATAAAATTTAATTAAGTATTTATTAATTAATGTTAATTTATTCAATTACTTTTATTATTTTTTTATTCCCAAAAATCGACAAAATAAAAAAAATATGTTTGATGGCATATTGGGGTATGGAACAAGACAAGACTGGTGGACTTTCGACCCTCCCCATCCCCTTGAAAAATTCCTGTGTGTCACTGATCCTTATACATTTGTTATTCAACCATGTTACAAAATTATGTCATGGGACTGCTGTTGCATAAGTTCTGTGTATTGTTACTGAATAAAACTGTTATTAAATGGAATTAGATATATCTATGTTCAAATTCACTTTGAAATGATTACAAGAGATAAATTTTGAGCAAGAAACATGTGATGGTTTTTTTCATGTACAAAAATGTACATTTATTTAAATTTAGTTTTATCTTCTGAAACATTGTCGTAAAACTCATTACAGTTTAGCCATATTAGAAATTTTGAATTATTTAGTTTAACTGTGTAACTACAACAAGAGTGAATAGTTTTTCCACAAGCATAATATTCAAAGCAAATTTTTTGCTTTGTGAGCAGTTCATTAACATAAACTCAGGAAATAAGTTGCCTTACACTTATGCTTCTTAATATTTCTCATCTGCTGGTTGACTGAGGTAATTATATTCTGTGTATTGTATGTGAATTTGTTTATCATTCAGCATTATCTAAAACTTGTCTACAATCTTAACCATGATTTATTTTGAGGGGTATAGCCAAAATTTGGCTCTTGTGCCATAAAACAGCACTCACTTATTTTTGGAGTAGAGCTTATATAATGAGTATAATAAAAAATCCAGTTACTTTTTTGACTAGATCTTATTTTGAGGGAAATGCGGTATTAACATGGTAATTTAGTTCCTTTTAATCTGCTAAAAATAACTATTTTGTCAGCTACGGTAGAATTTAAAAATTACTGGTTTTTGACTACTAATGATTAATTCATCGTAGCATTTGAAGTTAACATTTCAACAAAAACAGTAAATGCGATTTTTCAATTAAATATTACTTAAATAATTTAAGCAATCATTGTCATATGAATGTATAATTTGTTTTTATTTCTTTGCAGATACTAGAGATGAAATATGTGATTACCCTGAATGTGGAAATGCATTCAAACAAAGTGGTCAACTGAGAACTCACTTTCGTTTGCACACAAAAGAGGATCCTTACAAATGTCCAGTTGATAGTAAGTCCTTATAATTATTTGCAGTATTTACATATTAGCTTGTTGATGGTAATTTGGTGAAAATTTTGAATTCAAGTCAAGATTTTGAAAAATTTTCCCAACATATTAAACAAGATTGTATTTGAGCATGCTTTTTCATTCGTTGGCTGATGGTGCTTGATTTGGCAAACAGTCGATGGGTTAATATGTAAAAGTACCCATTCATTAATAATAGGCTTGAAGCAGTTATAACAATGACTGCATTTTAAGAAAGAAACATAAAGAGATTTGGTGATTGTTGCATTGTGGTCGACGTGAAAAAGAGGTTGTAAAATGGTAGAAAAAGTGGGCAAAAACAAGGTAGGATGGGAAAAAAAAGATCTTTAGGATATTTATGCAGTGTATAGTATATAAATCAGATTTAGAAACTGTACTGTTAGGGTAGTGGTACTTAAGAATTTTCAAAAAGCTGTAGTAAAAAAAAAAGCGAAGTTTTAAGTATTGGGAGTTATAAAGTTCTTTTCTCTCTCTCTCTGACATTGACATTTTTCATGAATCTTCCTGCTATTGTAATGATTTGGACTTAAAGCTAGGACTTTTCTACATTTCTGAAAGTAGGGTAAGCGTAGGATAATGGAAGTGAAAGTTCTGCATTTCTGTAGATATGCAGAATGTTTCTGTGGAAAGCCTAGTTACTTATAAATTTTTGGATCTGAGGGTTTCCAAGTTTAATATTTTTCAATAATTTTTGAGTAATCCTTAATTATTTTGTTTAGATGTTCCTTTAAAATTCTCAAAGTTTGATATTTTTCTTTAATAACAATTTCATCTTACTGTATTTTCCTGTATATAATCCGCAGGGGCGTATTATCCGCAAAGCCTTTTTTTTTCTTCAAGTAAATAAAAACTGTTGCATAATCTGTGGCAAATTTTACTGCAAATGATCCAAAATATATGCTGCCAGATGGTAGTGTTGGATAAAAAAATACACAATATGATTAAAATTATAAGTAGTAAATTTTACAGAGAATTTTTTTTTTCCGTAAAATTCTTTTCTCTATCGGACATCTATTGTGCCCATAATTTTGCAACTTTCAGCTTAAATATTTGTTAGTTCTGCCCTCTAAAGGCTGTAATTTCTTTGTCAGTCCTGCTGGTATTAGTTGCAGATGCAGACTTCAGGGCATTTTTAAATTCTCTTTTAGAGGTGCTTCATCGAATCCGTAATTAAAAAGCTTTTGGTCGCATTCTTTAAAATTAGCCTCTTTTTTTTCTCTCCACAATTGAAAATATGATTTGTCAATGTTAAACAATCTTGCAGTATCCCAATTTCCTACTTCAGTAGTCTGTACAACGTGTAATTCAAAATCAGCCATGTAATTTACATGCTTCCACTTTAGTATGACGATATACGATATTCAGTTTAAGGCAGAATGTGAAATGACATTGGCGTCTAGCAACTGTAATATCTTTCTGATTAACCATTTTCGTTTTTGAATGAATTCAAAACTTATTGTAGCTGAAATACGTCAGCAGAGTCGTAAGAGTTTTCATCGCCATCTGTTATTTCTTTTGTAAAACAAAAATGTATTTCTTTCAAAACTTAATGGAGGATGTTTATCACATTATCCACGGCGGCATATAATACACACAGCAAAATTTGAAACTTTAACACATAATCTGCAGATTATGTACAGGAAAATATGGTACAATTATAACTTTTCATAATTAAACTTCATAAAGCAAATTTGTTTTTAATAAAATAAATTGTGTATATATATATTATGATTTATAGTTACTTAAAATATATACTTTGATATTTGTAATATAACTCAAAGTATAATATTTGGATATTACTTATACAATCATGTTTGTGAAAATTGCAACATAATAGAAGAATTTGTCAGAAATTGATGAAATTTATTCCACATATTACGGATAGTGTTGCAAATAAACCATCAAACTTAAAAGGCCAAAAAAAAAAGTACATTGAAAATCATTGCTTGATGAACAATGAGAGCCTGTATACGTCATGACATTGAATCATATAGGTTCTGAATGTGTTGCTGCTACTAATCTTCCAAGACCTGACAAAGTAGAACAAGATCAATAAGTCAGTTGATTCTGATGAAAATGTAATGTAAGTTTGGTAATGTAATGTTCGATGGTCGACATATCTAAAAAATAAGGGCATGAGTGATAATTGGTCCTATGAATGGATATGGAAATTTAAAGACATGGGGTCTAAATTTTAAACATTAATATTTGTTTCTAAGAACATGCTTGGACAGGTCTATTCACATTCTCATCCTAACATATAATGTATTTTTTCCCCACCATGCCAGGGGGGGGATAATACAACTGTCTCGCTTAGCAGGTGGCTTTTCCGGCTGTATATGGCTTCCAGTACATGACTTCGAACTCTAATACCATGGAAGGAAGAATTGTAACCTGCTGTGCTCTAAAGAAGACTGGTGCAGTCTGAGAGACATGTACATGGGCAGAAATACAGCTCCGAGAATATTGAGGAATGGGGAGGACCTCTGGCTCCACAATATCCCTTATGAAGCAAACACTGTAAAGGTTGTCCTCAATTAATTTGATCTAAATGGAATCGATAGTTATGCCCAATATCTACCCACATTGATATTTTTAATATGTGCTTGGTACAGTTTAACCAGATTTATTTCTTGTGCCATAAACTCCATGAATTGGAAAAATAACTTATTCACAAATAAAATTCTAGTATTAAATCAAATAATTAATAGGTTTTTCTTCTACTCACATTGTAACTATGTCTGGGTCAAAACTTTAAAAGCTTTTTCTCTACATGATTGTTTTGGAGGACAATATCAAAATTGAATTATAATTTAGAAAAATTAATTAAAACTAGCTATTTGAAGAATTAAATTTTACTCATAATATCAATTGCTTACAACATAAAACAGTTGAATATTGAAACCAGCAAATTAAACTGTTCCCTCATAAAATTAAATTAAAACTAATTATTGAATAAATTCAATTTGACTCACCCTTCCCTTTTGCTCTTAAAATTTGATGTATAAAAAGAATTATGTAATACAAAGTGGGAAGTTTGAAAGAATACCCATGTTTATAAAAAAGTCATTTTATGCTAGTGTTATTTTTAAAAAGCAAAATGCAACTATTTCATACTGAAAATGTATGATAAATAGTTTTTGTGGACGAAGTTCAATTTTTTCCCTTTAACTTTTCTGTTAGTGTTCGTGTTATTTATCAAATGATTATGGCTTAAGAATTATATTTTCCAAAAAACGATTAAATAAAATTTAAATTACCGTGCATTTTTAATATAAAAAAATAAACTTGAAATTTACAGGTGCACATTATATGCAGAGTATAAAAATGATAGTTTCAAAAATAATAAAAAAAAAAATTAGATGAGCATCAGAAAAATTAGATTTCTTCGTAGATCGGAATACTGTTTATTTGAAAAAAATGACATACCTAATAAAATTAAAAGGTTCTGACTCTAAAGTGTACTATTTTTTCAAAACCCTGGGATAATACCTGGAATAAATAACTTAAAAACAAACGAACATTGCACAAGTACACTTCAGGTTTCTTTGTAAAAAAAGGGGGGTATACACCGGTGTGCTCTATACGCCGGATGTTACAGTAAGACATTTGCAGTACTTTTTGTGAAATGTTCTAAATATTCTGTATTTAGTACAATATATGTATATATTTATGTGAAATATTTTCTATAGTTTCAGAATATAGTCAACTGTACAAATATTTTACTCCCCCCATAAAAAATTATTAATGTGTCAGCTTTAAAGATTTACCTTATATGATTCTTTATGTACATAAATTCACTCAAATAGTTATTATTGCCTTTGTGATGGATAACAAATCCATCCCTAGTATACTTCTATAACCCTTAGTAATGAATATATATTTGCTGGAATAAAAGAGATTACAAGTAGAAAAGGAAAATCAACTAGATCCTAAATTTTCAACATTTTCTGTTATTTAAACGATTAATGGAAACAAGTATTCCCCCCACCCTAATTCATATAAAAATAGCTGTGAATGAAAATGTATGTCTGAAGTATAAATTACTTTTTGCATCGATTTTTAAAGTGGTTTTTAAACTGAACCTATCCAATAAATGTTACAGATGTGTTAAATTTACATATTAGATAGTTTTATTGTATAAAAACTTCTTGGGAACTTCTTTTTCTGACTCTCTTTCAATTTGAAGACATCTTTTAACTTATTTTCATTTCCCTTTTGTGTAAAATACTTATTGGTTGGAGAAAATATTTTTGTATTTTGAAAAATTAATTTTTTAATGAAATTTTCTTATCCTTCTGGCCATTTATTAGTTTATTTATTAAGATGCTGTCCCTATAATACATTTCACTTAGGACTTTTAAGTTCAGCATCTTTTTTTAATATATAAATTTTGAAAATTACAGGATTTTAATAATATACTTTAGTATTTTACATTTATAAGACTTCAAAACATTTGATCTCGTGTTTCTAGCAGTTGTAAAATTTTCGTATACTTTGATCGTAATTCATGTGCATTATCCAATCATGGATGAATAATTCATATGACAGCATTCCTTTGGACATGGATTTAATCTTTTCAATTAAAATTTATTTTCTAGGTTGCTCCAATCGTTTTAAACATTCAAATAGACATTGCACAACTCACAAGGTAAAGGGAATACGAATGGATGAAAGTTTCGAGGAGCTTCAGTTAAAATTTTCAGAAAACAGGGAAAATTTATCTTTGGAGAAGCGAAAATGGATCAACTTGTAAGTTTTTAATGTGTTCAAGATTTTTTAAAAATGTTTCCAATTTTATTCTTTTAGTTTTTAAAATGAGTTTGATTTTTGTAGCTTATCGTAATTAAAACTTGTGAAACTGTTGATAATAAATTCTTAAAATACGAAAAGAATAAAAATAAGCTGAAGTAGATTATATATCAACATTATCATGTTGATATATAATCTGTTTATCATGTTGATATTCATTAAGGAAATGCCTGGAAATTGGAGAAAAAAGGTCTGTAGCATGTTCGTATGAAACCAATTAAAAATGACCTAAATTTTTTTGTTACTTCAGAAGAAGCATTCATCAGTTTTCAATACTATAAATGAATAAAATCAATCTTAAATTTCTTAAAATAGTTTAAATATACCCTTGAGAATGAAATATGAAAAGTTGAGCCTAATTGGGAAACCTGGAAATAAAAAGGTTAATTAAAGCAGAAAGGCCCGGGGAAAAAGTAAATATATATATAGGTACACTGGTGTAAATCGAAGAATTCTGTCCTTACAAATATTTTTTCTGTGATGTATATATATATATATTAGGATGATAGAAGGGAGTTTAGGAAATGCTTTAAATAAAGTGATATGAATGCCCAGGATTCTGGTTTGTTATGTAATTAAAGAGTTTGTTTGAAGTTTTTATAATAGCTGAAATATAAAGATAAATCAACTTACTTTAGAAAGGCAGAACTATTGAAATGTTAGAAAGGGGAAAATCGCAGATGTTGTATTGAAAATGTTCCACATTTTGTAAATTCCGAACTGTGGAAATGATGAAAAACTATTAGAAGCATTCATAGACCTGTGGGGAAAAAACTGAAAGGACCAATTTCTGTTTGCAATTGCACAGTGTAGTTGAACATGTATGCTGATAGAGGGGTTTCCTTCTGAGTCATTAAAAAAGCTGCTGTAGCAGTTGCTTAATGTGCAATATGTCTATCCATACACATCTGACAATTTAATAAGGTATATACCAGGCCTTCAAAGCAATATCATTCACCACAGGTTGGCTTTGGCTGGTATGTACCAATCCTATACTATGTCTAAGAAGTAACATCTCTCTTTAAGTTAAAATTTTTTTTAGATCAGTAGATTCCTCTTAATTAAATTGTGGTTGCATAGTTTGAAAATATTCTCAAAGTTAAAATGACAGTTAATGAGAAATAGATATGGAATGCAAAGAAAGAAAAAAAAGCTGGAGTTAATACCTCCTGAAAAATTAAAAGAATTTTTAATTAAAAATTAAACTTCTGCGAATTTCTGGCATAAAAGTTAGGGGCTGTTCCTGTTTAAATTAAGATTTTTATGCCAAATTTGTTGATATGTTAAGTTATTCCTTCTCCTTTGGCGAGCCTTCTGATTTATTTATCCAAAGCTAGGTTTTCTTCTCTGGAAAATATTATTTTACAGGTCTAGGAGTTTTTTTTAAACTGTTTTATTATCGGTGGTTTTTTTTTCACAAAAGGTGCTGTATTATATTACTTTTAATACTGCTGTCTAAATCCGATGCATTTTTTTCTGCTTAGTTTTGAAAAACATAGCACTAACGAATATAAAATTATTTTGTGGATTCCAGGATTATAAGTTTCCAAGTTTGCTTAGTGGTCAAGGTAATGGGCTTGTGGCCGACGTGTCACGAGTTTTAGACTAGTACTGCTGAAGACTCGCTGTGTAGGGGAGCGACGCACATTAAATCTGCTGAGAGTTTAAACGTCCTCCTGTTGGTGTAGTGTGGGAGCTGGGTAGGGGGATGCCAGTTCAGGTGTCATCCTCGTCACTTAACTGGGATTCAAAATTGTGAAGTCCATCACCAAAAGCCCTCGAGCAGCTGAATAGTGCACCATTAATATTCATTCATTCACTCACCCCGAATTATAAAGAACAAAATATTCACAATCTTGGTAGCACATATAAAGGAAAACATATTAATATATTAATTTATTGTATTGTAATAAAAGTTGCAGAAAAAGTCCAGCTCCGAATTTATTTTTTAAGTTCCCATGGGGAACCCGCCTAGGAAACACAGCTGTAAAATATATGTGGTCATTCAAATTTCATAGAGAATCTGCTTTGTATAGGTATTTATAGTTTCGGAATCTTTATTTTGATTTGTGAAACCCCAGGGTTCACAGTTTGAAGACCTTATGTACATTACCTCAAACTTTTAACTGTACTGAATTATTTTTAAAAATTTCAATCTTGAATGCATTGAATTAACGTTACTGTGTTCCGGATTTTTTAAAAACATTTTTTTATTTATTTTACTTGTAAATTTAACTTTTGACAATTTGTGTGTTTTTCCTCTTTATTGCAGGAAGAATCCTTATCATAAAGTAGGATTGAGCTTATTTCCTATTGAGGAAAATTTACCGGAAAGAAGCGATGCGGAAGCGGCAGAAGTTCTTGAAGGTTTTCAGAGAACCCTTGCAGAAGAGTATAAACATCAAAGTTCGGGGCCTAGTCCAAAAGAACGCTTTTATAAGGTGTTGAGATCGAATAATATATCTGAAAAATGTTAATTCATTGTATGAATACACAGTCAGACCTATATATAACAATTTTTATGTACATGTTTTTTTATCCTTTTAATCTATAAAATCAATCTATCATTTTCATTTAGTGAAAAACGCACAAAATATAGGTTCTGCTGTATTTGAGTACTTCATATTTGTAAATAAACATTCTATTTCATTTTATTATGTAAAAATATTCATTGTGTTTTATTTAAATCAATTTTCTGAACATTAGAAAAACAGTTTTATTAGCAGGAAGAAAATCTGATATGCAGTTAACTTTTTTGTTTAATTGAGCACTGAATAGGATTAATACTTTTTTTAGCAAAAAATTATCGGATAGATTTGCTTCTCAATTAAGAAACTTATTATTTGAGCATTACTGAAGTTTCATGAGTTACTTACTGGATGAACTATGGGTGACTGAATTCACTTAGAATGGGTCTCCCAAAAAGACTAACCCACAATCAGCATTGATTTGAAACTATAGAAACAATCATCATGAGCTGAAATTCTCCAGATGCAAGACAAACAAATTTCTCTACAGGAGGCAGTTCAAAATGAATAAGATTAAAAATAGATATCACTGTGGTGGCAAGTCCTTAATGGGCTTGGTATCAAGATTATTTTGGAGGGGAAAAAATGATCACATAAAAAGACTTTAAGTATTTAATTATTATGCATATTGGGACCCCTGTATCATTGATATGGGGTTATCTACGCCCCTGAAAAATATAGAAGTGAAACAAGTAGGTTTTACATGTATCAAAAGAAATATATAAATTAAACATCAGACCAGCTAGATATATTTATTTTAATAATAATTTAGGAGCAGTAGCAAATACTGATTACGCTAGGCAACAAAAAATAACTTTTTGTCTGTTTCCTTATTTTAAATAGTCTTATTTTTACTAATTTTGGGTTGGAAAAAAACGAGTATATAAATGAAATTTATTTATTAGCTCATATTATTTTTTTTTTTTTGAGATATACAACAGCCCATCCATCAATTTATGGGAAAATTTGAAGAATAAAACATTTCTAACTATAATAAATACAATACAATAAGTAATGTTTGAAGAAACAATGTTCATATCAGAAATCAGCAGTAATTTTTAGTCTATTTCCTGTGAACATTTCCTTTTGGATTGCCTCTTGTATGTCGAAGCCCGAGTATTCTTTATAACTGTCCAGTAGTAGTTTGTGAGCACTGACTTATCCCAACAACCCTGATATCTACATTCCATTGCTATGATATCCTGACAAAACCTTTCACCATGTTCATCACTTACAGCTCCACAGTTCTTATGGGGAAAAATCAAGATGGGAATGGGAAAAGTGGATTTTTAGGGACATATTGCATCCTAGGTCATGGAAATTTTAAAAAGTTCCTTCACCAACTGTTGATAGTTCTCATCTTTTTTTTTTGTTGTCCAGAAATCCTCGTACCACACTTTTGAAGGCTTGCCCGGGCCGCTTTCCCTTCCAGAATTTGATCATGATTTTTTGTATTTGAGGGCCCACGAAGATTCCCTCCTTAATCTTAGCATCACTCAATCTTGGGAATTTCTGTCTAAGGTATTGGGAAAGCCTCTCCTTCCTTGTTCGTGGATTTCACAAAGTTCTTCATTAATCCCAACTTAATGTGTAGGGATGGAAGCAGAATATTATTTCGGTTTACTAGAGGATCATTTTGGGATTTTTCTCACACTGGATTTCAGATTTCTGAACAACCATTTGTCTTGTATGTAGTACGATTTTCGATCTCTACTGTTTCACCAACACAGAAAACAGCAGTACTTGATATAGCTTAACTGCATTCCTATGAGTAAAGCAATGACTTTCAAGTCACGACAACTCTGCCATTTATGACCCTCGTACTTAGTTAACTCTAGAAGTAATTTCACATTTGCATAAGTTTCCATCAAATGAATGGAGTGTCTCATGGGAAGGAAAAACGTTGCTATTGTATAGTGATATTGCTTTCAAACTAAGCTTGGAAGAATATATAAACAACCTCCATTTATTTGGATCATAACTTGATGAAATTCATCATTGACATCAATACATGAAATCACGTCTTTTCTTCTCAAAGAAATGAAGGTTTTTTTCACGAGTCCTGTACTCTGTAACCTTGTCCCCTGATAGGAGTAAATTTCATTGCTACAGTCTGGATGCCAGAAGCTCTGCCTTCTGTTTTGGCAAATCAAGATCTTTTGAGGTCACTCAATTCTACTTGATTTAGTCTGAGGGGCTCATTCAAATCTGGGTCATGGGATGTCCCAGAGACTAACTATTCCAGTCAAGTGTTTATCTATTTATGAAAAAGGTAAACGAGAAGTATAATTAATATAGTTGAATTGATTTACCTTGAGTTTTAAGTCGAAAAACAGCGACTATTGTGCACTATTGTCTCTACTGATGGTCTAGGTTACTCTCAAAACACGCATGCAGAGGTGGCGCTGTTACACGCCTTTCGTAAAGTTAAAAATCGATCCTGAGGCAAATATTTCCATCAGCCCGCTTAAGGTATCCGACTACGTTCGGAACCGCGATTTTAAAAAAGTACATAAATGGAAAAATTTCATGATATTTAGTGTCACTTAGACTAGAATACATGTATAAAATTGTTTTAAGGACATTTTTTAAAAAAATTATTTAAATACAATATTTCGGCAAAAAATTAACTTAAAGTAACTTTTTTTCAAAATGTTCTCCTTTTGTGAAAAATGCTTTTAAAATAATATTTTGCCTGTATATAGCTCAGACCTCTGTACAAAGGCTCAATTATGATTTTTGAAAAATTCACATTTTCAGAGGTACAACCATTTGAAATAATTATCGGCGTTTTTTTCTTAAAATTGCTTCCCACTGTTGTCGCGTAAAATATGGATAAACCCGCTTCTAAGTTATATACTTCAAAACTTTTAGTTGAGCCTCTGTACAGAGGTCTGAGCTATATACAGGCAAAATATTATTACAATAGAAGCATTTTTCACAAAAGGAGAATATTTTGAAAATGGCTCATTCTATGTTCATTTTTGGTCAAAATAGTGTGCTTAAATAATTCTTTTATTGTAATACTATTCTTAAAGCAATTTTATATACATTTTCTAATCTAAGTGACACTAAATATTATCCATTAATACGCTTTTGCAAAATCACGGTTCCGAACGTCGTCGGATACCTTAAATAAACATGACAAAGATAATACACAGAAAGTAAAGATGAGGGAAAATACAGCTATTTTTGAGTAAGGAGGAATTCCGATTCTTGAGAGCAAGAGCTCATCTGAAGTTTTTATGGTAATTTTCGTGTTTAGTGGGTTCAAATACTTCATAATCTATTTTTGACCCTGAAACATTTTTGGTGCTGCCTAGTGTTACATCAATTTAAAATCAATACAGCATAGTAGTGAATCAAATGAAACCAAAAATATTTTCAATGAGAAGGTATGCCTGGTGAGCAGAGAAATGTCCTAATGGTAGTTAGGAGGGGCAGCTCAGGTATCATCCACGTCACTTGACCATGGCTACAAATTACGTGGTCCGTCGCCAAAAAGCCCTGGTGTAGCTGAACAGTGCGACGTTAATATTCACTTATTCCCTTCATAAAAGAAGTCTGTACACCACTGCGTGATTGGCTTAATTTGGCATACCCTCGGCCTACCGATCGAAAGTGAGGGGTCCATTTCTGTGACCGCCAGATCTCACACCATTGCAGTTTCCCTTTGGCACAATCTCAAGGAATTGGTGTATAGAGACGAGGGAGGTCCACGGGGCCAACTGGTGCTGGTCCTCGGCTTCGTCTCGTTCTCGACTCGGCATTAAGAGGATCATAATTCGAATAATTTCAAAGGTCAAATGTTATTTCCGGTTGTATTCTACAAAAAACAGGGAATTTGAGACGATATGTCAACTAGCTACATGAAATGACCGTCGTCCACGTACAGGCCTACCACCATTCACCATTACTCATTCAGTCAAATGACTACAGTCGGTCGAGCCGGTTTGTAAGTTATACACATTTCGGATTGTTGTTTTTTTTATTGAAAACAATTATAAAATCCCCGTGCATCACATGGGCCTTACAGAAGTAAGTATTAATCACACAAACGAGGAAAATAAAAAATTGAGGTTAAGAAGAATTACAAATATTTACAACAAATTCACAGAAATTTTAAAAGCACTTCTGGTGGAAAGAAGTTGGTGAAAATTCGGTGGCCAATTAATGTTAAAGCTGAATTCACACCAAGGCTGTCGAGCGTTAAGCGTCTAGCCAATCAGAGACTTCATCTCGGGCGAAATGAAGTCTCTGATTGGCTAGACACTCGACGTGTGTTTGCCTTGGTGTGAATGAGCCTTTAGTCTCTTGAAAGCCAGTCTTATCTATCTCTCTCTGACATACTTAGAACACAGAAGGATTACATGTTTTACATTTTCCTCGCCACCAATATACCAGTCACAGGAAGACGAAGGAACTGAATTAAATTTGTTCAAATAGCTTTTGAATTTACCATGACCAGTGAGAAATTGGATTATTTTGTAGTTAATGTAAAAATGATGGCATGACAGTCTCTTATTATAATGGTTGGAAAAAAATTCTTTGTTATGCTCCCTTTATTAGAAATGAGATATTCTTGGTTCCAATACTTCACCATTCTTTCTTTCGTGATCTTCTTGTAAAACGATTTAGGAAAATTAACGTCAATGCCAATTTTGTGCTTGGTTGCAGCCTTTGCAAGCCAATCGGCTCGCTCATTCCCAAGAACGCCCGTGTGTCCGCGAACAAATGCAAAACCTATTGAGATGTTTTTATCTTTTAGGCTTTTAAGTTGCTTTTGGATCTCGACGATTATGTTGTTAGATGAAGAAATACATTTAAGAGAATCCAAGGAGGAAAGAGAGTCAGTACAGATGAGAAATTCTGAGATGACACTATTTTGTTCGGTGATTATTGTTTGTACGAGTATTTGACAAGGGATGCTACATGTATTGTCTTTTTAGGGTCATAGGTGAGGTCTACATTTGTGTAGGGCCGGGGCCGGCGCTAGCAGTTTCGCCGCCCCGGGTAAAGAGATAAATTGCCGCCCATGTTTATAACACAAATTAAAAGAGATTACCTAAACCCTTCCCACGCTTAATGGTAAAATAAAACGAGAGCAAAAAAAAAAATGCTATCAATAACGTTGAAGTTTTGATTAGCATGAAATACTAATTTATGTTTTTGGCACTAAATTAAAATTAGGGTTGCACAGAAAAAAATAAAATAGTCATTTCTGGAACATAATTATAAAATACAGATATTAAAAAATTACTAAAACAAGTTATAGAACCACCAAATATTAAACCTTAATTACATATTAAAAATACATTTATATATATATATATATATATAGACCGAGAGTTAAACTTAAAAGGGTTTTTTTTCTCACTTTTAAGTCAGAATTTTTTATAATTTCTTTAACATTAATTTCTTCTGCCAATTCATGTTCAATGCCTATTATTGGCAAGCCATTTAGTCGATCCTCGGTAGTTGTGGAGCCTAAAATTTTTTTTAATTAATTTTAATTTGGAGAAACTCTTTTCTCCACTTTCCACACTTATTGGGAAAGTAAGCAATATCCTTAAAACTATACCGAGATTTGGAGCAAAATCCAGGTTCGATATGAATTTAAAATCTCGATTGGACATTCCTTTTTTTCCAGCAAAGCCAAAACCGCTAATATCTCGTCTGCCAGGTCCAACGCGTTTATATTTGATGAATTTCCATCAGTTAACACTGTTTCTAGATCTTTACAAAACTTAAGTACGTCATTTTGAATAGTATCTTTTAAATCACATATATAAATAATGAATGTACTCAAAAGCTCATCAATGTTTTGCACAAAGCGACTACAGAAATTATTTTTATACGTGAGGCAATATTTTTTTTTTCATTTGAATAACAATGTCAATCTAAAATGTTTTAAGACGATTACGGTACATACAAGCTACGAAAACACGCATACTTAAATATGTTAATCAACATAAAAATATTCAACAAAACTGATGATATTTATATTTATGTATGTAAAACGAAAGATAAATAAAATAGAAAAGGCTCAAATGCAGCAAAATGGGGTTTTTTTCACTTCATCTTACGCAATGTTTTAAATTCATGTGGCATTAAATCTTAAATACCTAAAAGAGAATTTGAAAATAAAAATATAGCTACCTTTTTTGTTGTACGACTTTGTCTTGTCTGCATAAGCACAGGAAGCTTAAAGAATTAGTTCGTAAGTCAAATTGACACAAGATTCCCTCAGTTTTCTTCGAAAAAGGGTCTTTTTCTCAGGGTCATTCTGCCCGTTTCTTTTCATTCATAAAACTCGACCGTGCTTTTCATCACTTTTGTTGAGACTTATCTCTGCCAAAATCTATCTCTTTCGATAGTACCCGAATTCACGCATACAAAGCAGCAAAAGTTGTACGAAACTAGTTGAAAGAGAAGGAACCGGATACCGAAATTCTTCTTTATCGCCCCCTACCCTTTCCCCCATGGGACCAGCGTTTGGAAACACGGCTTTAGATTCTAATGAACACTCGTTAAAAAGAAATACTCTAGGACACCATAGAAAACTTGAATATTTTGCATACACATTTTAAATTTTTTTTCTTCGAACTTTTATTTTGATTCGTGGAACCCCTGGGTATACCTCATGGAACCTCAGGGTACCGTGGAACACAGTTTGAGGACCAGTGGTTTATATGAATGAAATAATGTATTCTCTATTGGGCGTTTTTCAAAAACGGTTTTAATAAAAATTAAAAAAAAATAGAACCGACTTAAAAAAAAGCACTAAAAAATGTAAAATTATTTTTAACCAACTTCAATGAAGTAAAGTAAATCCATATATTTTTAAAATCGAGTGCCTTACGTTTTTTTTTTTTTTTTTTGGAAAGTAAACCTTATTTTTTTAATCGGAAAACTTTTCCACCTTTTAATATTAACACCAATGGTGCGCGCGAATGGGGTAGTTTTTTATAACTTTTAATTTTGCATTTTATTTGGATTCTCAGTGGCTGTATTTGCCTCAAATTTTAATTATTTTCGGAAACTTTTATTTTTTATCAACCCCTATATGTACCCCAAAAATTATAGGATGATATTTTAAAACGCCTTTTTAACAATGGTACCAATCCGGTAACATACCCTATCAAACAACAAAAAAAATCATTCAAATCGGTTGAGATATGCCGAAGAAATCGCCGGACAAACATACCCCCCTCCCCCCCCAAAAGCAAGAATTGATCGAATTCATAACCTCCTCCTTTTTTGAAGTCGATTAAAAATACATGAAGAAGCCTCCTTTAAAAAGAAACACCCTGTAGAAGATATTTAAATATTTCTTGAGAAAAACTGAATATTTTTTAATTATTCTACTCACCTTACTTTTATAACTAACACACGTTTAAAAAAGACCCAGTAAATAGTAAATGTATTATAACGCACTCTACTTTACTAGTAACCAATGTGCAATGCAATTATTCCATAAATAAAAAACAATAGAAAACTGCCTTTTTTCATTTTATAATTACGGTTAAAAGCTTGTCAGGACTGATTTTTCGAGCCCACCCGCCTTTTCATAGATATTTTGACAAATTAAGACACACGGTAAAAAATTGTATTACAGCCACTTAATATGTGGGTCAATTTATTTTAATTATATTATTATATATATATATATGGGAAAATGACTACTACCTAAGGATGATAAATGCTTTATTTAACAAGATGAAGGATGAAATATCTAAATTATACTAAACAGCAAAGGAGAATGTCTTTCTCCTACGTCTAAAGCTTAGCGTCCCTAACGTCCGTCTGCGTCTTTTCCCGTCTGTACTTTAGTCGGACATTCCTGACGGGGTGTGATGTCAGTGTGGACTGCTCCACCCTAAGTAACAGGGGGAGGGTTTGTGTCACATTGCACATATCCAACCCTACATCGGCCATCATGACCGGGAAGGCGACCTCGCCTGATTATATACAATGATAAAATGGTACAGGTACATAGTAATGAAATATTAAGAATGTACACAGTTACACAGTAGATGAAAGAATTATACACAACACAAAACATCATCAAAGAAAAAGTACAAAAATACTGAAAAATGAACAAATTTAAAGTAATATTTCATAAATAGAAAAAATTTCATACATTACCACTGGGGTAAAACAAATTATGTTAACGATACAAATAAGATCAAGGCTAAAATAAGAATCTGGAATAAGGAACAGGAACATATTGAAGCAAAGTGCTCCTACTTCTTAACACTTAAATTTGTACTAAAATGAAATAAGAAAATGTTAGAGTCATTCAATAAAAATGGAATCAAAAATAAATAAATAGATAAAAAGTCTGTTGTTAATGTCCATAACGAAAGTCTTTCACAGGAAGAAAAATTGTGAACAGTTTTTAATGGAGAATCAAGTAGAGTTAGTTTGGCTTAGCCAGAGTTTCATGAATTCTGCACAAGTAGACGTTTTTGATGGTCCGTCGACAAAATCACACTTTTCTACGTCATAAGTGTCATTGTGCTTGACTTTTGTAACTTTGTATGGTCCGAGGTATTTTTGCTTAAGTTTCAAGCCTGGACCAAACTGAGTGCGTTTAATTGCTACTAGGTCATGTAGTTGATATTTATGAGCTTGTCTGCGCCGGAGATTGTACGTGCGGCGATTCTCATCTTGAACTTTGTAGATTTGCTTTTTGGTACCTTGACGGAGAGCATCACGTTGTTCTCTTGGAATTGAGCTGTAAACTCATCGTTAAGAAGTTCAACATTATCAATGTCCTGGCAAGACTTCATCTTGGTGCCGAAAAGGAGCTCAAAAGGAGTAATCTTGATGCTTCTTTGAAAAGTTGAGTTCAGGATTTCTTGCAGGTGGGGTACGTGAGAGTACCATTTCTCAGGATCTTCGACAGAAAGTTTTGACAGCACAGCAATGATGGTGGAATTTTGTTTTTCAAAATTTGGCCATTAGATCTTGGGAGACCAGTTGGAATGAAGATATGAAGGATGTTTTGTGCTTTTTACAGTAATCTTCAAATGCGGATCCTTTATCAGTGATACTCCTAGCGGGGTTTCCGAAGACATGTCTTTGGTTTTCTAATCGATTTACGACTTCTGCAGCGTCCGTAGATCTAGTGGGATACAGCCATGTAAATTTACTGAATGCGTCAATCACTTCAAAAACATGCTTATATTTCTTAGAAGTTGTCGCTAGGGGACCCAAATGATCTAGATGAAATATATGGAGTGGTAAATCGTTTTTTCTATCGTGTTAAGCGTGCCATATTGTTCACCACGTTTCCGGTTTGTGAGAATGCATGCAACGCAGTTTTGAATGCATTTTTCAACTTTGTCTTTAAGCCGTGGGATGTAAAAGTCTTTGCTAACTAAATCTTTTGTGCGTAGAACAGCAAAATGGCCACGTTCATGTGCAGTTCTAATGATGTTAGCCTGCATTTCGTCAGGTACCACTAGTAAATCGGTGCCATTGACTGTTTTGTAAAGAAGTTTGTTTTTTACGATATATTTATCATGCGCCGTTGTTTCTAGAAGCGTCTTTATTGTTGTTATTTGGTCATCAGCCTGTTGTGCTTTGAGAAATTGAAGATGAACACTATTTTGGATTAGCATACAATGTGGAGGTCGACTGAGAGCATCCACATGAGCCCTCTTCGAGCCTGTACGGTGTTCTATTGTATAGTTAAATTCTTGGAGATAAAGTGCCCATCTGGCTATCCTGGGGTTAAGCACTTTTTTACTTAGTGTTTTGACGAGGGCGTCACAGTCAGTAATAATTTTGAATGAGGTTCCTAGTACATAGATGCGAAACTTTTAAGTGCTTCGACCACTGCAAGAACTTCTAGTTCAAACCTAGTGTACTTTCTTTCATGGTCTGATGTCTTTTTTGACATGTATAATACAGGGTGAAACTGGTTGTCATGTATGGATTTTTGGAGTAGGACTGCACCCAAACCATTGATTGACGCGGCAGTGTGAATCTCAGTGGGAGAATTTTGGTTAAAAATACTTAAAACGGGTTGTTGGGAAAGTAAATATTTTAATTTTTGAAATGCTGCCTGTTGTTCAGCAAAAAATTGGAAAAGGGAGTCTTTACGAAGGAAATCACTCAAAGGTTTGGCTATGGTGAAATATGAGGGTAAAAACTTTCTAAAATAGCCAGTAAGACCAAGAAATCGACGAACGTCTTTAGTATTTTTAAGATCAGGATAATTAATAACAGCTTTAGTTTTTGAAGGGAAAGGAAACAATCTACCGTTTTCTATAATATGGCCAAGAAACTCAATTGTATTATGTAAAAATTGACATATTTTAAAATTTATTTCAAGTCCGTAATCATAAGCACCTCTAGAACAATTTTTAGATATTCAAGGGCTTGGGACTCATTAGCAGCGGGAATAACGACATCATCCATATATGGGAGAACAATACTTTTCGAAATCAGATGTCGGAAAATGGCATTTATGTACCGCATAAAGGTGGAAGGACAAGTACTTAGCCCAAAAAGCATTCGTCTAAATTGATACTGACCATTGTAACAAAACTAGTAAATTTACGGTTCCTTTCATTTACCGCGACACGGAAAAATCCATTTTTTAGTTCTAGAGTAGTAAATATTTTAGCATTTTGGAGACAATTTAAAATATCGTCAATTAAATGAAGAGGATAGTTATCTTTAATAAGTTTGCGATTTAAGCGTCTATAATCAATGCAAACTCTTGATTTTCCGTCTTTTTTCTTTACTACCACAACTTGACTAGCGTAAGGCAGTGTTTCTCAAACTGTGGGGCGCGCCCCCCTGGGGGGGGCGCGATAACCCTACGAGGGGGGCGCGAGCATATCAAAAATAAAAGATTTAAAAATAATTAATTTACTGGAATGAATTAAAACAAAATACTTTCAGACATAATAAAAAATGCACTTTTACTCTGATATAATTTATAGGCACGCGATATTAAGTCATCAAAAATAAAAACTTTTTCAAATCCTAATTAGCTATCTTTGATCCTATAACAAAATAAAAAAAAACTTTTATTTGATTTTCTGTAATCCCATGATGAGAGATTTTTTTACTACGCTTTCTTTTTAAGCCTAACATACAACTCTTTCAGAGAAAAAGCAGATCGCAGACTTAGAGTCGAAGAAATTTAGGAACATAAAAAATTCATCACTGTCATTATTTTTGAAATACTGCATATTATAGCTGTAACTGCATGACCTTCTAAGTTATTGGTACAGTTAGTTATGACCCCTCTCTTACGTGTTTGTTTCTCATTTAGGGAAGTTGTAAGTATTGTATTTCTCTGTTGCGCTTTTTTCCATGCAAAAAAAAAAAAACGTTTTACACAACTTTTTTAGTAGTAACACACATATTATCATAATGAATACAATTTTTACCCCGAAGTGGTCGCGCGGGACACACAGATTATGAAATCGTTAATTCTGGCAAAACTGTTTATTTGTTACCAAAGAAAAATTGAAAAGTTCTTGAAAGTAAGTATGTTTGATCACTACACCCGGGATAGCTCAATAACACACCTCACACATGGACTGTAAAACACTATCTATTTTTTATTAACCTAAACACATAGTAACTAGAGATACACAGACAGCGCCGTCTGGCGCACGGTTTTTGCAACAAGCATGAACAAGGTAAGTAAACTTTCTCTTACTTAAATTATTCACTGGAATCACGATTTGTATCGTGTACAATAAAATAATTATAAAAAAAAGGATTGCGGTGACTCATTAACCCCGCTCGAATGCACGCCTGCTCCCGGGTCAAAACATGTTGAAGTATTTTCGCTTTAAATATTAAAAATAATACAATTATTCTTCATCGGAAATTTATATTATTGTTCATTATTTAACATCAATTATAAATGCTAATTCTGTGAGGCTTAAAATTACATTTCGCTTAAAACTAATTATAATTTGAGCAACCATTTTAAAAAGATAATTTTACATTTTTGTAAACATTGTCGAGCACTTGCCTTTACTCTCCTTACAATTCAGCGATTATATCAATAATGCTTTATTTTCTTATAAATGAACTTATGCAAAGAGCGGGCACTTCAGCCGGTATACTTTTAATGTATCAGTGCTGCACAGAGTATTTTATAACGAATTAATTAATACTAAATTAAGAAAAAGTTTAATAAGTATTAACGACTTCCATGGCCTTGTCTTGCAAAGCAACGTTTTAATAAGGAATGCTTATGATTAGAAATTGACCCTCTGAGTTCTTTTTCTATATTTAGCAGATATCTATATTTTGTCTTCTAAGCAGCCACCGGATTTTTCAATCTGTTCAATTTAAAAATTAGAGAAAGGAAAAATAACATAATAATTATCCTATTATTTTATTTATTTATTTTTGCTTAAAAGTAGTATACAAAATTAAATACTTATGTTACTAATTTGTATGGTTTATACCGGGTGGGCAAAAAGTCCGTAAAAACTTTTAAAAATTCATAAAATCCGGAGAAATGAACGAAAAAAAAAACTGTTTGCAGGATCAGCATTAGTATGTCACGGGATTTTTTTTAAGCTAGAAAAAAAAAATAATTCGAAAATCATCCGGTAGGTGGCGCTGTTACAAGCGTCTGTGGTGGAAATATGCAAATTAGACGGCTATAAAAACCTTTGCTCTCAATGAATCCACATTCATGTTACCATTACAAACAGTGAATGTGAACAAGGATGCTCAGTGCGCCGGATAAAGCTTAGTTGGTGAAGTTATTTTACATGAACGAGGAATCAGCGACCATTGCCTTGCGTAAATTCCGAGTTCAGAAAAATGTGAAGAGTGGAAAAGGCCCTTTAACACCTGCAGGTCTCTTAAAGCTTGTTAAAGCTACCATGCTTGAAAGAAGCACGTGCACCCTGCATTGCTGTCCAAATGGAAGCGATTGCGTCCGAAGCAGCTTCAGGGACCAGCAGTGCTCGTGAAGCTGCCAGACGATTGGGTTTACCACCATCATCTGTCCGCAATATTCTTCGTCGAATCCTCCAGCTGCACCCATACAAATTGCAATCGTGCCATGAACTTTTGCCAGCAGATACCGCACAAAGGGAAGCATTTGCGAAGTGGGCCTTCTCTAAAATGGAACAGGATCTCACATGGGTTTTTAACATCTTGTGGACAGATGAAGCTCCTTTTTCGCTTCATGGTGACGTTAACAACCATAACTGTCGCATTTGGGCGACCTCTAATCCACGTAAGTACACATAGAAGCCATTGCATTCTCCAAAAGTGACAGCATGGTGTGGTTTCACGGGTTCATTTATCATAGGACCCTTCTTTGAAACACAGTGCCCAGTAAATGGATGGATAACGGAAACGGTAAATGCTCAGCATTATCTAACGCTTCTGTGGGAGACTGTCGTGCCATGTTTAATTCAACGAGGTCAGATTTCGAATGTCACGTTCATGCAGGATGGAGCAACCAGCTAACACTGCTAACCCGGTTAAGGCATTCCTTATACAGACGTTCGGGGAAGACAGAATCGTTAGCAGGCGCTGCAGGTACCCATGGCCTCCTCGGTCTCCAGATTTAACACCGGCAGACTTCTGATTGTGGGGATATTTGAAATCTCGCGCGTATCTATCCGGTCCATCAAGTCTGTCGGAATTGAAAGATGCGATCCACAGAGAAGTATCCTCCATACATCCGGACATGTTGCACTCTGCCGTTGCTGGATTTGTCACTCGTCTGGAGTGTCTTCTCACCTGTGGTGGTGGTCATGTGGAACATATTCTGGTGTAATAAAGTTGTGAAAGTTTTCTGTTCATTATTTATGCATTGTTTCTTTGATTTGCGTACATCAGCGCCACCTACCGGATGATTTTCGAATTATTTTTTTTCTAGCTTAAAAAAAAATCCAGTGACATACTAATGCTGATCCTGCAAACAGTTTTTTTTTCGTTCATTTCTCCGAATTTTATGAATTTTTAAAATTTTTACGGACTTTTTGCCCACCCGGTATTTAAGATCGCCTATTGTAGCTTAAGCGTCAAAGTGCATTATTGTTGCATTCAATACATTATTAATGTATAAGGGGGCGCGATAAAAATTTTGATCGAAAAGGGGGGGGCGCCAGTATTGAAAGTTTGAGAAGCACTGGCGTAAGGGGATGAACACGGCTCAAAAATTCCATTTTTAACCCATTCATCAACTTGAGCGTCCACTATATCTCGTTCAGCGAATGGCAAACGTCGGGGCTTATGAAATATCGGTTCGTCGTCGGTGAGAGCGATATCAAGCTCAATTTTTAAAATATATCATTTTTTTAGGCGTTTATGTCGATAGCAGTTGTTCGGCTTCAGCTCGATTATGTTGAGAAAAATTTGGACCGATATCAAATGTGGCTGAACCGTCAGAAATCGTCATAATAAAATTTTCATTTGCATTATCAGAAGGCCTTAAAATTTGTGCAAACTCTACGTCTGTAGGCGATATATTTAGATGTGCTTGTTTAATTACGTCACAACCGATTATAAGGTCATAATTTGTACAAGAATTTGGTACAACAGAAATAGTAACAGGAAAAATTTGATCATCGATAGTAATTTCAGAATCAAAAGTTCCTATCACATATTAATTCGCGAAAAACCAAAACCTGTTAATAATGTGTTGGTTTGTTTCAGTGGCGGTGCATCTATATTTATGTAAGTAGAATTTTTTAATAGTGTTAAATTGCTGCCTGTGTCTACTAATCCGTTAAGTTTACGGCCAAAAATTGTTACGTGTTTACACATATTAATAAGAAAAGGTAATTCATGCACAACATTTACACCAGAAGGTGGTATAGAAGTATTATTTAAATTAGCTCGTCGGCATTCAAATGATTTGTGACTATAAAGATTATATGAGAGGCATTTAGGGCCACGTGAATGATTAGGACAAGATTTTGATAGGTGACCTATATCATTACAATTAAAACAACGTTGGGGATTTTTAGCTGCGTCAGAAACGTTAAATCCTGTGGGTTTTCTATGGAAGCTTTGTTGTTTAAAATAGCGTCCTCGGCTTTCATATGAATGACGAAAATTCGGTGAATTAGAGTTATGTATTCCCATGTTTTTAATGACAGTTTCATAGGTACGTAATTTCTGCTTAAATTCGGAAAATGAGGTTGCACCATAGATGATTATTTTATCTGAACGAGGCCCATCAATTCCATTAATGACGTACTGGATAACTGATGCTTCGTCAATTTTTGAATCACATCTATTTGCTAATTCACGCATGGAATTAAAATATTGCATTAAAGTCTCGGTTTTATACATTTTCCTTTTTTCTAATTCACGGTGAATTTCTATGGAAGTAACTGAATCCGAAAGTTCTTCAATTAAAGCTTTTTTGAATGACTCGTATGTATTTAAATTTCTTTGTGAAAAAAGAAATGATTTAGCAGTTCCACATACTAGACGTTTCGCGAAAATTAATTTTTGAGAAGAACTGATAGCTAGGAATAAATCAAAATTTTCTTCAACACATCGCGAAAGAAACTATTTACTGAATAAAAATCTTCACTGGTAAATTTTCTACTAGTCGCCAAAATATCCCGCAATAAAGTCCAAAACTGGGTATTAATCTCTGTAAGGGAAGCATCGTTTGAATAGGGAGGAAAAGTATTTTGTGTACAAAGAGATGAAACGTTTTGATATGCCGGCATGAAAGAATAACCTTAAACGCAGGGTAGGGTTGGGTTACTGACCAGATGCTGAAAAGGGGAGTGCTGGTCTGTCCCTTCCGATGAAAAATTCCTGTCTAACGTGATTCGTTTTTGAAACTACGTTTTCGCTTTCAGAAAAGGATGTCTCCGAATTATTTAATGTTAGTTGGAATTCATCTAAGTTCTTCAACGCTTTAAATACACTATTGCATAAATTTTGCTCATTTGTTTCTATGTCTAAAAGCAATAAATTAGCGACTGGGATGAAGTCAGGCAATGAGAATTCGGTTAAAATTTTTTCTTTGTGTTCTTCAACTCTAAACTCTTTAGGGAATGCAGAAAAATTTCTTATTTTATTTCGCGAAGAACGGTCAAATTCGGTGAATCCTAATATAGAATTTAATGTTTTTACAGCACGAGTTGTACCACATTTAAAAAAAATAGAATTAGCAATTATAGGAATATCGCCTAATTTAATTTTTTTACAGGACATCTTAATATACAAAATTAATCACTTTGAAAATTTAGACGGTGCAAGGTTGTAATCAAAATTTCTCTATCACACTCTGAGTTAAAACTACTAAATCAGTAATTTTAAAGCCAAAATAAACAAATAAAAAATACGTTTAATTAAATTTTGCCTACCTGGGGTTGGAGAGCAGTCCGTACAATAAATCCAGAACCAGTAGAGGCACTATAGGAATCCAAGAAAAAGAAAGTCCGACAGCAACAAGTTGTTTTTACGCTTTTTGCAATGTAGCGTCCATTGAAGAAAATATTAACGCGTCTTTTAAAAATTTTCTCTGGTCTAGAGGAGATTTTCCTTAATATGCAAGAGAAAGGTCGAGCCTCCAAAATATGGGAAAATGACTACAACCTAAGGATGATAAATGCTTTATTTAACAAGATGAAGGATGAAATATCTAAATTATACTAAACAGCAAAGGAGAACGTCTTTCTCCTACGTCTAGAGCTTAGCGTCCCTAACGTCCGTCTGCGTGTTTTCCCGTGTGCCCTTTAGTCGGACATTCCTGACGGGGTGTGACGTCAGTGTGGACTGCTCCACTCTAAGTAACAGGGGGAGGGGTTGTCACATTGCACATATCCAACCCTACATATATATATATATATATATATATATATATATATATATATACAGTGGGTGATCGGTTAACGAACACTTTCACGAAATGTGTCTCCTTCTGTACAAGAGGAAGACGAAAGAGGACCAATGCCGACCTCTGCCATTAAAGATCTTTTTAAAAAGTGGGATGCTGTCAGAACAATGGTCTTAGAATGGCACCCAAACCAAGCTAATGTCAGTAGGGTTGGAGATCTTTACAACGACATTTCTATTAATTACTTCTGCAAAATCCTGAAAAAGAGAGAAAAGCAATCGACATTGGACATGTTCTTCAACGCCCCATAAGCAAAAAATGAAAAGGACTAATTAATATGCAAGACTATACGTATGTATTATTTTTAAAAAACTTAATTAAGAAATTATACATTTTTAAAATTTATTTTTTAGGGTCTCCAGAACGAATTAATCGATTTCACATAGAAGTCTATGGTTAATCGATGATCGGTTAACGAACAATTCGGATAGCGAACACAGTCTTGGAACGGATTATGTTCGTTAACCGATCACCCACTGTATATATATTTTATGAAAATTCAACATATTAATTTTTCATAAAATTTAAATGAATCTTGGTTTATTTTCTTCATAAACTAGTTAATTTTAAAGCCAATTTGCAGTCTCTTAAGTTTGCCGCCCCGGGCAGGGACCCGGCTGGCCCACCCCTAGCGCCGGCCCTACTAGGGCTCAGGGCCTCGAAAGCTCTTAAGACGACCCTGGTTGTGGCTACACAAACGGACGTAATTTCTTGTCTGCATGCTGTTTGTACTTCAGTGGACACGGCGCGCTGAAGTCTGCCCCCATGTTCACTGTGGACTCTTTGAAGATTAGCCTTTATGAATACAGTCGGACCTCTTTATAACGAAATCGTTAAATCCCGAAAAAAAGTTCGTTATACGAAAAATTCATTATATCGAATTTCATCTTTCAATTTTCTTTATAATCCTCACAAAACACAAATATTTTAACTTCATAAACACTATATATTAAAAAAAGTAATTATTCACACCTTTTTGTAAATTAATATATATTTATTTTAGACATCTTAACTACTAAAAAAGAGAGAGAGAGAAACTGCAAGGAAAGTTTCTTGACGCCTTTATCCATTTCTTGAAAAATTAAATTTTTTTCTTTGATGCTCAAGGACTTTTACGTTTTGACATTTTTGAGCTACAAGAAAGGAAGTTACCAGTACGATCGATCAACACTACAAATGAACGGAGTCTAGTTCTAAGATACGAGACAACTCCATTGAGAGTAAAAAGGGCGAAATCGAAGATGTATCCAGTAAACTGGCCAATGAGGATTAAAGGTCGCACTTTTTGGATGAAACGCCCAGAATTCTATTGCACTCGGCGAGTTAGGCTCCTAATAAAATCAGTTCAAAATTTATGATCACCATAAAATATGTTAAAGAAGAGAACAACTTGAAATGTCCAACAATACTTTAAAAATAGGAAAGGAAAAAAAATTGAAGCACTAGAGAAAAAGTTTCGTTACATATAAAAAAGATTACTCTATTGGGAGGTTATTTTACGCAGAAAATCATGAAATGTTCTTGGTTCCAGGAAAGAGTTCGCTCTATAGAAAAATTCGCAATATGGAGGTTCGACTGTATTTTCAAATGCTGCCGTTGATGTGTCTACTACAGTGGTTTTCCTGGCGCACTTTGTCTCACGTATTCTTCTCGTTAACTAGGGATTGCAGAAGTACCGCTCTTTTTTTATGCACTTCCGACGAGAACTGTGCAGATTTTGGGCTTTTCAGCCTGCCCTGCATGTTAACCGTGTGTACAGCAAAAGCAGAATCTGAGGCTCCATTTCCACGCCGTTTGGCCCACGCTTCTCCGTAAATTGGAGGTGATTCGGAGGAATCCCATTTCCCATTGAACCAGACCTTCATATGTTTGATGTGGCTTGAAATCAGTAAAAAAAAAAATGTGAAACTAGTTCATCAAACAATGGACCAATTGTGCAAATAAGTCTTACCAATTTTTGGAAAACTCTATTTTTTAAAAAAATGTATGAAAAGCCATTGAAAGAGGGGGGAGGGCACCTTAAATTGTACTGTTTGAAAAGATAAACAAAATCGAAACATTTATTTATGCACCGTATTTATTCGATTCAAAGCCGCACCCGAATTCTCAACACGTTTTTCTGAAAAAGGGAAAAGAAAAGGTGTAAAATGGTTTATCAATATCCAGTACGTACGGAATTAAAAAAAGAATAAAAAAAGTTAACATAAGAACTAATAAGAAATGAAGGATTAATTTATTTTACCATTATTAAAATTTTTAAAATACACGAACCAGTAATTGTTCTAATCGTCAGTATCTTGTTCCATTCCATGTTGAAAATCGTGCATTTAATGAAAAATGGGAATTAGACTATCTGGTCTGCAACAATAACAATAAAATTCAGTGTATGATTTGCATGCAAGTTTTGTCGGTGAATAAGGAATGCAATGTGAAACGGCACTATACTACTTTACATGAAGAAAAGTATAGAAAAATTATCTGTGAAGCAAGAAAAACTATTGTAGCCGAGTATAAAAAAAACTAATACATCAAACAAGTACGTTTTCAAAAGTAAGTGCAGATAATGAACAAAGTTTGGCTGCGTCTTATGAAGTTTCCTTACTGTTAGCCAAAAAAAAAAAAAAAAAAAAAAAAACCATTCAGTGATGGGATTTTAATGAAAAAATGCGCAGTTTTAATGGCTCAACGCTTCATGCAGCCGAAGTTGGCGGAAAAGTTTGAATCTGTAGCATTATCTCACCAAACAGTGGCGCGACGAGTAGATGATATGGGCGAATGTGTTTCGAAAAAATTATGTGATCGCGTTTTAGATTGCGAATACTACTCAATATGTTTGGATGAAAGTACCGACCGGGCAGATATCAGTCAATTATTAATATTTATTCGTTGCATTTCAAAAGATTTTACTATTACGGAGGAAATGTTAAATTTGATACCGTAACACGGAACAACTAAAGGCACTGATATCTTTCTAGCTATCAAAAAACTGTCATAGTCTGCGGAGGATTTCAAAAATGTTCTTACATTGTAACTGATGGGGCAAAAGCTATGACGGGAACAATGACAGAATTCGCGGGATTTCTTGAAGAAAATGGCACTAATTGCCCGTTGATTCACTGCATCCTACACCACGAAGCCTTATGTGGAAAATCTTTGTGCCAAACGAATGGCACGAAAGTTGTTGTTGTTAGAATAACACATCTCATTAGAGGCGGAAACAAAGCTTTGACTCATAGAAAATTTCGGGATTTTTTAAGTGAATTGATGCAACCTATGGAGATATGTTATTCCTCTCCGAAATAAGATGGCTTAGTGCTGGGTGGTGCCTTGAACGTTTTTTTTTTTTTTTTTTTTTTGCTTTACGAAAAGAAATTCCTTTATTTCTAAAAAATGAAATAAAATCAGACACTTCTGAACTGCAAAACTGTATGCAAGATCCTTTATTCCTGGCTGATCTTGCATTTTTAACTGACATGACACAACGATTGAACGAATTAAATTTGAAGTTACAAGGCAAAGGACATAAGATTGCCAATTGGTATGGATATGTGAATGGTTTTAGAAGTAAACGAAAATTGTTCAAAACGTCACTAGAGCAGAATAATTTTTCTTGGATTCCGAGTTGCAAAGAACATTACACAGAGATGGAAAATTTTGAAGGATGTATCTTTAAGGATCACCTGAAGTATATTGACGATGTAATTGTGGAATTTGAGCTGCGATTTGCAGATTTTAAAGAATTAGAGAGTGATATATCACTTTTCATTCATCCATTAACAATTGCAATTGAAAGTGTAAAGACTGATAATCAATTGGAGTTATGTGACCTACAATCAGATCCCTTTTACAAGGGCAGAACAGAGTCTGGAATAAGCTCCTTGGTGAGCGTTTTCCCAAATTAACCAAACTTGGCTTAAAAATGGGTTCGATGAGGGGCAGTACCTATTGTTGTTGTTGTTTCTTATCCTCTAATTGTCTGACAAAGTCAGACAAGATCCATTAAATTGTTGACCCTCAAAAAATCGATAACAAGAAGGGGAGAATCGTACAAGTCTTCTCTGGAAAGACCCAGACAGTCCAGGATATGTTCGGCAGAGGCCTGCTGAACCATGCACTTGGAGCAGAACTTAAAAGTCTTCCTGCCCTCAAAGAAGGAAAGACTTTTCGTGTGTCCACTAGCCAATCTGGAAATGGCCGTTTTAGATGCTCTGTCGCAGTTGAGATCCAGAAAAGAGCCCGGTTCCCTGGCCGCATACCAGTGGTGGGAGGGAGAGAGAGAGAGAGAGAGGAATCTTCCACTCCTTAGATAGTTGCCTATTAACTTTGGACTGGTGCTCTGAGTAGGTAATGGCAGGAGAGGAGGTTGTTAAGAGACTACAGCCCTCTCTGGCTAAGCGATCCGCTTGCTCGTTTCCAAAGATGTCAACATGGGATGGTATCCACTGAAAATGAACATCGTGATGCTTTGAAATAAGTTTGAGATTGTGAAGGATGGAGATGCTTGTTTTGTCTCCTACTTGAGTCCAATTGTGTAGATGTTGAAGGGAACTGCGACTGTCCGACAAAATCCAGAGTTCTCCATAGTCACTTTCATTGATAATAGCTTCGAGGCCAAGTTTGATTGCCATTAGTTCACTTTTAAAGACCGAAGAGAAATCCGGGTTACGGTGACAGAAATAAAAGTTTTGACCAGAATTTTCTATGTAGATTCCACTACCTGCACGATCGTCTAGTCTACTGCCATCTGTGTAAATTTTAATGGCGTCACAGGGGATTTCATTAATACTTTCCAATGCAAGTTGCCTAAGATGAGCTGGGATGAGATCTTGCTTTGTGACCGGGGCAGACATGTTGAAGTGGAAGTGGACTCTGGGAAGTCCCTCTGATGGACTTAAACAAGATTTTAAGGAGTGGGGTTCGATATGAGATGAGGGCAACTGCAGATGATCAGCATAACTGAAAGGGCTGTTTCTCTTCAGTCTCTGATTATTGTGCCAATTGTTAAAGTATAGAGAGGTTTTGTTGTGATGTCCATAGCTAGAAAGTTTATTGAAGTAATTGGTGAGGATATTTTTGCTTCTAAGATGAAGAGGTTGGAGATCAGCCTCGAAGAGGACAATTTCTTTCGGGCAACTACGTCTCAATCCAGTAATAATTTCCAATTTCTCAAGACTGGCGGCGGACGCACAGCAGTACACTGGAAAACCGTACTCTAGTATGGGCCTAATGAGAGCCAAAAAGGTGTCTCTTAATGTTACAGCATCGGCTCCCCAGTCTTTGCCCGCTATAAATTTAAGAATACTTAAACGTTTTCTACATTTTGAGACAATATGATCTATGTGCTTATGACTTGACCATTCAGGATCAAGGACATATCCGAGATATTTTGGGTGCTTTTCATAAGCAAGATTCTTGTTATCCATCTTTAAGGTTGGTTGATAGCTGTACAATCTTTTGTTGGTGGTAAAGAAAGTAGCGATGGACTTTGTAGGATTAAAACAAAGTTTGAACTCCAAAGCATAGTCCGAAAAAGAAGATAATGCATTGTTGAGATTCCTTTCCATCTCAACCAAGTCTCTTCCTGAGCACCAGATGACGATATCGTCTGCAAACAAGCCTACTCTAATCTCAACTGAAGGTATTTTCTCAATGCCTGCTAAATATAATGAAAATAGAGTAGGGCTGAGGACAGAACCCTGTGGAACGACATATTGTGACATAGTTTATTGTCGTGAATTCCCATCTTTCGATAAATGTTATCGAACTAAGGTCCTACCTGGACAACTGGCTAGCGGGGATGAAAGTGGGTGATTTCGCCGCATTAAAAGAGCTACTAGTGACAGAACAAATAAAAAAAAGAGCACCAAGTGAATTAGTAGACCATTTTCTAGATTCGTGGGATGGTTTCAAGGAGGCTAAAAGTTTAGCTGAGAAATTGAACCATTTTGAGACGATTAGAAGAGTGCATAAAAAAACAGGTCCGACGAAAACCTGGGAGCGTAGAACCTTTGATAAACAGCCTCTCGAAAGTAAAAATAAATCTGCGCATTTTAGTGGTAAGGGTAAAAATATCGGGCCCTTGAACAGGGATCCTTATAAGCATGAGGTAAGCCAGGGAGTTCTCAAATTAGGAGGGAGTGCCCCAGGGCGGGGATAATCAATTTGAGAAAAGGAAGCCCATAATATGCTACTACTGCAATGAGACAGGGCACATAAAGCCAGTGTGCCCTAGATTAAGGAAAAATAATTTCGAAACGGTAGCTAATTTCACTTTAAATACCGGGAATTACGACCCATTTAAAAATTCAAAATGAACATGGAAATAAATGGCATTGATCGCGTACGTCTAAGAGATTCGGGGTCATCCATAGACGTCTGTTCGCGGAGCTGGATTAATGAAGATGACCTCCTAGGTGAATACGTTTGGTTGAAAAGCCCGTTAGATGAGATTTGCCACTGTTTGCCTCTGGCTAAAATTAAAATCAAAACGAAGAAAGGAGAGTTTTATACCAAGGCTGCAATAAAACAGGATAGTAGTGACAATGATCTATATTTATTGAGAAACCGAACAGCTGAACTGCTGGAGTCAGACGAACAGGGGGTGCACTTGGTTAACGCAGTGGTGACTAGAAGTAAACAAAAAAGATTTTCCCCCGAGAAAGAAAAAGAGGCGAACGAAGCGGAGTTTGAACTTACGGATTTTCCCCCCCGTCCGAGGGAGGGGAAGACGATAGCTTTATCATTCCTGCTTTTGACGGAGAAGGAGGAAAGAGTTTGGCGAAAGTGAATGGTGTTGAATTTAAAGAGGAACAAAGAAAATGCCCCGATCTGAAACCATTATGGGATAAGGCCCTAACAGGAATAGACAAAGAATTTAGGGTCATCAGGGGAAATTAGTTAGAGTCGCGAAAACTAAGCGAGGGGAGGAGGTCAGACAGCTATGCGTACCCATAAAGTTTAGACTTGACATTAACAAACTTAGCCATGACGAAATCGGGGGGCATCTGGGGGTGACGAAAACCAAAGATAGAATTCTAAGGCATTTTTTTGGCCGAACGTGTACAGAGACGTGGAGGAGTTCGTCAAAACTTGCGATTCGTGTCAACGAGTAGGGGAAACCGAGAGATAAGGCGAAAGCACCCCTGAAATTAGTGCCGATTATTTCGGAGGTATTCTCTAAAATCAATATAGATGCTGTGGGACCTCTCCCTGTCTCAACAAAGCAAAACAGATATCTGATTACGTCAATTTGTGTAGCCTCTAAGTACCCGGAAGCTATACCGGTGGAGAGTATTACTTCCCCGAACGTAATAGACGCCCTCTTGAGTATCTTTTTCTAGGATAGGATTCCCACGCGAAATACAATCCGACCTGGGGACTTCTTTCACTAGTGAATTGACCACCACCTTTTTCAATAAGTTCGGCATCAAAGTGACTAGGTCATCAGTCAGCCACCCCCAAAGCAATGCAGTGGAGCGAGTGCATAGAACCATCAAGCGCGTAATTAAGGCTTTGTGCGTGGAATCGGGAGAAGATTGGGAGGGGTTCTTCCTTTGGCATTATTCTCTCTCAGAACGGTTGCGCACGAGAGTACAGGTTTCAGTCCCACCGAGTTGGTCATGGGAAAGAATTTGAGAACACCCCAAACGTTAGTTTACGAGGAATGGATGGAGGAGGGAAACACGAGTCAATCGGTAGTGGAATATATATTGCAGTTAAATAATAGACTCAAACGTTGCCAAGATATTGCGATCACTAGGATGAAAGAATGCCAACTTAAAAGGAAAACGTGGTACGATCGCGATGCCGTGGAACGGAAATTTGTAGAAGGGGATCTGGTAAAATGGTGTTAGTTACCTCTAAACAAAATAAACTTGAGGTGAATTGGATAGGGCCGGGAAAGGTACTTAGTAGAATTTCGGATACAAATTATGTGATAGATCTACCAGGAAGAAGGGACCGTAGTACTATCTATCACGTAAACTTACTAAAACCATATCATCGGAGACCCGAGCTGGTAAGCCTGGTTGTAGAAGAGGTCTCGGATGACATAGAGGGAGATGCGGAAATTCCTTATCCAGATAAACAATGCATGAAGTTTGACTATCACGAAATATTGCGGGAAAGTCAACTGCAACTTAAACTATCCCCCTCTCAGATCGACGAATTAAAACAAGTCATTACTAAAAATAAGGACGTGTTTTCCCAGACCCTGGGACGACTCACTTGATGCGAATGGATATTGAATTGATCTCGGACAAGCCCATTAAAAACAAAACCTTATCGGATGTCTCCGAGACAAATTAACATATTGCGAGAAGAAATTAAACGTTTGTTGGAACTGGGGTGTAATAGAGATAGGACAGTCCGATTACACTTCGCCCCTTATTTTAGTAGAAAGCCCAAATAAAGACCCTCGTCCTTGTGTTGATTATCGTCGATTGAACGAGATAACTCGAGCTGAATTTTCCCTTTGCCAAATATGGAAGAGATAGTAGAAAAAGTGAGTGCGGCTCCCTATGTAACGGTGATGGATTTGTCGAAAGGTTACTTTCAGATTCCGCTCACGCCGAGAGCTCAGAGATACGCAGCTTTCGTTACTCCATTTGGCACCTATTTCCCCAAGAAAATGATGTTCGGGTTAGTATGTGCGCCCTATTATTTTTGCAAATTGATGGCCCAAGTTTTAGAGGGGTTGGAGCAGTTTGCATTGCCGTACATAGACGATATAGCCATTTTTTCCCAAGGGTGGAAAGATCACGTAAAGCATATCGACATAGTTTTAGGAAGATTGAGAAAGGCGGGGCTTAAAGTGAAACCCTCTAAATGTAAGTTTGCTCAAGAGGAAGTCTTATTTCTAGGGCATCGAATTGGTTCAGGGAGTAGGTCTCCGAGTGATCTGAAGATAAAAGCTATAGCAGATTTCCGCGGCCCACCACTAAAAACACACGTACGATCCTTTCTCGGTCTAGTGGGGTACTACTCTCATTATATCCCAAATTACAGCACAATAGCTTCAACCTTGACCGACGCACTGAAAGGGAAAATTAAGAAAGAGAAGATCACTTGGGATGAGAAATGTGGGAAAGCGTTCGAGGAGTTAAAAGCCAAGCTCGTCACCCAACCCATATTGTTTGCCCCAGATTTTGCCACGGATTTCATCCTGCAAACGGACGCGAGTGAGGTGGGTGCTGGGGTTGTTTTATCGCAAAGAATAGAAGGGGAAGAACACCCCATCGTTTTCCTAAGCAAAAAATTTTCTAAGGCGGAGCGAAACTACAGCACGGTGGAAAGGGAATTAGCTGCGATAATTTTTGGTCTAAAGCGATTAAAGCATTATTTAGACGGGCAAAAATTTATTATAGAAACCGACCACAACCCCTTAAGGTACCTAAACAAGATGGGGAGTACTAATCCTAGGTTACAAAGATGGGCGTTGAGTTTACAGCCGTTTAATTTTGAAATCAAACACAAACCTGGGAGGCTCCATGGAAACGCGGACGGCCTAAGTAGATTGGAATAAGTAGTTTGTGGATTTTTCTATTAATTATTATGTATATTTAAATTACTGTTTTATTTATATGTGTGTATGTGTATCTGTGTACATTGTGGAAGAAAATAGATGTTAGTGAAAATCTCTGATGTCTCTTAGTCAACCGTAGGCCAACAGATGTTTACTTCTGTAGTCATGCGCGATTAAGTGTAGATGGTTATTAAAGAGATTGGCATTTGACGCATTTTGTTTAAAAATTATAATTTAAAGGTGAAATGTAACTTTGAGAAAAAGAATCCCAGATTCGGATTTTAAGATCTAATTGTGTGAAGTGTACATTTTTTTTTGAAATTTTATTCATGTATTATGTTATTTTTTGATTGTGTTTAATACCGGGATTGCTGCCCTGATCAATCTCATTGATGGGACGATCTTTATGTGTGTGATTTCTAAGAACTGAATCCAACTAGGACCAGAGCAGTCCCGTGAAATGGACTTTTTTTTAGGGGGAAGGAGTTGTGACATAGTCTATTGTCATGAATTCCCATCTTTCGATAAATGTTATGGTTTTACCAGCTGGTCAAGGACAAGTGCCTCACCCATCGATTGTCCCTGAATTTTTTACGATCAACCAGCTGTGGAATGACCGGTGCACGTGGCCATGGGGCCATTGTTTATTGTCTGAACTCAGGGAGTGGAGATAGCAGACGGGTCGGCATAATAGACTTAAGAGTTCGGCGCCCCATTGACAATAGGCGAAGCCTATCTTAAAAATAACCATGTTGTCTTTTTCTAGTGTTGTATGAAGAGGATACTAGAAACAGGTGGCGTGATGGGCAAGTGTGTCCAGATGTGGACAAGGAACTATGGCGCCTTGGACCAGACAGCTCGGGTGTGTTTTGGCGTGTTATGCGCCAATAGGAAGAAGGAGGAGGTCAAGAGAGACTTTGGTCCTGCGAATAAGAAGGAGCGAGGACGTGTTGTGAACACACCCCTGGTGTTTAAAAAGGGTTGTTTTGGAGTACAAGAAAAGACCGGAGAAAAAAGAGACCCCGAGAGAGAGAGAAAAAATAAGAGAAAAGTCTGAGGAAGAGCAGAAAGAAAGGACAAGAGAGTCCGGGAGAGAGAGAGCGCGAAGCCCGCCTTGAATGGAGAAAAAGGGCTGAGTCCGGAAATTGGAGTGAAAAGGACAATGAACGCCGGTGGCGTTGAGTATGGGAATAGGAACTGAGTACACCGGCTTGGCAATATTACTTCATTAAGAATTTTTTTTATCAAATAAACAATATTTTTTTATTTCTATATTAAGCTGTAAAGATTTTTTTATTGATGGATAGCTACTCACGACGTTACACTATCTTTGTGAAAGATGAATTTTATAAAATCTTAATATAGATCTTCACTGTTAGATGACTCACTTACACACGCACTGCGTCTGGCAACAACTAATATTAATGTTGATATTGAAAGGATTGTAAAAGATAAATTAATGAAGCACACTAATACAATTTGTTGGGGTGAGGCGAGTGAACTATTTTTTCTGGTGGAAGGATAACTGAGTGATCCGCCCACGCGCTCTTTTTCCCGCCTTACTCCCACGCATTCCTTCTACGGGGTTGACGAGCTGACCGGTCGCTGTGTGCTTTTGGGTCAGACTTGCTGTGTGCAGTATCCGCGATCATTATTTTCGTATTTATATAAATAAATGTGATGTCCCAAGATACCGTAGTGGAAGTGATTTCACAAAAAGAACAAGTGGTAGCAGAGCGTGGTTAATCTGTGTGATGAGTTAGTTGACTTTGTGAATGTTTAAACCTTTCTACCTACAATGGATAAGATAACTATTCCCGATTTAAACGGAACGAACTATTTTATTTGGGAGCTTAAGATGAAAGCTGCCCTTAGCTTAAAGAGATTAGACTCTCTAATCTTAAACGAAAAACCTGAAGGCCTTACCCGTAAAGATGAAATGGACTGGATTACGAAAAACTCAGATGCAATAGCATACATTAAGTTATTGCTCGCAGATGAGCAAGCCGCGGCGGAAGACAACGCGAAAGTGCTGTGGGATAAAATTAGAGCGACTTACATCGGCGAAGGCGAAGACCGAAAAATTGACGCGGGCAATGAACTAAAAAACATCAGAATGAAAAATGGAGAAACTGTAGCAGATTATATTGCAAGAGCGCGGGGGATTTCGACTAAGTGTCACTCCATTGGACTGGATGTGTCACCGAGGGAATTGGTCTACCATACCGTTAGAAAATGAAAAATTCTCCAAAGTGCGCGATATTCTGAAAAACAAAGAGGAAAAAGCATGGACGAAATATTACAAATTTTAAGGGAAGAAGAAGCAACTTTAAACTTTCCAATTAAAACTCGCATGAATGAAATTAATTCTGAAGCATTTTATTGTAAGAGAAAAAATGAAAAGCAAACGAGACTGTGATATATTTGCAGAAAATAAATCCATCTAGCTAAGGACTGTTATTATAGAAACAAGAACTCTCCAAGTACAAGCCAAAGAAACAATTCGTCTAGAAATGGACACGTATTTACAGCTTCCCATCGAGAAGAAAAACTTTGTGACAATATCTGGATTCTGGATAGTGGTGCATCCTGTCATATGGCTAAAGAATCTGTGTGGTTCAAAAATATTAGTCCAGAAGTGATGGACATTTACTTAGTCGATAAAAATTCTAAAATGATGAGCCAAGGAACTGGAAACGTTTCAGCTAAAACTGTGAGTACAAAACATTGTAATTCCATTAATCTAACAATTACTGATGTCAGTTATGTTCCTCAATTAAGATGTAATTTACTGTCTGTAACATGTTTAATGGATAAAGGTTGTAAGATTAAATCAGAAAATAATTGTGTATTGATATATGATAAAAATGATAAGTTAATAACTAAAGCATTTAAAAATAATGGTAGATTAGAAATTAAATTAGAACCTATGTATAATTCTGAGTGTTTTATTTCTGACCAATCTACTAATAATTATGAAATTTGGCATAACAGGTTATGTTATTTAAATTGTAAATATATGCTTAAAATGAAAGATTATATTGATATTGATAATGTAAATAATTTCACATGTGAAACTTGTGATATAAGTAAGGTAACCAGAAAAACTCATCATAGTATTGATATATATCAAAGCTCACAAATTCTTGAGTTGCTCCATGCCGACCTGTGTGGTCCAATTAATATCGAATCGCATGGTGGTGCAAAATATTTTATGGTAATTGTAGATGATTTTTCTGGCATGTACTTTACTTATTTTTTAAAAAATAAATATGAAGTGTTTGATATATTTTCTCAATTTAAAGCCAAATATGAAAATTTACTGATAAAAGGATTAAAAAGATAAGAACTGATAATGGGTTAGAATTTGTAAATGAACAACTAGATACTTACCTGGCTAATTCAGGAATATTTCATGAAAAAACTATTCCATACAATAGTGAATCAAATGGCAAGGCAGAAAGAACCAACCGTGTTCTTCTAGAAAGAGCTAGATCTTTATTATATGAAAGTAAACTTCCTTTAAAATTTTGGGCTGAAGCTATTAATTGTAGTACTCAAGTATCTAATGTTACACCACGAAAAGGGAAAGAAAAAAATCCCATTAGAAATTTGGACAGGTAATAAACCAAAATTAAATTATCTGAAAAAAATTTGGCTGTGTGGCCTATTTTCACGTTCCGAAAGTATTGAGAAATAAATTTGAAGTTCCAGGAAGACGTGGAATTATGCTAGGATATGCTAGAGAAAGGAGGGGATATCGAATTTATGATATTAAAAATCAAAAAGTAATTGAGGAGAGATCAGTTAAATTTAATGAATATTTAAAAGGTAGTAATTATTTAGGTGGAGATAGAAAATGAAACATGGGATATTGACTCGTTTTTTGAAGTCTCTCCCAAAAGAAACGAAATTAATCAAAATACAGAAAATGGAGTGTTGTATAATTTTGATATAAATAATGGACCTGGAGCAATTGAGAATGATAACTCAATTCCCCTTCAGACCACGTCATCACCTCGGACAGGCAGAATCCAAATTCCGGTACTTGAATTGAATGATGTGTAAAATCAAATCCCTGTTAGAAGATCGGAAAGACTAAAATCTAAGCTGATGTCTGTCCATTTGGTGAATAATGTACCAAACTCTTATTTTGAGGCAGAAAATAGTGCTAATTCGAAAAATTGGAAATTAGCAATGGAGAATGAATTAGATTCGTTAGATAAACATAAAGTTTGGGAAATTGTACAAAAACCTGCGAAATCAAAATTAATAAAAACTAAATGGGTATATAGCTTAAAACAAGATGATGCTGGGAAAAATATAAAATACAAAGCAAGGCTTGTAGCAGCTGGTTTTAATCAAATTAAAAACATAGATTATTCAGAGTCGTATTCACCAGTTGTAAATATTGAATCTTTTCGATTGTTAATTGCACTTGCAGCTAAATTAAAGTTAAATGTTAATTTCTTTGATGTAAAAACTGCATACTTATATGGTGATTTAGAGGAGACGCGCGCGGTGTATGTGTTACCCCCTCCTGGTAATGACAAATTAATTGGAGATGATAAAGTTCGTAAATTGAAAAAGAGTATTTATGGTTTGCCACAGTCTGGTAGAAACTGGTATATGAAAATAAAGGGTGAATTAGAAAATTTTGGTTTAAAACAATTAGCTTCTGATAATTGTGTTTTTATTAAATCTGTTAATCAAAGTGTTCTTATACTTTGTATGTAGATGATTTAGCTATTTTTTGTAACAATGATAAAATGTATGAAGATATTGTTAGTAAGATTAAAAATGTATTTGAAGTGGTTGAAAACAAAACTAATAAGTTTTTAGGCATGGAAATTGAAAAATGTGAAAATGGTATTTATTTATCCCAGTGTGACTACATTAATTCATGAATTTTATGGAAATGTCGTAAACAAAAGAGTGTTAGTTTATCAACATGTGAAGCAGAGTTATTTTCTATTTCTGAAATTTGTAAAGATATAATTTGGACTGTAAATTTGTTAACTGAATTAAAATGTGAACAATTTATAAATAATGCTGTAACTTTAAATTCAGATAGCCAAGCAGCAATTCAGTGGATTAAGGGTACCCGTTCTTCAAATAAATCAAGGCATATGAACTTACGTTTTCATTTTATAAAGGATTTAATTGAAGATACTGTAATTAAATTAGAATATGTCCAAACAGAATTTTTAATTGCAGATTTCCTTACGAAAGCCATGAATGTAGAAAAGTTGGAATATTCAATGCAAAAAATCTTAGAGGTATAAACAGTTATTTAAAGTTCACCGAAATAAGGATTTAATATTGTATATATATAGACTTATAATGCACTCAAAATACGTTGAAAAAGCACAAGACACAGGATTAAATGACAAAATGTTTCCTTAGATATATAATTATGATATGACCGATAAAACAAATCAAGAAGGGCTTTGGGGGGTCCGGATCCAGGCTTCCCCCCTTGTGTTGTGCCATTTACTTTGTCCATCAAGGTGCCTCCTCGCCGTTGGTTGTCTCTGAATCTACATGCTTGATTGCAATAGAAAAAGAGGATGCTCTGAAAAAGTGGGAAACGACCGTCTATTGTTAATTCAGCACCTGGGAAAACATAGAAGACAATTCCTAAGCTCTTTCTTCCTCTTCAGAAATTCTTCCGCTTTTGAGGAGGCGGGGGATACTGCGGTAGCCTAGTTGTTAAAAACCAACCAACTATGGACCACACATTCTCACACCAGAGGACGCTAGTTGCGTCAGAGATAAAAGTAAGAAATGTCCACATACCGGAACTGACCAGAAAGAACTGAACAGAACAGAGGAAAAGATTTCGTAGAAAGACTTGGTGATACGACCCAAAAAGTTTACCTCTATTTTTATTTATGTCGTGTTGCTACTTGTAAATATCATGTATATACGTTCTTTAATAATAATTACAATTAAATGTTAATTCAGAAGCTGCTTATTTCTTTTGCAATAATAGGACCGGATAATACGCGGTAATAGAAAAACCGTGACTTCCCATAAGAAATTCTGGAACTTTAAGAAGGCAAATTGGGATTGTTTTCAACGAATTACAGAAGGTTTCTTTGATAAAAGGACCACTATGGACAATCTAGAACAGGAGTGGCACAGTTTTAAACAAGTTATTATTCATGCCTCAAAGCAATCCATCCCTAGAGGCAACTTTAAACAACTGAAATCTTATTTCCAACACAGGGATCCTGGGTTGAGAACTCTTATTCTTAAGAGGAATGCCTGACACAGAAAACTCACCCTGACTGGGGATCGGGAGGATAAAGTTGAGCTTAACAAACTCAATGCTAGCATTAAACAGTTATACATTAAACTTAAGAGAGAAGCCTGGACTGGTCTGTGCAGTAACATTGATGCCAAAACTACAAACACAAAATTATGGAAACCTGCTCAATCACTCAGTTATAATCAGCCACAAAATATGCCATGCAACACTGTTCTGACTTCGGATGGCAAGGCCGCTCCAGATGATAAAACTGCAGCTAATGCATTGGGAGAGTTCTATAAAGGTGTGGGCAATTTGGAGTTTAACCAAAATGATGTTATTTTAAAAAACAGGTCTAAAAGAATGATCCATAATTGTCGTACTTCTAGCTCTGGTAACCACATTTTTATTAACAAGTTTACCTTGAGAGAACTTAATTTTGCTCTCAGGGCTATGGATCTTCGTAAATCTCCAGGCCCTGATGGCATTCATGGATTCATAATTGACCATCTGGGACCTCATGGCATGCAGAAACTTATGGATACATTCAACTTTTCTTGGAAAATTGGTCGTCTTCCACGCGATTGGGGAAGAGAGCAATTATTATTCCTATTCTAAAACCAGGAAAGGACACTAGTACCTCTGCGAGCTATAGACCCATTGCGTTGACCTCTTTTGTTTGTAAACTCATGGAGAGGCTTGTTCTTGCCAGGCTGAATGTTCACTTAAACAACAACGGCTTGCTTCCAAGTGAGCAGTATGGTTACAGAAAAGACCATGGAGCGGTTGATCAGATCTTGTATTTTTGCCAGAGAATTCGAGACGCACAGAATAAGAAACCCACCAACCACACAGTTGCAGCCCTATTGGATATGTCCAGGGCATTTAACAAAGTTTGGCGCCAACTTTTGATTACCAAACTCCACGATTATTTTAGTATAAGAGGCAGAGCCCTTCCCTGGATATCGGACTTCCTCTGGGATAGATCCATTCGAGTAAAATACAATAACTGCTTGTCTGATCCTTTCGCCATCAGGCAGGGTGTACCTCAGGGTTCGGTGTTGAGTCCCGTCTTGTTTTCTCTCTACATTACCGGTATTGAGAAAGTGTTAGCTAAACACTATGAAGTCGGAATTTTCGCTGATGATATCATTGTTTGGTCTTCCGGTTCCGACGTCGGCGAAAATGAGCTTAAACTCAGCCGTGCCATGGAGGAAGCCCACTCCTTCGCGGAGATGCTTAAGCTAATATTTAATGCTTCTAAGTCTCTGACCACCTTTTTCTAAACCAATAGACATCTTTTCAACTATCAATCTAGGATCTCCATGAATGGAATCCAGTTGTGTTACGTTAATAATGCTAAGTATCTCGGATACACTTTAGATCAAGAGATTGTAAGCACTAAACATATTGAAGGCCAAGTGATTCAGGCAAAAAATGTCCTCCAATGTATATCTGGTCGGGACTGGTGAGCGGAGGCCAGCACTCTCCGTACTACATTTGTCTCCCTACATTTAGACCAGGGTTGGAGTTTGGCATCCCAATCTACTCCTGTGCTTCGGACACCAATCTAAATAAACTTGAAAGAGTGCAGCTTTGTGCTGCCAGAATAATTACTGGACTTCGATACAGTTGTCAAATCGACATTGTGCTCTTCGAGAGCAACTTGCCTTCCCTCTCAAAAAGAAGACTATATAGCCTTACAAGGTATTTTAACAAGCTATACAGCTACAATGAACAACACAGGACTTCTGCCTACCTACATGCATGGATTAACAATAGACGATTGATGAAACATAGCCTCTTTTACTACGCAAGGATATTGAACTTACCTTCCTCTGATGTGGAACCTCACTCTCTGAGTTTCACAGGAGCTGGTTTGGAATTCGATGGAATTTATTTTCATGATCAGCTTTTGACTAGTGTGACTAAGAGCTCTTAGATACCGGCCCTAGTTAACCAACTGGCTCTGGAGACTATCAATGGAATCCCACGATCTTCCTTGAAAATCTATACAGACGGAAACAGGGGTGAGAAAGGCATTTCGGGAAGTGGAGTGTACATTCCTACTCCCTCTGGGACCTTAGCATTTAAAATTAAAAACCCGAATTACTGTTCAGTTTTTAGATCAGAACTTATAGCCATCTGGAGGGGCCTGCAGTATGCTGCTCAGTTGGAGGATCGTTTCCAGGAAATATGGATTTTGCCTGACAGTCGAGCCTCGATTCAGCATCTCGCTAATTGGGGTGACATTGGTGATCAGACTAGCCTGGAAATACTGAGTCTTCTTCGTGATCTTTCTTCAGGACATAGTATACATTTTCAGTGGATCCCTTCGCATGTTGGCATAGAGGGCAACGAAAGAGCTGACTTTTTGGCTAGGACTGCTGCTGTGGAGGGTGCGAGTCCAAGAGGGAATCTCACATTTTCTGAGATTTCCACAATTTCTAAATTGGAGCTCAACCGACAAATTAAAACTCCACCCAGTCATGCATGGTACTTTGCTAAACGTCCGGGCGAGTCCTTTAGACTCAGTAGAGGACCTCTCCAATCTGCTTATTCTGGATTTTTGAGCGGACGCGCAAGAGCTCTCAGGTTCTCTAATGGACAAAAGACTTTTCCGGAATGCCACTGGTGTTCTTCCGGAGAGGCCTCACCTAATCATATTTTACTTTGTTTGGGTTTTAAAAAGGACGAGGTCCTTTGCGACCCACTGCTGTTTTTAGATTTTTTTCAGATTTTCGGATTCATGGGGATTGTCTAGCCCTGCTCGGCAGTACCGAGATTAGTCAAGGGAAAAAAAGGACTGGATACACTGTATATGCTCTCTGCCCAAAGAAATAACAGAAAGGTAGGACATTATTTGTTCAGCCAATAGTTTTCTAATAAATAAAGAATGATTTATTTCACTAGTAGACAAGGTATCGGATCATGGCAGGCATGTCACGAGTTCGAGCCCAGTACCACTAAAGATCAGACGTGCAGGGGAACGATGCACGTTAAATCTGTAGAGAGCTCAACCGCCCTCTCGTTGGTGTGATGTGGTAGTTAGTAGAGGGGGTGCCAGCTCAGGTGTCGTCCTCGTCACTTGACCGTGGCTCAAAATGACGAGGTCCGTCGCCAAAAGCCCTCGTGTAACTGAACAGTGCGACGTTAATATTCACTCACTTTTGAGGCTGTGCCACTGATTCTCATCCATTATTCGTAACGCATTTGTGATACGGATCCATCTGTATATGAAGGAACTGTGAATGAAGAGAAAGAAGTAGTTTCATTCTGCAATAATTGGGATTTAATTTCAAAGTATTTAGAAGAGTCAAGTGTGTGTGTGTAATTCATTTGGATTAAAAGTAGAGGAGATAATTCCATAATGCCCAAAAAAGTTTAAAAAATATTGTTGCAATATTCTGCATCTTATGTGTGTGAATTCGGATTTTCAGCATTAACAAATATAAAAATGAAAAAAATGATCGAAACTTTTTTAAATGTACATGACATAATGAAGGTATCATTATCCTTCTTACGACACAATAAACGAAATTAACCAAAATCATCCAGTTCAGATTTTGCATTAAGTGCATTCTTATAATTAATTTGTAATTTATCATAAGAATATACTGAGTAATTAATTACCCAATAAACATTTTGCTATCTTTGTCGTATATATTTTATTTAATATTGAAAACTATTGTCATAAACTATTTAACAGCGTATTATAGATAAGTAAAACTCTCTTCTACTTATATTACTGTTAGAGTGCCGCCAAATTTTGAAATTGTTAGAAGTGTATTGAAACACCAGCAACAAAAAAGGACGAGGATCCCTTGTTTATGCCATGGACTAAAACGACCTTGAAATCTCCGTCTTTCTCAATGAAAACCACCCGGAAGCAAAACCCTGCCTAATTAATATGCTTTTTTTCTGATTTTCCTCTTGATTTTAAACCCTTGCCGCCGGCGATTATATCCTTATCGCTTAACCGGGGCAAAAAGGGTTCCGGAAATAAGGTTCTTTTCTTTGCACTTCAATACAATTCCGAAGGATTTACTTGTTTAAGACCGTATCACACGTTCATTTTCCGTGCAACTCATTCATCCAGTTTTTTGACTAATCTGAGGGAGAAGGGTTGCCTTATACAGAACGACATGCTCTAACGTCAGCCGCGCTCTATCTCCACATTGAAAAATTACTCGTCGATTTTTCTGCTGGGCAAACGAACATCCAAAACTATTTCTTTTATTTCTTTCGCGATTTTGTTGATGGGCGTAAACAGAAATGGAGCACCATTCAAATGACGTAGGGCGCCGAAGAACCCCATTGGCTGGAATTCCAAGCAACTTTTATTTGGAACAACTTTTTGAGCTCACTAGCAAAAAGTTGTTCGAAAGCCGTTGCTATGGCAACTGAGTAAAAGTTGCACGAATTGGAAGACAAATTGCTCAAAACGTATACGTGGGATAAGGCCTTAAGAGCAGCGCTTCTCAAGCTGTGCCCCCCCAGGAGCATATTGAAAAGTCGAAAACAAAAGATTATTTTAAAAAACTACTAATTTATTGAAAGTAAACAAAATACACATTCTGACATGATAGAGAATTAAAAAAAAACATTTACACTGATGTCATACACTTATAAATGCATGAGTACTGCACAATGTATTTGATAATTAATATAACAATATTAAGTTAAGAACAAATTTAATAACTACCGGTGATCCCACGGGCTTGTGATATCTATGCAACAAATTAACGCTTCTCTTGATAATTTGTACGGTTTAAAAGTAATCTCTTAACTGTCGATCAATAGTTAAGCGATTTGCTCCCCTGTGCCACCGTTTTGCACATATGCAAGCGTAGGGGGTGTATTTGGGGGGGGGAGGTGAAAGGGAAAAAATAAAAAAAATCCTCTGAAATAAGTAAATCCTTTGCAAACACTGTCAAGGTCATTTTATTACATTCCAAAGATTTCGGAATAATTTTAATGATAGCAGTGAACAGAAAAGATTATAAAAGTAAATAAATTTATTTCAAATTGAGTACCAAGTAAAAATTATCAAAATTTCATTAGTATTTTATATCATGTTTGTTAGAGCAATTTTTTTTTATTATAGCAAATATAAAAAAGTTTTTTTAATTAATTTATATACAAATTTTTTTTAATCATTTATATATGCAATACAATCTTACACCTACATTTTATTTATGCAAAAGAGAATCAAATTTTTATTTAAATTTTCGTTACACAAAAAATATTTACATTTCTTTGAAGATTTTTGCATATGCAGAAAACAGATAACTTATTTAACTTAACTTTTTCATAACATTAATATTGAAAATCCCATACTTTATTTTTTAAATTTCGTGACGGATTCGAATTAGCGCATTACTGTTACAGCAGAAATAGGATGGTACACATTTTATGTTGAAAAAAGCATGTTGCATGGTAACTTTGTACCGAACCCCGCTGTTATTCAGGCCAACCCTGCATGCCGGGCCACTTTTCCACTTATGGTGCAAAAAATTTCAAACGAAATGTGAAAAATCTGGAGGGGGGAGAAATGAGAAAAAAAAAAATTAAAATTACACAGCGAACGAACCACCACTTAGGGAGTCCCGAGGGAAGCATTTCTGCCTTAATAAGAGTAAAGACTGAAATGAGATATTCTATTATGGAAAAAGAAAAGCTTATCAATTGGGTGCTGCTATGCACTCAAAATGATAGTACAATGATGTCATTAATGATTTTGCTATGATCAAAGCTGCAAGAAAACTTTTGTTGACAATGACAGTGACTTAACAAAGAATAAGGATGTCTACAAGTAAAACGATAAAAAAAATAAGAAAAGATAATCAACCAGTTGAAAACTGTAATTACAAATGATTGAATTAATTTACAAAAGGGTTAATTGGTTGTGCCGGTTTTCAGTCCGGGACATGGTGGGTCCATAGATGGTGGATAACAGAAAGACTAGATGCAACAAGGGGAAAGAAAAGGAGCTCGGGAAGAAATTGTGTTTGATTGACAGAGCTGTCTGCCTGCCCCCCTTGTTTAGGCTGACCCCTTGCGGTGCACGCACTCCCCACCTTCTAGGATCTAGCCTGTCCTGAACCAGAACTGGTAAGGTAAGAACTGAAGTAAGGGGGAGGGGGTGATCTAGAAATAGTGGGTGAGGAGGTACCGATTTGAATTCCTTAAGGGGCCGGCGAGCTTAAAAATGGGACTGCCTGTATACCTGCATATAAATTTAGGTATGTGCGGTGCTTATTTCGAGCACCCTTACTGGCAAATACCATATTATGCGCAGGGCCGTTTTTTACCTCCCCGGCGCCCTATAGGCACCTCAAATTGTTACGCCCCCAACACTATTTCCACAGCACCCCCTCCCTCCTTTAGTTCTTACCTTGCTAGTTCTGGGGTTCGGGAAGGATTTTCACTTAACTCTCTTACTCTTTGCAGTTTCTTTGTTTTTGCTGTTTGGAGAGTCTTTCCACTCTCCACCCCTTATGGATCCGATGTGTCTTGGACCGGCAACTGTAAGAAAAGGACAGTGGCACGATTCGGCGTCGCTTGTTCATTTCTTACCTTACATCACAGACCACCCACCCACTCGTTTGCAAATGTGCATAGTAAATTAATGAAATCGTTTGCCATTTTAGTATAGAGCATATTATAACTTAACTCAGTGGCGCGACAGCCCTTGAGGGCCAAGGCCTACCGTGCCCTACTCAGTATACGTGTCCTTGGGCATTGAGGTGCATGAGTAGATATCCCGGTCAGGTGGCCAGTCTGAAGCGAAACCCCCAGTGATAAGTTCCCAAGCAAGCTTGGTACTCATTTATGGTCCCACTGAAGGGATGGAAGGCTGAGTCAACCATGCCCAGCACGGGGTTTGAACCTCAGACCTGTGGCGTGGAAGTGCGATGCATATTATAGCATCGTTACACTAACAACGCATGTTTTCAACTTGTTAATGACTGTTTTTTTCATCGCTTATCGCTTTACTGTTTCTTACTTTTAACCATCTTTATTCTTTGTTGAGTCACTATCATTGTATTGGTATAACAAAGGTTTTCTTCGGTCATTGTGAAATCATTTATAACATCATTGTATTTCATTTCCATGGCAACATCATTTTGACAAAATGAAACTGTTGAGCTTTTCCTTTTGCGTAGTCATCTCAGTCTGCTCTCTTGAGGACAGAATGGCTCCTCTTGTGACGGTTCACTTTGTAATTTGAATTTTCTTTTCACCCTCCAATTTCTGGCGCCCCAAAATCTTTAGCGCCCTAGGCACGCGCCTAATATACCTAAGCGGAAAACCGGCCTTGATTATGCGTAGAAATTCGGTGTTTACTCGAATTTAAGCCGCACACTAAATTCTCAACTCGTTTTTATGAAAAAAAAATAGTGAAATGCTTTATCAGTATCTGATATCTACGAGATTAAAAGAAATTAGAATGAGAAATAAAAGAAGTGAGTACTTATTTATTTCATAAGTATTAAGAACTTTTAAAACATGCAAAAAATTTTAATTGCTTTTGCCATCAGATCCTGTAAAACTTCCCCCATCCTGCGAATTTTTCTGCTTTCAATTCTAAGCCACACTCGGTTTTCAGTAACATTAGCATTGGGGAAAAAAAGCGGTATATTAGTTTAAATATACGGTAATACATATAATGGAAAACAATAGTGCAATGCGCCTAAAAAATGGATGAAAATTGCTTTTAGGATCGTCTTGAGACTCGTTTGTCGTCATATCGTATCATAGCTTCTCCTAATCTTGATAAAAAAGTTGAGGCCAGTGTCTGTTGAAATTGTGAATATCATTCAGCAAATTTAAGAACAACTTCTTAAAACTGATTCAATTTCGGGAGACATTAATCTACTAGATGGCGCCACATTAGGAATGATGATTTTTCTCTGCCATTTAACTGTACTCGACCCTTTTGATTCAAGGCAACAAAATTTTAGGCAGAACTTTAAAAATATATATACGTGTGTGCATATATATAAACATGCATATGCATATATTTTGACACTTTTAAACTTTTAACAAATGTTTGGCGCAATATAGCCAAAATTGGCTATTGCGCCATAAAATGTAACCAGCACGCACTCAATAAAGTAAACAGAATAATTATATACCCTAAGTTAGTGTAGGTGAGACTCTGGATTCAGTTGAGTGCTGTGGCAGAAGCTGCATTTATTTTCTGTATAGAATGAAAGGGGAGGGATGAATTCAATTGTAGAAAAGAGAGAAGAACGTCTTCAACAGGTAATTGCTGCTGGTTGTGGGAGATAGAACACGGGATGTAAGATAGAAGAGTGGGCGGTAAGAAAATAATGTGCTGAAAGAATGAAGGAGGAGAGGAGGGGGTGAAACTGGAGTAGAATGAAGAGTTTGAACGATACATATCATTTGAAATAAATACTTTTTTTTCGCGCTCAATGGGACGGGGGGCAGGGGGTGAATCCTTCCGATTGATTGCTATCCAATGTATCAGGGGCGGCTCTAGCGCCGAACAAACCGGACCCCTGTCCGAGGCGGCATTTGAATCGAATTTGAAATATATATATATATATACTAGCTGGTATACCCGTTCTTCGCACGGGTGAACTGAAAAATTAAACAACACAGATTGAAGGATAAAGAAGTTTATAATGAGTTAATTTTACGTGAATTGAAAATTACACAAAAAAAGCTTTTTTTTTGCGTAGCTCAGCAAAACAAACAAAAAAAAGAAAGAAATAAAACACCTTTGTTAAATTTTAAGTATGTAGATCTAATAGCTGATAAAAAGGATATTTTTTTTTATTTATAACTCCCCTAACACTCTTGAGGGTCGATTTTTGAAAATACCATCCTAAGCTGATCTCTGCTCAGCAAAAGAAACACAGCGTTAAAAGTTTTGTGTAATGAACGCTTTAAGTAGTGTAAATAATTTTTATTTGAAAGTATAATACATTAATATTACTTTCTGTAGTATTTATTTTATGTTAAAATTGTAATATTCGCAAGCAACGCCGTTTATTAAATTATAATGACGATTCAATAAAAAACATAGCGAAATGTTAACGATAGAGTAAAGTTGGCAAATGCCTAGCTACTTTCATAATTCGATCTTTATTAGAGCTTTGTAAGACCCGCCGTGTAGGGGCAAAATGCACGTTGATACTTTATCCAACCGCATTATGATTTACTGCATTTTTCATAAAATATTTTTTTTTATCACTACATTTAAAATTAAGGGATATACATAAACAAAATACTCCACTTTGGAAAATTTAATCCGTTAGAGCTAATAAATTAATTAAAAATATTCCACTGTAAAATTAATTATATATACCGTTCACTTAAAATAAGTAGTCAAATAATTTTCTAAGGTCTTCATTAACATACAAAAAATAAGATACTTAAATTTTGACAAACTATTTTTTCCGCTGAAATACTCATCATGGAACCCGTGCTGCTATATATCTTGGAAGAGTGATTTCAAAGAATATTCCTGCTAAGTATTGGTAGAATATTCCTTCTAAGTTGGTGTAATGTGGTAGTTAGGAGAAGAGTGTGCCAGATCAGGTGTCGTCCACGTCACTTGACCATGGTTCAAAATTACGTGGTCCGTTGCCAAAAGCCCTCATGTAGCTGAACAGTGCGACGTTAATATTCACTCATTCCAAAAGATACAGTACAGTAGTTTTAATTATTTTTATACTTAAAAATGCAATATCTGCCTATTCAATTAAAATTATAGTGTTATAATTAACTACTAACCACAAATAAATTTTGAAAATTTGTTCAAATGATGCAGTGTGAAATAGAAAGTTTATTTACTTTAAGTATCAGAACTGATAAAAGCATTTATTTGGAAAAAAGATCAATTTCTTACTACCAAATGGGCATAATAAAATGTTAAAAAAACATTAAAATAAAGAGAGATTTATAACAACCTCTCCCTTCAAACCTTAGTTTGATTCTGAAATAAAAAAAATAGGCATTATATCAGAGAAATTAATTAGAAGCGAGCGCCTTGCGTAGCCAAAACAAAAATGGTTTTTCACAAACAAAAGATAGATATATGCAGACGTGGGTTTTTTTTGCAGCGCATGCCAGAATTGCTAGCAGATGACAGAATTTTTTCCTACTTACTTGACAAATATCGTTATATTTTGGACACTTCATACAATATCTTTATAAATTATAGTTTATGCTATAAATTATAGCCTATGTGCTATTCTGATGTATATAAGCTATATTACTGTAAAGTTTCATTAAAATCCATTCAGTAGTTTTTGCGTGAAAGACCAACAAAGATTTTCACAAACTTTCGCATTTATAATATATATTATATATATATTTGTTGCAAAAAATTCGATATATTTTCTGAAATATTACTGGGTGTGGATTTAGTATTTCATTTAACGGATCTTGTTTCTTTATTTTCTACTCTGTATGTTTAATGAGAGTTTTCTTTTATGTTGAAACTAGAAAGATTCGAGTAGGGAGTATAAGTTAAATTATGAAAGTTAATATGTTTATATACACATCTTTTACGAAAGTAACTTTTTCCCCTTCCCGGAGTGAGGTCACAACGGACAATAATTTCACCCTTACCATGTCCGGTGTCAGCTATCCAGAAGGGGTAATTATTGGTGTTGAGAGAGATAGATAGAGAGCCTTCGGAAATGTTTCATTTGAGTCTTACATTAAAACAAACTCCCTCATCAGTAAACTATTTTTCGAAGAAATTGGCCTGCAGAAATGGATGATTGCTTCTCTTATATTTTACTCTTTGGAAATAATAACTCATTGTATCCTTAATTTTTCGAATTCTTTTGAAGTTTTCAAGAATCAAAATAATACCTATATGTCTGTGTTGTTATGCTGCCTTTCCGTTTGCTGAAATTATTCAAGTTTTATCGGTGTGTATTGATGTGAACAATTGATCTTTTAATTATACTTTTTTGCTTCGGAGAGAGAGAGGCGGCAAAATTACTAGAGCCGGCCCTGAATGTATAGGATGCGTAAAATAATCCCAAACAAAGATAAGGATAACTTCTGTTGTTGCAGGAGACCCCTTTTTATTTTCAGAAGTTCTGAGGCTCTGGGAAAGCTAAAAACATACTTAAGAAGTACCATGCATAATGAACGTTTAAACCCAGGGTGAGCATTAAGTCGATCGCGATCGACCGCCAAGACATTTTTGGGTGACCGCCTTCGCATAAGACCTAAGACTCGCATGTCAAAAGAAATACATTTGTGGAACACCGACGCTCAAAGTGAAACAATATTAGAATTGATTGGATTTGTTAACACTTTCAAAAACAAGTTAAAGCTAATATCTTCTCAGTTAATGAAGAAGGAATTTAAAAAAAATTCACAAATATTTATGATGAGTTGATTAAAAATGCGGGGTTAAGTAGAGCGGAATAGTATGATGGAATAATAAAACTGCACTCCCAATTTGATAGACATTTGCAAGTATTTACTAAACTAAAACCAATAGTTGCCTTCTTGTGCTTTTGGCAATGTTGATGTGGAAAGTATAACATAAAAGATGCCATATGTTCTCTTTATCTCTCGAGGAAAACGAAGTTTTCTTCTTCAAAATGACGTAATTTTAAAAGAATAACTTTTAGAATCTAACGGATGAAGTTAAGTATCCTAATTTTAAAAAAAAGCTGCATTTCATTTAACATCGTTCTTTCGCTCTACCTACTTGTGAGAATCTACATTTTCAACGGTGAATATAATTAAGACAACATATTATTCCCGTTTCATAGATGACCACTTAGAATCCAGTGCAAGATTAGCAGTTAGTAATTATATATCGAGATATTGAAGATTGGCCAGGACAGTTTGCAGACTGGATCTTCTACTGAGACTATAACTACGAGAACTAACTTTAAATAAAAATGATTTATTTTTTAAGGTATTTTGAATGGTTTAATAATAAATGCTTCATTTGATATTATTAAATTTGTATGTATCATTATGTTTATATCTTGCGTTTTGCTTAATACGCGATTTTAAAAGAGTAAGATTTTTTATTGTAGTTATGTAGGTAAGTACGTATTCTGTATTTATTTGTATTATAATATAAATAGTGTTGAGCTTTTTTCTAGCTCCCCCCTTCTATGCCACACCGCAACCCCTGGAAACTATTCAAACTAGACCGTACATGTCTGCCCACCCCAGGTTGAAACGGTAGTGCACTGGGGCTTTCAAGCAACGTCACTGCTGAGGAATTTAGAAATGATATCGCAAAAATAAAATAAAAAATAAAAAAATAAGAAAACTAGATTTTTTATTTTGTGACCATTCGTAAACGCAGATTGGTGACTGTACATGAAACACTATAATCATTATGTTTTTAGTTTCGCAATTAAAGATTAAAGTCAACTTTTTTCTTCTACTATAATTGGTACTTCTATTATGTGGGATTTGCTTTCCTGTTTTTATTTTTGAATTATGAGAAAAGTAAATGCGTAAATTCTAGAGCTTTCTGGTAATTTAATTAAGTGTTTGTTATTAATAACATATTTTATCAATTAATACTAATCATTCATTTAATAATATATCTTTTACTGTTTTTTGTTCTCGATAAAATCTATTGAATATATTTGGTGGCCTATAGGGGTATAATACGAGATTCGGTGACTCTCGACCCCTTCCCTCCCTTGAAAAATTCCTGTGTACGCCATTGTTAGCGCGGAAACACTTTGTGGTTCGAAATTAAAAAAGGAATTAAAATAGCACACCTGTTGCAACTCTAGTTGAGCGGCGCTGCAGTCGCTTGTTTTCAAGTGTCTAGAGCAGGGGGCGAACCTTTATGATGCCATTTTTTTTAAAGAAGTGTTTTCATGAGGTGTGCCGTGAAATAATTTTGACTTGTGATTGTTGGAAAAATAATAAAACTAAATTCTAACAACTCAAAACTCTTTATTTATTAGGAAAAAATACTTTTTTTGTACTGCATAGTTGTAAATGTTTTAGTTATACATGAAATTCAAATGAAAGTAACATTAGTGTGACTTCTGTTGTTGTAGATTGTGTGTGGATGATAAATAACTTATAATAGAATTATAATATGTTCAAATTCTGTTCGTAAGATTTCAACTACAATAACAGTTCGCAATAATTTATCTAAAGGCTGGTCTCAAATTCAAAGTTCAAAATAATGTTCAAATTAGTATTTCATTCGTTGTAATATTTCAAAAATTCAATTCAATCTCGTTCAAATAAAAATAGATATAATAAGGTCTTACCTGTCCAGACGCTAGGAAAAATGCTACCACTCAGTTGAGGGGCAACGTTTATTATTAGTAGGAATCCTATATACACTTGAAAACAAGTGACTGCAGCGCCGCTCAACTAGAGTTACAGCATGATATGTTGCTTTTTTTAGTAGAATGCGTGCTGAATTGAAGTCATCTGCCAAATGGTTTCTAAGCAATTAATTATTTTTGATGTGGCTCACTTTTTTGACAAGAGGACTTGCGATTTGTTTAAAAATGCCCTTTTACAAACGATATATGTTCTGCATACCACTGTTCCAGAACATAAAACACACACCGCTTTATAACCTTTACTAATCATACTATATTTCTAGCTTCATCGTTTGAAATTTTCTGTTACATTTACTATCTTGCACTTTTTCTTCTTTTGCTAAACTAGCCATGTTAAATAATAGTTAAAAATCGTAAATATATATAACACAAATAAACTTTAAAATACAGTTGTGTCGACGAAATTGACTATGCTATGCGTAGACAAATTTTGCATCATAAGCTACTGTAGTCCAAGATGTAACTAAGGCAATAACTAAGAGTCAATAACAAATAAGTGGGCTCCCCGCGTTCCCGCGACTGATCACTCCCGTTTGTTCGTAATATTTCTTAGTGAATTTTGTTATTTTGAAATAAATACAAACCATTTTCATCTTTGGCGTGCCCAAAATATTTTGTCGCGTGCCATTGATGGCATGCGTGCCACTGGATCGCCATCCCTGGTATATAGTATTCCTGTCTGCCTTCTTTGTGTTGAAAATAAACGTTTGTCACTCCATCCGACTGGTCGTATCAATGTAGTCGCCTCAACTTCTGACAGGTAAGAACTAATTTATTCCATTTTTAATGTACGAAATCGAAATGAATTTTTGAAATACGATAACGAATGAATTACGAATTTGAACATTATTTTGAATTTGAATATTATTTGGATATGTATTGAATTTGATTTTGAACAGCACCACTTAAATCCGAAGAAGAAACATTCTCTCACAATGGCAGTGGTCCCTAAAATGGGGCACAGGAGTTACGGGGGTATATCAAAGAAATATTCTCATGAAAATACACTGCAACTGAAGACAGTGATTGAAATGAGATTTAACACAATGTAGCGCAAACTGACCTTAAAAAAAACTCTTCATAATTGATGGGTGGGATTAGAAACCTAAAATCCAGACGAGAAACGATATTCAAATGTGAAACACAGCGTTTTCTTCAATGATAACAATTAGAACCAATTTTGGAGATAAATTAGAGTAAGAATTAGATGTTAGAATTGCACTAACAGAAGGTATCAAACCAGTTTCCCGATTTCTCTGAACGAACACAATCAAATTGTTCATATTAGATTTGAAAAATTCGTAGTTGAATTTTAATGCAGATGTGTTGCTTAAAATAAATAGTTTCACTTTTGACACCTCACATATATATGAGGCAGTGGCGCACACAAAAATTTTTCAAAGGGGGTCCAGGATCGAAAGTCTACCATTTTGGTATCATGCTCCAATACGATACCCAACATATTCTTTTGATTTTGTCGATTTTCAGGAACAAAAACAATACAAAATTAATTATTGAATAAATAATTAGCATTAATTAATACAATTAATTATTAATAACGAATACATAATTAAATTTTAAGTAACATATACATAGGATTATAACCAATCGAAAATAATATCAAGGGCTCCGGGAAGTGTCCAGACCCCTGGGACTCCCCTCTTGTGTGCGCCACTGATATGAGGTAATTAATGATCAAACAAGTTCGCAGAAGGGAAAAAATTAAAGATAAAAAGGAGGAACTAAATTATATTTTCCTAAACACCCTTTACGATGAAATTTTATCCGTTTATAAGGGAAATAAAATGGATGAAGCAATTGTGGGTGGTGACGGAAAACAATGATTGCATTAGCAGTAATAAGAACAAACGCGCAATTCATTAAATATTGAATGTCCTGAGACAGTGGCGTAACGTACACCCCCGCCTCGCAGAGGGAGGCAGGATTCTAGGGGACCCAAAGCCTGTGTTGTTATGTTTTGCAATCCTTTCTAAGATCCAGCTTGGGGCTCTAAAATTGGTTTTGCACGGGGCCTAAATATTCTTTGTTACCCCACTGGTGGCGTACACAAACTACTTTTATGGGAAGGGCTACAGTCTAAAAAAACGTAGACTAAAGCACCTAAACGTAATTTCAATGCTAAAAATTTTTTAATATTCTTTTCTTCTATGGGAAGAATTTGAATCCCCAAACCCCACCCTTGTGAACGTCACTGTCCTGAGACCCATTTTATAGATGTCAAATTTTTCAAGAATCATGGAAATGATTTCCTCAGGATAATTTATCATATGATGTTACATGTATAATTTTTTTAATGTTATTGTTCAGTTGCAATTCAATATTAGGGTTGAAAGTTCATAATTTTTTTTTCAGTTGATTCGGAATTTTTCGAATGGAAATTTATTGACGAAAATTATTTAAATTGTATGATAGGACTTGTAAAAATTAAATTTGCAATACCTTGTCATAGAAACGTGCTATACTTTTTTTTTAAAAAATTGAAATGTCAATGTTGAAATTTTCTTTAAGCTGACGAAACACCAAAATAAAAAAAAAAGTTGTTGTATTAGAGGGTGCTTTTTAAATTGTTGTTGCGCTGAACATTGAAAACTAGGAATTAGAATATTCAGATTTTCAAAAAATAAAATTTTGTTTTCCTCATGTTAGATGAATAAAAAAAAGGCTTACATATATTCACAACATAAAATTAATTACATTAATTCTCAGATAAAAAAAAAAGTATTTAGCTGAATTATATGCTCGAAAAATTGGATAAGCCTTTACTTTTCTAGCATTTTTCGAGTGTATTCTTTCTTGAGTAAAAACATTCAACGATCCTTTGAAAAAAAAATTCTGGCAATTAGATATTTTAAACTTGGAGATCTCACATTTTTAGTTTTGTTTTTTCTGGTTATTATTTTTTATTCAGCTTTTGATTTGTATTATTCTTTTTTATCAGTCGCTGTCATACATCCCTATTCAAATTATATATCAAATGTCTTTCTCCTTTCTCGGTAACTGTGTCAGTTCGGGCTATTCGAACGCGCCAAATTTGGAACTATTTTGAACTACTTTTATTTCTGCCGTATGAATTATTTAACGGAAGAGAATACAGAAATGCAGCATTGGACTCGAGTTTCTTGTGAAGAGTAGAACGCGTGCGACCGCTGCGAGTTTTTTTTATACACCATCTATCTCTAGTGGCGTAACGGAGAATATTAGGGGCCCTTTGCTAAGTCAGGTTTTGCCTTTAATATTTTATAAATTAGTTTTGGGCCCTCCAGAATCTTTGCCCCCGGGGGATTGTGGGGATGTACGTTACGCCACTGTCCATTTCTGATATATGGGCAAAATTCCTTTATTGAAAATCGTATTATTGCATTGTTTATTATATTTAATTTTAAAATAACAGTGGTGTTTCATTTATTTTGTTATAGTTCAGCACTTCTGAGTTAATCCTCAATTTTTCCAATCGTAATTATTTTTATAAGTATTTAAAAAATTTAAATCCTCAAGTCAAGTACTTTTTTTAAAACCCACTTTTTATGTAAAAAAGCTAATTTTTTGTTACAATGCACCAAATGAAATAGGGAGAAATTAAAATTTTTGAGCAAGTGATGGGTTTCAATCACGAGTTCGGAACTTTCATTGACGCAAAATACCGGATATAATCGATGTCGATTACATTCAAGTACTTCCCACAAGAAACAATCAAAACTATGAAGATGGAGATGTTTCTCTGTCGTTTAGATGTTTGACTCAGGCAAATAGTTTTCTGTCGTTCGTCTGTTTTTAATCATTTTAGTACATTTTCAAGACCCAGGGGTCGAGTGATCGCACTTCCGCACCACAGGTCCGCATTCTATTTCCGGACTGGGCAAGGTCAAGGCCGTCTTGAAGGACAGGCCGAGACAGAGTTTTGATGACGTCACCAAAGGAGGGAAAGCTTTTCTTCGCGCATTCGCTCTGAGAGGAACATAAAGCTTTGAATATTTATTTCTTTTCCGCATTTATATTGATTATTTATTTTTAATTCTCACTTAGAATATTTTCTGTAGAAAGTTATGTATTAACAGAACGATGCATAATATTTTTCCGGATAAAGGGACAAAATCATTTATGAAAGGCTCCTAACATTATAAGAAAAAACTGACTCAATGTAAAATAACTTAAAACAGATAAAATAAAAAAAAAACATTTTCTTGCAAAGAAAATTTGAAAAGTAGAGCATTAGAGGCATATTAATAAAAAATCAAGTGAATTTAGGAACATTTTGCTGGAGTTCCTTTTTCCTGTGAAATGACATTTTTTATGATCATAGAATTAATGAATTATAACAAAAGAAAGAATTATAAAAAAATGCATGCAAAAATATATACAAATATAGAAATGACAAACAGTTTTAGACACCACAGTAATTATATAGTAAAAATAGATTCTATAGATTATACGTTAAAAATATCCAATTAAAATAATTCATTCATTCAATATTCAAAAATATAAAATAATTTGAATCCACTAAAATTAAACAGAAACATTTACTTGTAAAGAAAATAGGAAAAGTAAAGTATTTGAGGCATATTATTACATAAAAAATGCATATGACAAGAACAGTTTAAACACCGTAATAATTATATAGTAAATATAGGACGTTAAAAAAATGTATATACACATTAGAGTAAATACACTTACCTATAAATAATCAGAAAAAAATCTTTTCATGGAATATATCATTAATGAGGCAACGTACTGATTAGTTTCAAATTTTGAATCATTTGCATTTGTGACAATATTATTTAAATTATTAATTACATTATTTTTTTGCATATGCATTAAAATTCAATGTTATGCTATGGTAAAAATATCTAAAAATCAAACAAAAGTTTTGAAATTTAAAAAATAACATTTTACATACTTTGAATGCTAAAATCTTTATGAAAATAATTTAAATGAATAATGTAAATAAATAATTTTTTTTTCAAATAATAGTTATATGAACAATTAAATATGTTCATAAAATGTATGTAGCATAAAAAAAAATTACAAGGATATACATGCACAATGAATAGCATACGAAAATCGATCATTGAATATTTAAATAAATAAAACAGAAAAATATAAAAAGCAAACATTAATTTAATTGGCCTTAAATTTCTTCATTTTTCGGTTATCCTTCATGGTTAAAATTTCTTCACTGCGCTTTTTTGAATAATTATTTAAGCATATATTCCCAAACATAACAATACTTTTTTAAAATATGAAAATGCAGGGGAATGTTAGAATTTACACAAGGTGAATGAAACGATTGAAAGACATTCCACAACTCGTGTAGTTCCAGATACGCTTCAGTTATGCTTGTAAAGCAAGATAATTGGCAATCAACTTTAAGAAACTTCGATTCGAATGTTTTCGATATTAACAAATTAAAAATGAAATATTGCGTTGAAATGGCTTTCATAACAATATCTGTGAGCATTTTTAAACCTCCTCTATCCAGAAGTCTCAAATATTTTGTCCCTTCGATATTTTCCGAGTCGAAATTAATCTGCTTATCTAAAACAAATGTATGCTTGCAATCGGAGCATTCAAATTTTATATTATGCACACAATATCCCGCTATATACATTAAAGCTTGATACTCTTCGATTGAAATACCATCTTATTTATTTCTAATGTTTAATATTTCGTTGAAATCTGTAATATCTACTTTAACATGAAATATCTCACCTGAATGATTTGAAATTAATTTTTTTAGAGTGAGATAGTACCATATTTATCTGAGTGCAAAGTTAACACACTTTTAATGCGCAACTTTTTTCGGCTTGCAAAATTTCCTGCACAGTGATATGATAATTTGCTCCAGACACTTGTCTGTATTGCCCAAATTTGGCTTCTAAATTATCAGTTTGGAACTTCCCAGTTAAAACATATTTGAAATTCTGCTCCGTCAAAAGATACTTTATTAGTTCTGGGATGATATTTACCATATGCCTCAAAGCAAAAAATGTTTCCTCGCTTAAACAACATTCTCGTTTATTTTGTTTTAAATTTTTCCAGCAGTCCAGCCACTGAACAAATTTTGAAAAAAAAGTGAATCAATCATCATTTATTGGTGGAAAATGTACACTGATTTCAATTTAAGATTTTGACCCTTAGTTGGATTTTTAATATTCACTATTTGCAAGAAATCTAAAATATATTTCAGGAATATTGCAGTGTCCCTAAACATTTCTGCATAGCCTAATTTATCTTTTAATATATTAAGTGCAGTCACATTGCTTTCTTCAAAAATTTTTAAAACTAATTTAACATTTTGTTTCTCAAAATTTGTTGGTTTTAAAGCTTTTAAACATAATTTAGGAGCTAATTTCACAATAATGTTCATGTCTTCGTTATGAATTTTAAATAAGGATGAAAAAGATGCTTTTCGGATTTGAGAAAATTCTGAAGGATCAGGATACATTAAGAAGAATCAGCATCTTTCTGATTTAACCAATTATTTCGTATAGATTTGATAAGATGTACTGAATTAAAAATAAGATGTAATTTTTTTGCATTATTGGCTGGATTCTGAATAACACTCTTTATGGTACCATTACACAATTTAGAAAAACAATTTCTATTTACTTTGTTATTATCACTTACAATGCAAACAACTGAAAAACCTACCTTTTCCATTAGTGACAAAATTTCTAAAGTCATAGAATACAAGTCTTCAGCATTCATGTTCTTTACAGGGTTCAATGATAATATTTCTTTATTTTTACTCAATAAAGAAGAGTATAGAAAACATTGAATCGTAGTAGCTGCTTCTCCTTTCTCGGTAAATCCGATGATTTTATTACATTTATATGTAATCGCTGATTTGATGAAAATTTCATCAATTTGTAATATTACCTGTTTCTCATGGTCTTTCAGTTCTTTACACCTACCTCGTAGATAATTTTCATTAGCCAGAGTTGACAAACCTGGAGTAACATTTATATAATCCAGATGCAACTCTCTGCAATTGTCTCACACTAGGAAGAATTATATTTCCCTTATCTCTTACATAGGTGGTAGATTTAATGTACATGCAGAAAGAAAAAAAACCATTAAATTACTGCTATACTTACGGCCATGTTTATTCAAATTTAATAATTTCATTTGCTCTAAAATAAAATTTGCTGCCTCGAAATTTTCAACACATTACAGTTTTCAATATACTTTTCCCACGATTGAACAGCCATGGAACAGGATTAATGGAACAGATTTCTTCAGAACCATTTACTCTGTATTAAGGATATTCAACAATTCGCTGAAATATGTTAACCTAGGAGGATTATTAAGAATTTTTCCAACAGAGAAGGTATATTTAATTCACGATTATTATTAAATATATAACAATAGAGAGATCTGTATTTATTTTCAGGGATTTTAAAATAGAAGGACAATTTTCGCAATTCATAAAAAGAAATGTTATACAACTTTCACAATCCTGTTTTAGAACATTATTTTTAGATAAGAAATCAGATATGGGATTTTCTCGCATTAGCAGATTTTCTTTTAAACATTCAAAGCTGGTAATTGCGTCTTTCTTAATGAAATTAGTAAACAGTTGTGTTCGTCTAATTGTTTCATTTTTTCCTTTCGTTGAATTGTCACCGAGCGTTCTTTAATTGTTTCATTCAAGTAGGATGGACAACCGGGGAAAATGCAAGGATATGCATTATCTGATAATTTTGTATACACTCTAGGTATTTCTATAACAGTACCAGTCTTGTCTGTAATTTTATCTTTTCTCACAATAAAAGATTCAGGGAAATGTTTAATGCACACTACACTATTGTTAGTATTTTTAAAATCCCTAGGAATTTTCTTTTTCCAAGTTTGTAACAACTGTTCATCTTTTGGGAAACGAAACACAGAAACGTACGGCTGCCCCGGTTTATTAGAGGAACAATTTGGTACACAACAGTAACGAGGCATTATTATGAAATGTGTGCAGCTTTAGGTTAAGTTATTAATAATAATTTTCAGTTAATTAAGATTTGTGACAGAATAAACAAAACACTAATTTTACACTTAAACACTAATTTCTCTTATAAAACAAAATATCTTTTTACAAATAATCAAGGATGTTGGCATATATGCGTCAGTTTATTATATCGTGTTCTCAAGACTCAAAAGAAAAAAATTCAATGACAAGAATAAAGTTATACAGTAATATAAATATCGTACCTTTTTCTTTATGGTTAATAAAGAAATCCCGAGTAATCCTTTTCCCAGAAAAACCAGTCAATTTATCCTGAGTAATGAATATAAATACACGTGAGAAAATCTATCAACTACTTCAGCATACAAGACGGAAGTGTGAATGCAATCATTTTCTCCCGCCAAATCCGTCCCTCCTTTGATCACGTGACTACTTTCAGGTCATTGGAGTGTCAGAGCTTAGTCTTTCTAGAAAGCTTTGGCAAGGTCGACTCAGCCTTTCAGCTCTACTGCAGTGGGGTGATAAATGAGTACCAAGCTTGCTTGGGGACTTAAGCACTGGGGTCTCACTTCAGACTTATCTGATCGGGACATCTGCTCGTGTACCTCAGCGCTCAACAGGCACGTGTACTGGGATGGGCACAGTTTGGCCCTGGTGGCTGTTGCGTCACTGAGTTTGAGAACACTTTCAACCATTCTTTGGCTTAGATTAGCTTAGTTTAGTTTTTGAGCCATGAACTCGAACAATCATTCAATCCATCTCCCCAGACAATCGGTTCTCAAGTCCAGTAATATTGTTTTCAAGAAGTGAAGTAAAGCGATACTAAATAAATTTCTTTTGGTTTAGAAACTTTTCCCCTTCGAAAGTGTTGACGTGAAATTAAATATTGTGTCATTTTTGAAGCCGATGAACAAACCTATCCTTTAAAATACGAGTTCAACTAGAAAACAACTTTTTATTGTATATTTTATGTTATTTTTGTGATTTCATTAGGAAATACCGGTAATGAAAACATTTATTTAAAATCCAGTGATATTGCTGGTGTATTTCATGTAATCTCAAAGTAGAAGAAATTTTACAATATTCAATGAATGTTTTTGAAAAATAGCACATTTAAATAGAATAATTTTGCAAAAGTCCGATTGTGTGTGTGTACTTCTTTATTCCTCGGGTTATCTTTCTTTTTATGGGAAGCAAGTTTCATAAACATGAAAATGATTCATATGCAGAGGCAGATTAAGCGGCCGCCAGGGCCCCCAAGCTTGACAAGTTATAAGTTCCAGATGCAACAAAACATACAATAAGTTTAACGTACAACAAAAGATCTTGTACTCTGATAATTACCATTGATTTGAATCGTGTAGCAACCCTCTTTCTTGTCAGTGAATACGAGGACTTCTTGAAGGTGCACTTGTGAAATACGCCAATCGAGGATGAGGTAATGTGTTCTCAGTCACCGAATTTCATTGAATTCATGGGTTGTTGTTGTTGTTCTCGTGTCCATGAATAAATGCAGTAGGTATCATTAAATTCCGTCGAAAGTCTTGATCACTGCCTCTGCTATTCTGGGAGCATCAGGGCTGTACAGGAGTTCCCGCAAAGAGTCCCTCAGAGGGACCATTCCCATGTTTAGTAACTTTGTTGCGACGGTTGGGCATTCCAAGATGTGATGGGGCGTCAGTTGAAGATCTGGGCAGTGTTTGCATTGAACATATGATCTTGTCTTGTCTGGGTGAATCTTCATGCCCTTAAGGTGTTCAGTTCTCAATCTGGCAATTGTGGATGTTATAATTCGGGGACAGTCAAATTCCGTAACTAGGGGTTTTTTAAAAGTGTGATTCATAATTCTGTGTTTGGCTACTGCGTTAGCATCATCAAGTGTGATGGTGGTGCACTTATGTTCGATGTCTCTAGCTTCTTTGGCGAGGCTATATATATATATCAGCACATTCATTACCCTCAATGTTGACACGTGCGGGTATCCATCGCAGGATACAGGTTTTTCTTTTGTTGTGCAGCTGTTCTAGAAGGGTAATAATATCACAGGAGATGTTAGTGTCTCCGTTTCTTATGGCTTCTGTAGCTGATTTAGAGAATCTGAGAAGATTACTAATCCTTCTGTAGAATCAATAACATGTGGGTCTTGTTGGTATAATATAAGGGCCTTTCTAATTGCCTTGAGTTCACTTGTGAAGTTTGAGGTGATTATGCCTGTGTTAATTTTGTGTTTGTAGTTGTTACCATTTGGGAGGAGTAGGATGATTCCGGCACCTCCATTGCTGAGGGATCTGTCTGAGAAACCATCGGTGTAGGCGATTGCAAAGTTATCTTGAGAGAGTATTGCTATCGTTTCAAGTCCTTTTTGTCTGAGAGTTACAGGGTCTTCTTTTTTGGAACATATGGATGCAACAATTCCAATTCGAAACAGGTGTTCTTTGGTGGGTGTTTTGGAATGAGGGGCTCCTGAAGGAACTCCAAGGAGGAATGATCCAAATTGAGTTCTTTTCTGATTTCACTATCAAGTTGGAGAGTCGAAGATCTTTTGAGCCTTGTAGAAGGCTTCCATTTATCAAAAACTCTTCTAGAGATATGGTCCAAACCATATGAACGTAGTTTATTAGTGAACTTGATAGTGGCAAGTTTGCGCCTGCTTTCTAGCGGAAGCAAGCCGCATTCTTGTTCGGCCTTTTCATTATTGGTTGATGACACTGCTCCAATAATAATTTTGGCAGCTCTGTGTTGTACAGAATCAAGTTTCCGCTTAACAGAAATAGAGGCTGGAGTCCATATTGGGGTCGCATATTCTAAAACCGGTCTGATAACAGTGTAGAAAGTGCTTTTTAGGGTTTGAGGTCTTGAGCCCCAAGAAGTTCCACTTAGTTTTCGAAGAATATTTAGTTTTCCAAGAGCTTTGTTGGCAGTTTGTTCGATGTGCTTTGAAAAGCGGAGTTCGGGATCTAAGGTTACTCCAAGATAGGTGAGTAGGTCGACTTTTTTGATTTGAGAGTTCTGTATTTTGATATTAGCATTAAAACTGCTTCTGCGTCGTCAATCGGTAGAGAAGATGCGGTAGTTTGTTTTGTCTGCGTTTATGGTTAATTTAAGATTCTCTGCCCATTCAGCAATACCTTTCAGTGTTGTGTTTAGGGCCTTTTCCGATTCTGTAATGTCATTGTGTGAGTGCCATACAGCAATATCGTCAGCGTAGCAGGCGATTTTTGTGTCTGGGTGGATATGATGGTGGATGGTGTTGATAAAGAGGAGAAAGAGCAAGGGGCTTAAGACAGAGCCTTGAGGAACTCCAGCCCACATTCTGCGAGATTCTGAAAGTGCCCCGTTAAATCTAACAGAAAATTTTCTTCTGAGAAAATTCCGGTTCCATTAATTCCGGTGCCTTGGATAGTATGGACCAGTTTTTGACGCCAAACTCTATCAAATGCTGCTGAGATGTCTAAGAATACTGCTAAAGTTTTCTTGTGAGGCTTTTCTTGAAAACCATCACTTATCGACTGGTTCAGGTAACAGAGCTGGTCGGTAGTACTATGCTGGGTTCGGAAAGCTGTTTGATAGAAGTGAAGTTTTTTGTTTTCGATGAGCCAGTTCATAAGTCTACGGTGGATAACCCTTTCCATGAGCTTGCAGAGGGTGCTGGTGAGGGAAATAGTTTTTGCACTCTGAAGCATTCTTGTTTGGTTTCAGAATTGGAATGATGGTCGAAAGTTTCCAGATTTTGGGCAATTTGCCAGTAGCCCATGAAAGGTTAAAAATTTCCAATAGTTCTTTTTTTGCAAGATTTCCAAAGTGTTGGACCATGTGGCCAAAAATAACACCCGGACCAGGGGCTTTGCCGGGATTCATTTTAGCAATGGCAGCTTCTAGCTCTTCTATTAAGAATGGTATTGTGAAGATATTTTTATGGTTATATCTTTTTGAGTCTTGAATGGTTTTCCTGTAGGTACGCAGCAGTTTCCTGTCATTTGCGTTGAAGGTTAGCTTGCTTTTGTTTTCATAGTGCTTTGCCAGCAGGGAAGCAGTTTTCTTATTTGTGGCTGCATCTCTTCCAGAGGATGATATGATGTTAGTAAGAAGGTCTGCTTTTTGGTGTGTTGATTGATTAGTAAGAGTTTTGATGACTTTCCAATGCTGAGATATTTTTTGGGGATCTAAAGTTTCGCAGAATTCAATCCACTTTTTACGCTTGCAGGAGGAATTCACCTCTTCAACTTCGTGACAAAGGTTCGTGAATCTTATTCTGTTTGTTTCAGTATTCTTCTTCTGAAGTTCTGTACTTAGTTTGTCACGTTCGTTAATTAAGTTCTCTATGTTGGTATCTTTCCAAAACGGGACCCAGTCATTTCTTCTTTTGACCCTAGGGATAGAACGTTTTGCAGCTGCATTAATATGCGAAGCAAAGGACTGTAATCTCTCGTCGAGGGTGTGTGGCGAAGAAAGGGAGCAGAGCGTTTCAAGTTCAGAGGTGAATTTTCCCCAGTTTGCTTTCCGAAAGTTCCAGTATCTTTTGCTTTGGATGGTGCCATCAACTCTTTGGTTTATCGAAGTTATAATAGGGAAATGATCACTAATAGCAATTTTTAGAATCTTCCATGTCGCTTGACTTGCTGTTTGGTGGTTAATGGCCGTGATGTCAAGAGCTGATGTTGTGCCGTTGGTTTTAGAGAGGTAGGTACTTCTCTTGTCATTTAGTATGGAGAGATCGTTGTCACAGAGCAGGTCTTCAATCTGTGAGCCTTTCAAGTCTTGGGTCCTGGACCCCCAAGATAGGCTCTTGGCATTTAGGTCTCATAAAAGAATTTTTGTGTCCGATTTTGTGTCCAAAAGCGTGTTAAGGAGATCTAAGTTGATGTCAGAGTTGTCTGGATGGTAGGCATTAATGATTGTTACTTCCTGCTGTGGCAGGAGCACAGTGATTGCTTGTACTTCTGTGCTGTTCTCATCGTAATTTGTAGTTGGTGGCAGTGTGATTTCTCTAAATTTTATGTCTGCTGATTTAACAAGGAAAGCAAGGCCGCCACCTGACCGGTTTTTTCTGTCTTTTCGCAGAGTAGTAAGGCCTTTGATTTTTTGCTTCAGATTTGTTTTAAGCTTGGTCTCTTGTAGACACGCAATATGTACCTTATTTACGTTGGGGATCTCAGTGAGCTCCTCACTCTTTCTCTGGGTACCATTAATATTCAACTGCAAAATGTTTAGGCTCCTCGTAGCATACTTCTCGCCATGGGCCCGGACTTCAACCCGTGGCGCTTCGGCTACCCCGAACGCGGTAACATTATCTGAATCACTCAATATTGCACTATTCACGGAAAAAAAGGTACCATAGCCTCCAGGAGGTTGGACTTCTACCTGTTGGTCCACGGAAGGTATTTTATTTCCCTTCTACCACCCATTGGAAACCAATGTAGGCGTTCACCTATCCCCTATTATTGGCAAACAAAAGCCCATATAACTGATGAATGCAAAGTATTACAGTATTTTTTTTTAACACTACGTCCAAATTCTCACATGTCGACCGACTAACGCTCGTTTTATATCTCAATTAGTGGTGAAATAATAATAAAAAAAGATTTGTGTAATTTATATATCCATGGACATAAGCATTTTTATACACATAGAAGGACATACTCATTCAAAATAAGTGTTAGAGCTTTTAGCTAAATTTGTATTGGTTATTAAACATTGTAGATAACATTGGATATGCGCCCAAAATATGTCCGTGCGTCCCTCAGGTCTACCGGAACGTATAAAAGAACACTGACCAAGCACAGTTCATATTTCTTGTGAACAGTATTCGCTACAGCTTTCTTCCAGCAGAAAACTGAAGCGATGCGATTAAATATTTATGCGTGTACGTAAGTTATTCAATGATTTTTTCCTGGGACAACTCATCACTGGCGAATTTTAAATAAAATTCTGGAAAGGAGTAAGCATGCAATATTGGTGAAAAAATGTTCCTATACATGATGGTTAGTATACCGTACGAGCCATAAAACTTGGTTATGCGAATATAAAGGAAGTTGAAATCCGTGATAAGAATGAGGGGAAAAAAAGACTACAATACCGGAGGCAACTTCCCTTTTGAAACAAATGGATATATATATATAAGACTTTCCTGGTGACTGTGATTTGGAATACAATACTCTAGAGAATAAATGATAGTAGTTAATCATTGCATTCATTTGAGTGTGAATTATTTTAAAAGGATCTAGTCTCTCTCTATATATAAAAAAAATTGTATCCAAAATTTCAGAAATGAATTTGGAAAAGTAGAACAAGAAGCAATTGATTTATCAGGGCTTTCGTTTGAAGAGGAAGCTGGACAAGATCACCAGCAGCAATAGAGAAAAATTATTTTCGGTGAAAGTAAAGAAGTCGGTCATGAATTTGAAAGAAGGGAAAATTTCAATGTAAATTAATTTTATGTCATACGTGATGGGACAAGAGCAGAACTATTCGAAAGAACAAAGACAAAACTACTGTATTTTTTATGAGAGATTATTACCTGAAATTAAGAAGATTACTACACAAAAATTAAAATATATTGACAAAGACGATATTGAATATTTTAATTTTGACAATGAATTGTATCAGTTTTTACTATTTTTAAAAGAAAAATCCAATGGAAATCCCGCCAGAAATTTAGGAGAAATGTAAAGAGATTTGTAAGAGAAATGGCTTCAACTTTCCATAATATAGAGATACATCTGAAAATATTTTTAACCGTTCCGATATCGAATGCATCAGGGGAGAAATCTTTTTCAGTTTTAAAACGCGTTAAAAACTATGGGAGAGTAGACAAACTGAAAAACATTATATACAAAACAAAATGTTTTGTGGTCAAAATAGATACGGCAAAAATAATTGATGAAGTAGCCAAAGAGAAAAATAAAATCATAAATTTAAGTAGCAAAATTGTATAAGCTCTTTAGTAAGGTTTCTATTATTATTATTATTTTTAAATATAGCTTTTTTTTAATCGCTGAGTTTTATTATAAGCTGTACATTTTATTTTGAGAATTTAAATCAGGAATCTTTTCACTATTTCAGTTGTTCGATTCTTGAGCCCATGGGCCTCAAACCTTTTTCTCCAGGGCCCTCTAACTAGCTTAAAAGGGGGTCTCAGGGGTGTTAACTTTGTCCCGATGGCTGAAAAAATAAACAATTTTCAGACAAGTATACTTATTTTAAATTTAAACTGAATATAATTCAAATCTTCCACATTATTTACAAAGGATGATGGCCTCAAAAAGTACAAAATGTTTGAAATATAATCATAACTTTAAAAATTATAAGCATATGAAAATATGTAATAGTTAAATAATATGCAAGTATTAAATAATTTTTTTGCGTTGCGCACGATATTTTCTAAAATAGTATCCTCTAATGCCTAAAACTTGAAAGAATTATAAAATGTATCATACTCTTCAAACCCTACATCATGTAGAATAATATCTTTTGTATTTGAAAATATTTGAAAAATATTGAAATTTTTAAAAAAATTTTTGAAAAAGTAATTTTTTATTTTTTAAAAAACATAATTTATTATTCTCTAACATAAAATTACTACAGTGTAATAAGGATACATTTAACTTTATAAATCAATTTATTGCTAGTAATTAAAGTTACTATTTTAGAAAATAGCATGCGCAACGTAAAACTTAATTAATATTTCTTATAGAAATGTTTTTTATTGTCATATGCTTATAATTTTTAAAATTATGATTATATTTTAAATATTTTATACTTTTTTGAAGCCCCATTCATTTGTAAATGATGTGTAAAAGATTCAATTTATTTAATTTTAATTTCAAAGAGTTCTATATATTTGAATATTGCTTATATTTCAGTCCTCTAGAGCAGTGATCCGCAACCCCCGGTCCGTGGATCAAGTGGTGTCGCCTAAAGAGCGTTAAACTATTGCCATTTTATTGAAAGAGGCGCATTTCTCTCGGTTTTGCGCAACTTTCCAAAGAAATCACTTTATATTCCACGTTAAATCACTTTTATTCACTTTTTGGGTGTAACTATATTTTATTCTGATGGCATATTTAAATGTAACTAAATTAAAATTGTTAAACCACCAAACAATCTAAAATATAATCAATCAACGCGTCCCGACCTCAGTGGGCCGCGGTAACGATGACTGTTGCGATAAAAAGGTTGCGAAGCACTGCTCTAGAGCAGGGTTCCCCAACCTTTTTATGGCCGCAGACCGGTCAACGTTGGATAATTTTACTGCGGCCCGCTCAGTGAGAGGACGTTGATTGTTTACATTTTAGACTGTTTTGATTGAATAATTTTAATTTAATTGTATTTAATCGGGACACTTCAGAATAAAATATAGCTACACTAAAAAGTGAATATAAAGTGATTTTCATAAAAAGTAGCCCAAACCCAAGAAAAATATGCCACAGTAAATAAAATAGAAATAATTTAATGTTTCTCGTGCGGACCAGTAGTATTTGATCCACGGACCGGGGGTTGGAGACCACTGCTCTGGAGAAAGTTAACACCCTTGAGATCTCCCTTCCGCATCTGTTCATATGAAACATGAATCGTATATATTTTTCGATTCATTGCACAATTATAATGTTAATTGTCCAGTTTTTAGGCATCAGACACATTTTTAGAGAGAGATTTAAAACATCTGCACAAAATAAAAATTCAAACATATAAAAAAAATATTCTTTAAGGAACCAATTAATTTTATGTTACGAATGAAAAGAAAAATTTCAATAAAGGATTACTTGTTGTATATATAATTTATAAAAACGTTGCTATTTACATTGTTGAAAATCTTTAGAGTGAAAGGGCAGCTATTTCTGAATGACGAATGGAAATTATGTTTAACCCTTCAATGCACAAAAATGGAGATCTGCATAGCATGTTTAAAACCTCATATATATGTTTTTCTAGAAAACTTTTTTTTTTGCATAGCGTATTTTTTTTAAATTTAAATTTTTGTTTTACCCAAACTATTTTTTATCGCTTCCGAGCGCAACTAGAATCTTTGAGAATTTATTTCTTTATCTGTGACAATTTTCATTGTTGGTGAATATTACGAATATTGCGATTATTTATATAACAAAGTAATAAAAACATATAGGAAAAGATTGATTGGGGATAGAAACAAGATAAGAGTAACGAATAATATTTATATTTTTTTATGTACTGATAAATTTATGCAAGAAAAATGTAGAAATACATCAATCTATACATTTCTTCTTTTTTTACCAATGAACTACACTTTTTTCCTGGTTTATTTCAAATTTTACAAAAAAAAATTACACACGAAAGGATTTACTTCATATTAACTTTTCGTAATCAGGCAGAGAAAAAGAGAAAGTTAAAATGAGGGGAAAAAAAAGAACTTCGAGTATAAGAGAACAAAAAACTTCCCATGCCGGGAATCGAACCCGGGCCGCCTGGGTGAAAGCCAGGAATCCTAACCACTAGACCACATGGGACCACAATTACACGTGTTTAATACCTTTTATAAATATGATATACACAGTAAATATTGAGTGTTAATTTAAATTTATTTATTATTAGTTATCGTTCTTAATTAATAATGCTGGATACTTCAAAACAGTTTAACAAAAAATTTTTATGACTGAATAAAGTGGTTAGTTCGATATGTTTACAGAGAGGGAATAATTATGTTCTTATATATATATATAAGATGTTACACGAGAGAATCGAAAATCTTTTTCATTGGTTGGTCAAAAATGTTTCTAGAGCAGTGGCGCACACAAAAGGGGGTCCTGGGGGTCCGGAACCCCCCAAAGCCCTTGATTTTTTTCCGATTGATTATAATTCTAAGTACATAGTACGTGAAATTTAATTAAGTATTTGCATTAATGATTAATTTTATTAATTAATGCTAATTATTTATTCAATAATTAGTTTTTTACTGTATTTTGTTCCCGAAAATCGACAAAATCAAAAGGAGCATGATGCAAGATGGTGAACTTTCGACCCCCGTTGAAAATTTTTTGTGTGCGCTACTGTTCTAGTGGGATATATTGCGATTAGAAAATTAATAATAATTTTAAAATAGTTGTTAATATCATAATTTTAAAAACTTTAATTATAAATCCATAGCAGATAATTTAATTCCCTATGTCTTAAAATTTAATTTTATTGGCTTAGTTGCATTCATCAATAAATTACATCGCAATTTAACCTTATTGTTTTCATTTTTTCTTATTGCTAGCACGTAACTCAGATTATTTTTTTTGTAAAAATCTGTATGTTTTTATAGCATCACTCTTCATATTTATTTTCTTGAAGCAAAATGTATTGTGATCCTACTTCTTAACTTTTTGTGCATTTGGTTGTTGAGCTTTTGACATTTAACTAAATGTTTGTAACTTCCAATCGAAACAGGATAAATTTGATGCATTCGAGATAAAGAAAGATGCTTTCATTGGATAATAGTTATTGGATAACGTTATAGTTTGATGGAAATATGAATTATTTTAAATTGGTATGAATCCTGAAAACTGGTTTATCAAAAAGGCGATCTGTTGTATACACAAGGGGGAAGCTTTGGAGGTTTAACTCCTCTCCTCCCCCAATAAGCCAACACATTTTTAATTTTCACCATACAGATTGTCACTTCACGCAGGGGCGGCAAATTTTAAAGGCGGCATTTGGATCAAATTTGAAATATATATATATATATATATATATATATATTGTTACAAAAAATTTGTTATATTTTCTGAAATATTATTGGGTGTGAATTTAATATTTCATTTAACGTATCTTATTATTATTTTTTTTTACTTTGTTCTCTGTCTATTTAATGATAGTTTTCTTTTCTGTTAAAGGACTTGAGGTGGGAGTCTATGCTAAGGCATGAAACTTAATATATGTTAACACATCTTTCTCTAGTAGCTTTCTCCCCATCCCGGAGTGAGGTCACAATGGGCATTCTTTCACCCTTACAATATCCGGCTTCAGCTATCCAAAAGGGGGCAAGGGTAATAAGAGGTTTTGGTAGGTAGAGAGCCACAGGAGATGTGTGATCTTGAGTGTAGTTACAAAAAATTTAAATAAACGCTTGTGATCCCCACCATTAGTAGACTATTTTCCGAAGAAATTGGCTTGCTTAAATAGACAATTCCTTCTCTTTCAATTCACTCGTTTGAAATAATAAGTTTTTATGTCCTTAATTTCGAATTATTTTGAATTTTTTAAGATTTAAAATAATACATCTTTTTAGAGAGGGGGTCAGCATTGGAGAGAGGGATGGAGGGGAGAGAAATTTTAGTTTAAGCTACTTTAATTAAATAGTTACAATTAATATAAATATGTATATACATAAGACAGAATCATAACATTAAGCAGTAATTATTTTTTACTAATTATCATTAAAGTATCGCATTGTCATCCAAAACAATAGTGCCTATAAAATTTCAGTTCAACGGAATGCTTTAGAACGTGAGAAAAAAAGCTTAGTTTCAATCAATTAATTTTTATTAATTATAATTAGATTATTGTATTGTCATCCAAAATGGGATCATGTACATAAAATCTCAACTCAATTGAGCGCTTTAAAATTTATTTACTAACGATATGAAAATTCCACCAAGATAAATAAATATAAAGAGAGTATGAGCTAATAGTGTAGGAATTGAATGAAAAAAAAAAAGGCCTTGTCAAAAGCAAAATTCAAATTATCAAAGTACATTGCAGCTTTGTTTTTATGACAGTAGAATGCAAACAAAGGGCTTTGGTTCATTGATGGAAGAAAATCGAAAATATCCCATAAATAGGTAAAAAGTGCTAAAATATATTTTTTGTGTGAGTTGAGTTTGATAGAGTTTAACATAGTTTTAAAATAAAATCCAAAATTATAAGTTGTAATACTTTGATCAATTTTCCACTTTTCAAATGTCCTTCATCTCATAGCTCCCCCTCCCCCTATCAATTCTCTCGTTGCAGCCCGTGTGAAATAGTTGTCATGCGCAGGTGGCCCGGTGGAAAGAAAGGTTGAGTGTCCCTAATCTAAGCCACTTAAAAATTATTTTATGAAAGTTAAATTTTTTAAAAAAATATTCTGTTATACTTTCAGCTAAAAAAGAAAACACAAATATATATTTTTTCTAAATTTGTGATAAAATATGACATGTGAAAAAAGGATCATATTTCAATACACTAAGTGACGTAACGGAAAAGATCTCAGGTCTTCCCTGCAAAGTAAGTCTTACTTTCCCGGGATACTAAAGTAATATTTACTTTTCAATACGGCAAAGTAAGTACTTTTTTGTTGCCTTTAATATTTCATAAATTTGTTAAATACGTACTTGTCATCAGTCAGACTTTGGGTCCATAACCACGATGCAGGCGTTACGGGGGTGTACGTTACGCCACTAAATACACTAACAATATAGTGCCTTAAATCGATTTTTTCTCTTCTAAAATATTTGACTCATTTAATACTCTCTTCCGAAAATTCGAAGAGAACTAATTTATTCACTTAATTCTTTTTTTTTGAACAAACAATTCATTTGAAAAAATTTTTATACTTTAATATTGAATCGCAGATATCTTAAAAATTTTCCAAGTATTAAAAATTTTCTGCGTTAATTTCAATGGAGGAAAATTTGTTCTTCAACTTAGAAATTATTTTTTTTTTAGCATCAGAACTTCACAAAAGCTGTAATATAAACTTTTGAAAGTGAAAGCGTTTTACAATACTCTACTATTTTTTAAGGTATCCGAACACGTTGAAAATGACCAAATTCGATCAAGACAGATATATATATATATATATATATATATATATATATATATATATATATATATATTATTTTATTTAATAGAGCTATCTTTTGGCTTTACAAAACATACTTTATTTTGTTTCTACACTTCCTAGAGGCCAAGTTACAATCAATTTTATAAAGTTAAAAAAATCGGAAGTGGGTCTTTGATCTACCAGAAGTCATTCAAAACAAAATCCTGCGAATCATTGCTAACGCACCTTGTTACGTTAGAAATAGTGCCATACACCACGACTTACACATGGAGCCGATTGATAATTACACATCACTAGAACCTCTAGAAATGTTTTTACTTCAATTCAAAATCATGACAATCCAGTAATTAGAGCACAAACACTCTTCACGTATCCACATGCTAAGTTAAATTCTGCTTACAAAACTACGAAATGGAATCTGCCCTTGAAACCGTCGTAAACATAACATAAATATTTAATTGCTACATTTTACAACACTCAAATGCCTTTGCCACTTGTCAAAATTAGGATCAGTGTAAAAGCTGGCTCCAGCATCTTCATCCTGCTGTTACGTTTGTAAGTTCCTACTTGCAAACTCCATTCTTTTTATTCTCGCTGCATTAAAAAAAAATAGCAGCAATTCTTTCTCCCTACTGCGTTTTGGTGCTCCTCCAATGCGTTTTTTGGGCTTTTCGCCCTCTTCCTGCGCTCTTCCACTCTCGCCCTCGTGACGTCAATCCGGTTGCGTTCTCGTTTGGCTTCTTCCTCCACTGGGCTTCCCCCTGTGGGGGAGTGTTTTCTGATATTGCATTTTCATTCATCCTTTTTTTTTTTGATTCTGAGTATAAGCAATTCATTTCGCTGGCACCCGAGGCATCTAATTTTCGTTCGATCTACCAGAAGTAGGCATTTAAATTGCTTAAAATCTATCATGGCGAGTCTGATAACTAAAAATGTTACGAATATATTTCTTTCAAACTTTTTGAACCTGATATTTATGTTATTTTCTAGAGAATGTACTAAAATATTTCTTATTGTATGAATACTTTTTGAATTATGGCTTATTATTTAAATAATGGCCTCATAAAGAATGTCACATTTCTTATTATGTTTACTCAATCAGCTTTAAAATTTTCAAATTTTAATAAAACATTAAAATTTTAGCACATTTCCTAGATAAATGCATGCAACTTATTCTAGTCACATTCTTATGAATATAAGTTTATTACTTTTTTCTCTAACTACTTTGAAGTTTTTCAAAAATATTGCTAAAATTTCACTTATAATTCTGATTTTTCTAAAATTTAAGTAATTTATTTTAAATATTGTTAGTGAAATATTAGTATTTAATAGTATTGAGTCCTAAGAAAGCATTTATTATGTTTAAATATGCTATTTTTTGTTAAAAAGTATTCTTTAAAAGATACCTTAAATTGATTATGAGCCGTAAATAAAAAAAAAAAATTAAACTAGAATTTGCTCACAGAATATCTTTAAAATGCACTATCATGAGATACTTGGAGCAACTCCATGTTGGTAGAAATAAGTCAATAGAAATCTGTTTCATATTTTGATTTTATATGAGAAGGAAAAAATTAAAAGACTTGTAAAAAACATTTTGGAAGTTTTTTTTGCGTATGCAATTCTCCCTGTGGTGTGTTTTTGAATTTCTCAAGGAAAAAAGTTTAGTTATTCTTTTTAAATTTCTTATGCATAGTTTTTGCAATGAATGTTATAATGGTACTATTTAAAACTCACCAAAGAAATTTACAATCATGCCCCCTCCCCCTGATAATTTCACAGCAGATTGTGAAATGTCACAATGCTTTTATGAGTGTTTATATATATATATCTCTCTCTCTTTGCTATACTTTTCTATCATAACAGTTTTTGTGGGCAATATTCTTTACATTTTATTTTTTCTGGAACAAACCATATTTTCTGTTGAAAAAATTGTTTTTGTTTATGGTATATCTTCGAGATTTTTTTTTTTTTTAGGGAACAGAGGAAGTAATACACCAGAATTTACTTGATAAAAAAAAAGTCGAAAAACAACATGTTAATTATTTGTTAGTAAATATTTGAAAAATTAATTTTGTAAATTTTTAAATAGAAAATTTTAAGGATGGTCTCCTTTATCATTACTGTTTTTGTTGCTTTATCTTTTAAATATTAAAATAGCATCGAAAGTGAAAACATCAGTATCAACCACATAAAGGAAAAGTAAGTTACACATGTGAAAGAATATAATCAAGGCGCATTAACTTCGCAGCCCCCTTGTGAAATATACGAATATTTTTTTCTGAGACCAAAATGTTTAAAAAATAATAAAAAGTCCTGAAAGCCTATGATGTGCTGTGAAAGTGTTAAAAGGGATGTACAAAGTGTGTGGCATTGTTTTTGCCATCTGGAAATGGTTTTAATAACTTGGATTTTTTGAAGCGAATTAGACAAAAATTGATGAATTAAAAAAATCACGTTTCCATCCAGGTAAAATATTGGCTATCGAAGCGTTATTTTAGATCCTAAATACTAAAAGAGAGGCAGAACATTGCTTTAAAAAAAGTAAATCGGAAAAAAGTAAAAGACCCTTCTGAACATTTATTTAATTTTCTTCTATCCTGTGTTTATCATGAATTGAAGCATCTCCTAACGCAAACACATTTCTTCGAATCAAAGAGAGGAAAATTAAATGCTCTGTCATGCGTATCACGCAAGACTAGATTGGTGCCATACATACAGCTACCACTACTCTTCATGACGTCACTTACGTCACACAACCGGTTTTGTGACGTCAGGCCTACATGCCATTGGTTGGAAGAGTTTGCGGTTTATATACCGAGAGTTTAGGACAGAAAGCGTTGGACAACTGCGCATGTCTGCAATAGATTCAGTTGGAAGGATCACTTTCCGTCAAAATTTAAATGACTTTATAGACAAAAATACTTTTTTAAAAAAAGAAGGAATAAAATTAATGTAAGTTTGTTATTTGTTTCAGGAGGACGTTAATAAAATAAGATAAAGAATATGTAACTTTAATTAAATTTCCCATGAATGTGAATTGCTATAAAAATTGATATTTAATAGCACACAAAGTGTTTAAAACAGATAATAAATTTTTTTAGCGAAAGAGCTGAGATTTTCAGTACTTTTTTAGGTACTTCACACACACAATATACTTATAATCATAACATAGAGTAAAATAAACCCTTTGAAGTCGTAATTTTCTTACTCATCAACAGAAAACTTTTTCAAATTATTTAATCTTTCTTACACTGAGAATTAATACAAATGGCAACTGCGATGGAAAAAATTCGTTCCTATCCTTAGAAATTTGTTACTTTGATTATAAATCTTTTTAGTGATTTATCGCGTTTATTATCCTCCCTCCTTAGTTATGTTTTCTAAACGGGCATGCGCGGTAGTGGCCTTTCTCCGGTCCCGATTGTCAGCTCAGTTGCAGAAGGAAACGTCAGAGTTATTGTGGTTCAGTCTGAGTAAGAGCGTCGTCCAGTGCGTAGCATCTGTGCGGGAGCAGCAGTCTTGGGTAGAGGAAGTGGTGCGGAAGTTGGACTTATTTTCATTTCGTCCTTTTCTCTCTCCATTGTTTTCTACCCAAAATACGAAGCTCTTATTCAGCACTGATAGTGACTGGAGTTTTCCCTAAGAGTCAAAGTATTTGCTTGATTTCGTAAACGTAGTATTACACCGAATTATTTTCGATGCTCTTTAGTGTTTCGCAAACCTACTTTTGATTTCCGATCTTTGAACTGAATACACACTTTTTTTGTTCTATTATTTTAGATCGAAGAAAATATTTTTGAACAGATCAGTGCGCGTACGAGTCGTGTTGTTCGTGTGAGGCTGAATTTATTGATCTGATTTATTCCAAAATTCCTTTAAAAATCTTATGCTTGCTTTGTAACGCTTTCTATATGAGCGATTCTCAATCCATTTATGATGTTATGTGATTATAAAACCGCTTTCCGCAAAGGAACGGCGATTTGTGTTAATGAGGGTTGCTATTTTAAGTCAAGTGAAGTTAGGATGATGATGATTGTTGCCATAAGAAGTTAGAGAGATTAATTGTGGGAATTGCTGTCTGTCACAAGGATCCGAAGGGCCATTCTAGGACACTTATTATTGCTGAGGATCTGATATTTACAATAAGTATTACCCTTCCTTCTGTAAAGTAATATAAGGCTGTAAAGTAATATAAGTATAGTTCTGTGAGTATTTAACCTGACGTACTCCCGTAGCTTAGGTCCAATTTAGATAGTGATAATAAAGTGAAAATTTTAAAAAAATGTTTCATTCTTTGCTGAACTCTCCCGCATATTCCCTCATTTATCTTTAGGGAGGGTTTTTAAAGATATTTGGAAAAAATTGAGAACACAGAAATGTGATGGTTTCTTTATTAGCACAAAATGATTGAATTTTAGATGAATTTTATCATCATCACTTTGTTTATTTGTTTTCCCTTAAAACTTTAAAATTTTATTATTAAATTTCATAATATGAATATTTGTATCGTATTTTCCGACCATTTTAATATTTCCTTGCTATCAGGTGCATTTTAAAATTGTTCATCACTTAAACTAAAGTGTTAAGTCTTTTTCATACAATATGCATATCCATTTGGCAGTAAGAATGCGTAAGAGATGAATAATTGTAGAGTACATTGTCAGAGCTTTCATTCATCCTCAAATGATTCACGCGGAGCATTTTTTTAAGTCATTAAAACAACAATAAGGGAAATAACAGGGTTTGAACGTTTAGTTGCAACTAGAGGCATCTATACACGGTGTCAAGAATGTGTTATCCAGACATTACCTCCTTCTGTGGACAACGCATGGGTCGACGTCGTCTACTTGAGGAAAAGGACCGGCAATGTCTGCGTAGAGCAATCAGACAAGCCACACTGCTTTAAATAACAGTAGCAATCAATATAGTTTGTGTGACACGTGTGCAGCAAAATGAAATCTGGTGTCGAAGAAATGTGATAGCAGACTCTCGAGAACATTTTCGAATAACTGCTGCAGCGCTTTGAACGTAGAGGTTAGAGCAGTTCTGAAACTTTTTTTTGTCTCATACACCTTGGCAATATTTTTCAGTGTGGAGTAGACTCCTACTAACCTAATATTGAATTTTTGCAAATTCTTTTCCAAATTCTTTGAATTTAGCAATTTCGTTTTGACAGCTGGTAAAGAGCTACTAACTTTAAAAGACTTAAATTTCTAATTGTAGTGAAATATAGTGCTAAAAACTTAAGAAACACATTTTTGATTAAACTAACGTATAATTAATACATAAAATAACTGGATAACAAACAAATGTTTTTAAAGGCTGGGGGAATCTGGGTTTCAATAACAAATTTTTAACATTTGGCATCAATTTTGCCAGATTTAGCCCTAAATCTCTTGGGCTAGTAGTGTCAAAGTTTTTTTAGTTTCTTTATTTTTTGTTTTGGAACCACAGTGAAACTCCTCTCTAGGAGAAGCAACTAAAAACTTTCTCAAGGTATTCCATAACTTGGGATAAATAAGAGGAATACAGAAAAGGCAAAGTTGCTGACATCCCTTTCAAAACCTTTCTTCAAGATCTTCGTTAGTGCCTACTCCTAACAGTTCCTCTCGTAATCTGACATTTTTTTATTGATGTGATCATATGAATTCATTGCCTAAAGCGGTATCACCATAGTCAAAGCATTCTCAAATTCAGTTTCAAAATATGAATAAAGGGCATTTAAATGTTAAAAGTAGGTTAAAATGTAATTTTCCTGACAAATTTATAAACTGAGAAAACTCACGACGACTAACATAATAATCTTTTAGCTAACTTCTGGCAAGAAACGCTGAAATGGTGATCTTTGTTCTTACAAAATGTGTGCTGTCACTTAGTAAATGCAAAATAACCTTATGAAATTTAGTAAATAAATCTGTTAAAAAATAAGTAAATCTGGTTTCCACTTGTGTGATTAAATTTTCTTTTTTAAAATTAAAATCATGATCTGGTTTAATAAGAACCACTATGTTAGACCCCCAATTATAGCTCATGGACGTGCAGATCCTCATAGACCCCTTTGAGAACCACAGGATTAGAGCTTAGATGACTGAAAAACGTTATTTGGCTTGAGGAGTCCAGTGGGTAACAGTTGACGGTAGAGCTCGGATGGGGTGCATGGGTTCATGGCCGATAACAATCCCTCCAGTTATAGTTTTTGTTGACCATTGGGCCAGTTAGTTGTAATCCGCAATGAACAAAGCCCAGAAAATAGTTAACATTATTTCTGATTTGTTAACTCCAATCAAAGTCGGTATTTTCAACGTGTAGTAGAGATGCCGTTAGGGAAATGCAATGTATATTTCAGCTCATTTAAGGTATTCCCGACTGGTTTAAAATCACCATTTTCATAAAAAAAATATCTAAATTTATTTTATAGTCTATTTTTGTAGCCTGTTTAATAAGCTTTCTAAAACTATCGTACTTTTAATTCCGAGTCAGTTAGAAAAAAAAGTTATAGCTGTTTTTGTTTGAGATAGTAAACCCAAATCGAAACCGGAAGTATGAGTTTTAGGTTGATTTTCACCGGCAAAATGAGATTTTAATTCATTTAAAGTATTTTAACGAATTCTTTTTATGTTCAGTAAACTTTATTTCTCTTTATAAATGTTTTAATAGATATATTTTGCTTTAAAATAGGCAACAGTTAATTGACTGTAATGTTGGTTTTAATTTAAACGAGTTGCTATCTTTTTATCATTTGTGTTCAAAACTAGATCTCTTTATAACTTTTTTATTAGTACAGTTATATAGAGTTATAGTTATTTGTTAATTAAATTAAAGTTGTCATGCCAAAAACAAGATCAATGAGGCCAAAAAAGAAGAGATTTCCAGAGAGCAGTATTTGTTGGAGAAACGTCGATAGAAATATCAACGGATCTTCCAAATCCAGTCATTAATTCTATTAAAAAGACTTATAAGGAACTTTGCGATCGAAATCTCCTAAGAAAATGTCTTCACGGGAAAGCTCAGAACTGTGATGAAAGTCTTAACAATGTCGTGTGGAGTATAATCCCGAAAGACAACTTTGTTGAGCAACAAACACTCCGCTTAAGGAATTATATCACAATAATACTTTTTAATTCTGGATTTGCTGATCTATTACCTCTACTTCAAAAGTTAGGTATGAAATTATGTTCTGAAATGAAAGGATATTTTTGGTACCTCGACAAAACGAGAATTGTTGATTCTACGAAGCATTCTAAACCAGATAAGAAACTGTCACGTAAAAAAAAGAAAGGACCTTCAAAACTATAAAAGTTTGAAGTATGAGGTTCGGGAAGGCACAACATACAAATCTGGAGAGTTTTAAAACCTTCCTATATCATTAAAAAGTTTTATTGCAAATATAAACCTTATTTTGCATTTTGTGAAGAATGTTATTTTTGAACATAATGGTTAACGGTAAGAGTGATATTTCTTAAAGTAAATGAAATATTCTTATGAAATTTTTTAAGTTTGTTCTTTGTATTATAATGAATAATTTCTGCTAAAAAAGCTAAGGGTAGTTTTTCATTTAAGGTATTTTTTATGTAATTTTATATGAAAAAAAAAGTTTTTTAAAGAAAATTCTGAGTTTGTTCATCTCGAACACCTGTATTTCATAATTTTACTGTATAATTTGAGCTTTTTTTAGTACAAAGCATAGTTAAACGTTAAAGAATTGCATTCCTGCAAACATTTTATTTAATTTTGGGATACATAGTTGCCCATAGTTTTAGAGTTGCTTGCTAAAGAGCAATTTTTTGTAATATTTTGGTAGAAATTTCTCAATACTTTGAAAATAAGCTTTCAAAAAATTCTTCTTGCTCTATTTTCATAGTTTTGCAACATACTTAATTAAAAAATAACAACTAAATGATTATTTAAATTATATTTTAGAAAACTGTCTCCGAACCCAGTCGGATACCTTAAGCAGGGCATGTTGGAAAATAAATGAAGTGAAAATCCTTCTTTTTCATTGATAATAAATTTATTTCCATATGATCGAGCGAAATAAATTCCTGAGTGTTGCCACATGCTTATATAAGTAGTAAAAAGAAACATTTGATGAAAAATGTGCAGATCATACCCACCATATATGTTTTTTAAATGTATTCTAGATATACTTTTTAATCAAAATATTATGTATATACATGTAGTATCGTTGGCCGGTGTTGGTCTGTTCGGATTGTTGGCACATCTGGTCTAGCGAAAACATCTTCAGAATGAATGTTCATCTAGTTTATTTACACACACATAACGTAGATGGTCAATGACCTTTATATTTCACATCTCTTTGGTAAGAACACGAAAACAGACATACATAACAGAAGCGACATTTCACATGACGAACGCAAAGGCAAAGAGAGAGCAAGCACAAAAAAACTCACTTTTTATACCCGGCAATGAAGACCGCGTGACTATTTTGTAATAAGAGCTCTGGTTGGGTAAAATGGGCGGGAAAGGGATTTCTGATACTAGTTGATTACGATTAAGATTAGGGCGTTAGTTTTGAACCAAAAAACTAAAGCTTGTTTAAATATTATTAAAAGAGTTAATTAAAAGGATGCTATAGAGAGGGAATTACATACATATACATATATATACAATTTTTTAATACTTAATAAATTTCTCCTTTGGAAAAAGAGTAAAATGTATTTTGTAAATAAACATATAATTTCGCTTTCTCTCTTCTTACTATTAATTTCTTATTAATTACTTCAGTTTTGAAAAATTTCGACTTTCAGGGATTTTTTTCTTTAAAAGATTTCAATGGGTTAATTTCGTTTAAGTAATGGACTCAATTCATGATTGTCTCATGATAAAGGCAATCACGTGTGTTCTCTATTGAATTGACAAAACTGACATTAAATTAACCAGTACTTGTTGCTCTATTTTTGTTAAACTTAAATAAAATTTCAAATTTTGTAATTGGGTAATTTTGTTCAAGAATTATACAGAAAAAAAATTTCATCAAAAAGATTTTTTTTAAAAAAATCCTTTTTTATAAAGGTAATCTTAAAAGGAGTTTTGTGTTTACTTATGTGCATTATTATTGTTGACAACTGTGCACTTTTTTAAAGAAAGTTTCAACAAAAAGCAACAGTTTGAAACAGTGAAGTGCATGATCTAATTAGCTGAAAAAACACGATTGCATTTATCACGTAATTATGACGTCATATGAATTTAAGAACTGATTGGCTGGAAATACGGGATTGTAGTTATCATGCGATTATGACAGGACATGAGTTAAGCACATTGTGTTTTTTTCGGAGATGCAAATTACCTTCTATACTCCCCCTTTATTGTAACCTGACTTAAAAATTAAATATGAAATTTCTTCCTGTTGTACAAATTTAACTACGAGTTTGAAAAGTCAGTGTTTTGTTTCTTTGTAATTAAAAATGTTACTTGAATGAAAAATTTTATTTTTCCGATTAAATTTTTTTTTCATTTTCCCACTCTGCTTAAAAATATTTTAGGCTTATGCAATGATAAATATTTTATTAAATATTTAATAAATATTTTATTAAATATTTTATTAAATATTTTATTAAATATTTTATTAAATATTTAATAAATATTTTATTAAATATTTAATAAACATTTTATTAAATATAAAATAAACATTTTATTAAATATAAAATAAATATTTAGTTAAATATAAAATAAATATTTTATTAAATATGAAATAAATATTTTATTAAATGTAAAATAAATATTTTATTAAATGTAAAATAAATATTTTATTAAATATTAAATAAATATTTTATTAAATATTAAATTAATTCAATTGCATTTATTTCTTGAAAAATATCGCTGACTATATATTTATTTTAAGTGTGGATCAAGTTTTAGTAATTTGTCATTTTTGTTTTAAGATACAGAAATCCATCCACTGTTTAAAAAAAAGTATCTTATTCAATGAAACTTTGAAAGTTTTTTTTAACTATGATTCATGGTGTTAATGAAAATATCCTGTGAAGAAATATTGAAGAAAAACGAAGATTCGGAAGAAAAAGTATTTTTTATAAAATAATGTAAAATTACTAAAAATATGGAAGAGGGAGGGGGAGGCTTATTTATAAAAAATATTAATTCCTTTTAAATAAACTTAGCTTTACTAAATATTTATAAGAATTACAAATTATAGGTAATTGAAAAAAAAATATTTGCAGTCAGGATTTTGTACCTCTTTTTATTGTACATCTTCCATGGGACATTTCATAAGAAAAAGAATATATTCAGATGATCCAAGATTACAAACCATCGTCCCGCAGTCTTTCCTTTATCCGCTCACGTTTTTCGCGCCACCGCTTCCCCCTTCTCTCCTCCTTCGGACCCTTCCCTCCTCTCTCGTTGCCAGATCCTTTCCCCTATATCGTGTGTCTCGTTCAACCTGTTGCCGGGTGCAGGCAGTAGATCCTTACAGTAATATTAGAATAACTTTTTGTGTTCAAAAAACAAAAAAAAGAGAAAGATAATCCTTTTTGATCTGGTTAAAGTACATTGTTTAAACTCAATTTTAAAACTCAAAAAGCATTTAAAACATGTTTTAATTCATTTATTCGCCAGTGAGATAGATGCATTAGGGTTTAATATATTTTTATTGTACTTTCATTATAAAGATGTTATTTGCATTTTTATATGTGGTTGTATCAATTTTTTTGTAGTAATTTAGATAATTTTGTAAAAAGTAGCCACACATTCACACAACTTAGTAGTAAAAAAAATTTTTTTTAAAAAGTTATGTAATTTTAAAAGAATACTTTGTGCACATTCTAAATATTTATACTAATGATTTAATACATCAAATTTTGATTTATTTTTTATTTGTCCAATTTTCTTACAAATGCTTTCTCAACCAATGAGAAAAATAGCTTTATATATATATGATCAAAAAAAAATCTTCCATATTAATACTTTGAAATTAATTCTTCCCAAACTTTTTACATGGCTTATTTTTTAAGAAAAGTTTTGTGAATGAATTGAGTTTTTGAAAAAACAATTATTTGGAACATCTATTATCTGTTTGGAACACTCTTAAATATTTTTACCTAAGAATTTTAAATTTTTTAAAAGTTTAATTAATATATTTACATTTTTTTAAAGAAGATAACTTTTTTATAAGAATATAAAGCGAATTAATAGTGACGTAAAGTATGAGGATTATTTTTCCTGCAAAACCTTACAAAGAGCTTACAGACTGACGTAATATATTATTTTTGCCAAAGTCCTTTGATTTATTTTCATGTTTATACACCTTTTCCCACAGAGTTTTTCACATTGTTTTTAAAGTTATTGAAAAACATCTGGAAAGCTTAGTAAAATTTTAATTTAATGATAACTTTTTTATCGTACGTTTATTTTAATTTTTAAGTGCTGTTAGAAGCTTCTTATTTATGAGAACATTTGTTTTCGCAAGCTTTAAATAGCTATCATGACTGGATTTTTTACATTAGTGATAAATTAAGACATTTATTTTTATTTAAAAATTCATACTTTACCATAACCTAACATGAAAAAATTTGACCCCCTAATGCACTCTTATTTTGAGAAAAACCGGCAAAAGAACCCCATTTTTTTATTTAAGGGAATACGTTTTAAAATCTTGTATTGGTCAAAAATAAAAATAAAAAATCAATCAATTCTTTTTTTTTAATTTTTGATTTTGATCCACATTGCAGATAAGAGCCGATTTTTAGAATAAAACATTGACTTTTATTATCTTTCTATTTGAACTGCGATTTCGGAAAAAAAAAATTATCATTAAAAATATTTATCTATACATTTTCAACTCTGAAATAATAGTATTATTTATTTAAGGAAATATTCAAAATTTTCTTTTGTCTCGTATATTTGTAAGTAAGGTGTAGCACACAGCCCTACATTGCGATGATTACACATGCGCAACGATTCTTTTCTTTTTCCCTTTGCTTTCCCTTTGAACACAGCACATACCGTAGTTTGTTTTTGAATGTTGGTAGAACAAAATCAGGAAAATGACGTTCCTTTAGTCGTAGAATTCCAGAAGAGATTTTAGTTTACCCGATTTTAGTTTTTTCTATCGCTATGATAACTTTGTTTAAGTCTTTATAGTAATTTGCTACCGAAATCCAAATTATTTTTTCACCTTCAATTTCACAATTCCTACTATTACTTCACCCTCTCGCAATATATATATCTTGTTCAAATTTTCAGTCGTTAATAAAATACTTTTTCTATTCATCCATTCGAGTTCAAATGCATTTTTTAAAAAAAATTGTAGTGGATGATACTTGATGTTATAATACAGTTGTTCAAATATTAATTCATTAATTAAATTAAAAAATGAATAAAGAGTAACAAACAAAAATAATAGTCCAACAGCATATATAGAAAGAAAAATTGTTCGTTGTGTTCTGTAGTGCAAGGGTTTTAAACTCAAAAGCTAACTCTGGCCAAGTAAACAAGGTTTAACTTTAAGCAAGCCACAAAACAAACAAAAAATTATTATTTATAGAAACGTATATAGGTTCATTTCGAATAATACATTATAATAAACACACACACACATATATATAAGGAGAAAACAAATAATGTTCCTATCCTGACACTTGACATCTCTTTTTTGCTGCTATCTTTCTAATATCGGGAATCATTTTTCTGATTTTATTATGTATTATTGTGTGGGAATATATTGGATGGGCCGCAAAAATGTTCGCAGTTGGCCGCGAGTTTGACCGCTGAGCTGTAGTGCAATGGATAGCGCGTTGGACTTCTAATTCAAAGGTTGTGGGCTCGAATCCCACTTGGTATGGTCTAATTTCTGAGAATGTGATTTCTTTGTTTATACTATACTATTTCATTAGAATAATTAAATTAATTGAATACATAGTAAAACACACACAAATAGTCCTATATAGGAAGGAAAATCGCTTTGTGCCACTTAATAGTGTGATTCTAGCCTATGTATAGACATATTTATTCTAATTGTAATTATTTAATAAAAAGTAACTAAATTAGAATTTTTTTTGTTGACCTAAGTAGGAATTGGCTTACATTTTTTTTCTTATTACTTGTGTGTTTAATAAAAAACATACGCGTTCCAAATGCTGATGTCTAGCAAATAAAAATACTTTTTTATAATATTCCTGTAAATTTACTCTAAACTTTACGAAATCACCACGACGAATCGTAGTCAGTTTTGCGAGTGCAGACGGCAATCGTTTTTATTCGAGTGCGCAAATTACAGCGGCATAAAATACGATTCCGATCGAATTATCTCGATTTCGCGCAGTTTGGTCTGCTTAGAGCAATCGAATTAATTCGATCGTGCAGGTGAAGGGGTTCATGAACGTTTTTTATAATCCTGTAAATAATATTTTGTGAAAAGTAACTTCAAATTTTTAAGCTTTAAAAACAAACATTTTGTTGCCGAAATGCGTAACTTGCAGTGAGGCGTGTTTCAATCGAAGCGCGCATGCTCAGTTTTTCACCCTCCTCGTTCGAGCTTTCGCGACCGCGACCTTCTCTTGATCGTTGTCCCAGTTCTAGCCGCGAAAGTAACTTAACTCAACTTTCCTCGTCGAAAATCAGATCTTGCAGTGAAAACACATTTCCAGATAAATGAAATAATTAACCTGATGAGTGCATGCGACCATTTTTTTTTAACACTACAAGTTATTTTTCGAATGACCTTTTATTTTTCTCCCCGTTTCCTCAACCCAGCCGCTTGAGTAGGTTAAGTCTAGCGGTTCTTTTCACATGGAGAGAAGAGAATATTCCCACTCCTGTTATAAAAGAGCAATTCTTCAGTGTGGTTGGCATCTGTGACTGGTGGAGTTTTTTTTTTTATTTCAAATATGCGATTCTAAATAAAATATTTTTCTACCAAAAAAAATTTCAGAATATTTCCAGATAGTTTAATCAATGGATATTATGAATCATTAGCGTTGCTACTCTGTAAGGAAGACTGATATTTTTCTGGACAATTTCAATGTTTCATTTCTAGTTCAAATAGATTTATTTTCATCCCTTCGAGCTAAAAGAAAATGACTTTGGAACAGGCCTGAAATTATCTTTTAAATTTGTTGATTTTTGTAAAACGCACAAGTTACATATTGCACAGCATAATGTCCAAAACAGTGTTTTATTAAAATAGGAGTATTCAACTGAATAATCTAGGTCCGGATACAGAAGAACTACATATAATCTTTTAAAGGATACACTTTAGGCATGACTTGATCCTGGATCTTGATGTTAAATATGTATTTTATTTTTTCTGCCTTTTTTAAACCACATGTATGTGGGAGACAACAAGGGGTCCAAGACGTTTGTCTTTCTTCTATTTTATTTTAAAACTTAAACAAAAATTAATTAAAAAGGTAGCTATTTTAACAGATAAGTTTGACGATGATATGCAGAAGGTAACGCCTGCTCGCGCACCTCTCTCGTTCTTCTTTCTCCTCTCTTAAAAGTTTTGGTTCTACTTTCACTAGTTCAAAAGTTTCCACAGTTTCAGTTCTCATTAGCTGCGCCTGCGCGCGAAGACTGCGTTGTTATCTTGAGAACTATTGGATCCTACATCCGGCTATCCTGACTGTACGCTGTCCGCAGCGGTACTTCCTCCTTTTTCATCGAGACCAGAGGAGAATCTGAAATATACAAAAAACGGAACAGACAAGGACTATACGACAAATATACAAAGATTTAACAAATCATAATTCTTCTGAACTAGACAGTTTCTCCATCATGTGAAGGCACCTCTTCGACATCCGGAAGGTTCCACAGGAAAACATTGTGTTTCACAGGCATAAGAACGTCTTTTTTAACAAGTTGATCTTTGGTTGAACGCATCGATATTTTCCTCTCTAGAGTTCTGGACGTCTGTTCAAAACGATTTCTCTTTTTCCTTCGTTTCCACTGCCAGGGCTGGAAGATTTTCCGGAGCAACGCAAACCGTCGATGTTTACTCTCCATAGGTGAAGGGGCGTTGAAGTTCACGGAACTCGTTTTCATGGCACCATTTACTTTCTTACACAATACTATATCAGAACATTTTTCTCTTATAATACTCAATTTTAACTTAGTACTCTTAATTTTATTACATTTATAATCCTTAATTAGAGAACTCAAATCATTTCTAGTATTAAAGTTTTTAACATGAGGCAAATCATAACTAGAGTTTTCTATCACATTTGAAAAAGAAACATTTGAATTAAAATGAACACCCAAAGAGGATCCACTTTCACTCAATAAAACATCGCTCTTTGCGTGGCCTAGTTTCTTTATTTCAGCATATGCACTGGGATGTATAATAAATTCTTCGGTCAAGGTCGGTGATATTGCCGTTCGAACACTTAGACCGGGAGAGAGTTGATTAAGAGAAATATTTATGGGTTTAACTTCTACCATTCGCTGTTCGCCAAAACATGAACTTAATGTTATGATTTCTTCGGAAGGTGTTTGCACTCTAATTAGTGAGGAATTTAAAACTGGGATCTGGCAACCTGAATCGATCAAGGCTGTTACGGGCTGATTTTCCACAAAAATGTTTACATATTGAAATTGTTCGAATTCATCGCTATTTTGTTTTTCACTCTCGACTTTCAAAGTATTCACGTTTATTCTATTATGGATGTGGTCGTTAGATTCTTTAGGTTTAAAACGCTTCTCACAGTCTCTTGCGCAATGAGATGAATCACCGCATATAAAGCCATTTTTATTTTTCTCTTTCAAGATATTGGGGATAGTTCTCTTTAATCTTTGGTTTAAAGTTTTGTGATCTATTTTTAAAGGGGTCTTGGGTATATCCATAAGTAATAGGAATTTCTTTATGTGATCCGCTTCTAGATGAAATATAAATATCGCACTCTTTAGCTAAATCAATAGGCCTGAACCAATCTTCTGCTTCTCGAATGCCAATATGAGTTGCAGTTTCCTTATTTAAAGTTTCGAACTGTTTCTCTTCGACTTTAGCTGCAGGATTTAAACTTAATGCTTTATTTTTAGCCCTTTGAAGTTCGACTTCTTTTTCTAACTGTGCTAACTGTAGTTTCGCGAGCTCAATTTTCTGTTTTTCTAAAGTTACCTCTCTTTCGTTTCGCGATACTCTCTCATCTATACAGTTTTGAATTAAAGTTTTAACGAAATCTGGATCACTTTCAAATGTACTACTGTTCTCAATTTTAGTCTTTAGTTTAACTATGGTGTCAGTACTCTCCACAGTACCGTCTAGATCCTCAACAACTCTTATGAGATCCTCTTTAAGAGCGTTTTTATACATTTTAGAAAAATATGGAAAGATCCTACCTTTTTTTTTCTGGCTCCCTTGTTGCTCGCACGTACGATGTATCCAATAATTGAAGAAAAACTTCGATTCCACTGATTTCACCTCTTCGCAGGTTATAGTTGAAATTGTTCGAATTGACACCTCTTCGCAGGTGTTTATGTGAGTGGTTCCAACCTCTACACAGGCGGAATGTTCGTCGATGGGTTCCAACCTCTACACAGGCGGAATATTTGTCGATGGTTCCAACCTCTACACAGGCGGAACGAAGTTTTCGAAAAATGGCGGCGCGTCTCCTCCATGGACGGCTTTTGTTCTCGTTCCAAACTTTGATCAAAATCGAAATTTTTTCAATCCCGGCCTCTACACAGGCGGAGTATTCATGCTGAGTTCAAACCTCTACACAGGTTGAACGAAGTTTCAAAAAATGGCGGAGCGTCTCCTTCACGGACGCTTTTGTTCATTGTCCCAGACTTTGGTTCAAAATCGAAATTTTTCGATCCCGGCCGAGCCCCCATAATTTGTGGGAGACAACAAGGGGTCCAAGACGTTTGTCTTTCTTCTATTTTATTTTAAAACTTAAACAAAAATTAATTAAAAAGGTAGCTATTTTAACAGATAAGTTTGACGATGATATGCAGAAGGTAACGCCTGCTCGCGCACCTCTCTCGTTCTTCTTTCTCCTCTCTTAAAAGTTTTGGTTCTACTTTCACTAGTTCAAAAGTTTCCACAGTTTCAGTTCTCATTAGCTGCGCCTGCGCGCGAAGACTGCGTTGTTATCTTGAGAACTATTGGATCCTACATCCATAATTTGAGAACACTGTAAGTTATTCTTTTGGAAGCTTGGTATTCTTTAAATTTCGATTCGTAAAACGCGAGCCAGCTTTAAAATGAGACTTTTTATTGAGTCAAGGTCCTCAGATCGGCTAAGAGTAGAAGTTTGGAGAGTGGATTGCGAGTTAGGATGTCATCCTCGTCAATTGATCGAGAGATTAAGAGGCCCGTTAAAATAACATTTGGTTTGTTTTTGAGTGTGACGACAGTAAGAAATCGAATCGATCAAAATTTTTTATCACATATGTTTTTATAACGAATGGTAAAAAAAAAAAAAAAAAAACTGCTATAATTATGTGTTTGGGTTATTTTATTTTCGAACAGTTATTTTATGTTCATTACTATTACATCATAACTGCTTTATTTTATCTGCCATTGTCCTTCTCGTATATTGTTTATTGTATTGAAGGCTTTTGTCTACTTTTTCTGAAGATATAAAGGTCCGCAAGCCAGCGACAAAAAGCCTTCTAATTTTGAATCGCAGTCCAATACCGTGGTGAACACATGAACTGGCACCCTGCTCTCCACATTAGGCATAGCTAACAGGAGGGCTTTGAGTACATATTCAATGTCCTCACGGCTGTATTGAAAGAACGCCGGTCACGTGATGGGTGCTGTTCATGCGGTCTTTTCTAGTTCCTGATTTTCTTTTTTCATACCATTGCCTTGCTTCCCCACTAAATCGCGGTCTTCCGAATTTTTCACATGAAGTCAGTGCTTCTCAAACTTTCACTACTGGCGCCCTCCTTTTCATTCGCAATTTTTATCGTCCTCCCCCTTATATACATTAATAATGTACTGAATGCTATACTAATGCACTTTGACGCTATATATAAAGTAACTGTCTTTATTATAAACCGTACACATTAATAACAGAAGTATTAAATTTTGTGTATGTTACTTTTAAAAAAAAAAAAATTAAGTAATAGGATAATTATTATATTACTTTTCCTTTCTCTAATTTTTAAATTGGTATATATTGCAAAATGCGGTGGTTGCTTAGAAGACAAAATATAGATATCAGCTAAATATAGAAAAAGAACTCAGAGGGTCAATTTCTAATCATAAGCATTCCTTTGAAAAACTTTGCTATGTAAGACAAGCCCATGCAAGTCGCTAATACTTATTAAGCTTGTTCTTAATTTAGTATTAATAAATTAGTTATAAAATACTCTGTGCAACACTGATACATTAAAAGTATACCGGCTGAAGTGCCGCTCTTTGCACGAGTTCATTTATAAGAAAATAAAACATTATTGATATAATCGCTGATTGGTAAGGAGAGTAAAGCCAAGTGCGCGACATTGTTTACAAAAATGTAAAATGATTTTTTTAAATGATTGCTCAAATTATAATTAGTTTTAAGCGACCTGTAATTTTAAGCCTCACAGAATTAGCATTTAGAATTGATGTTGAATAATATACAATAATATAAAATTCTGATGAAGAATAATTGTATTATTTTTAATATTTAAAGCGAAAAGACTTCAACATGTTTTAACACTGGAGCAGGCGCGCACTCGATACTAATGGTCGAGCGGGGTTATTGAGTCACCCCAATCCTTTTTTAGAATTATTTTTATGGTACACAATGAAAATTGTAATTCCAGTGAATAATTTAATTAAGAGAAAATATACTCACCTACTTTCAAGGACACAAAAAATATTTCGGAAAAAAAGTTATCACACCGGGAACTCAGTCAAAACAAGTACCTTAAGATTGTAAAAAAAAAACAAAAAACGTTTGTCACTCCCAAAAAAAGAGGGAGATATGTGACAAATATATTTTAGTTCACGTTAAGACTGTCAAACAGGAGGATAGTGTGTCAGGGCCATTGGTAACAGTTAAACAGTTTTGCCAGAATTACCAATTTCGTGCACTCTGTGTTCGGCGTGACCGCTCCCAGATTAAAAGTGTATTTATTACAATATGGATGTTCTAAGAAATTATGTAAAACGTTTTTCATTATGTTTTATATGTTTGGGAACACTGATAAAAATAAATCTTGGACTAGTAATCCTTCAAAGTGCTCTCTGTGCTTTTCCAAAATTCATAAAAATATTTTACAAGGATCAAAGCGCAGCAGAAATAGTTTATTTACAACTTCCCTAAATGAAAAAAAACAACAACAAATACATAAGAGCAGGACGTAACTAACCGTACAAGTAAGTTCAAAGTTTCAAACCGCAGCAAATACATTCTGCTGCCTATAGCTAATGGCAGTAATATAACAGTGATTAATTTTTTATCTTCCTAAAATTTTATTTGATTATGGGTCTGGATTTTTTTTTAAACTTTATTTATTTATTTATATTTTTTTCCTAACTTTATTTCGAGACAAAAGCGATTAGGATGTGCGCAAAGTAGTTTTAAAAACACATGTTTTGATGATAACCTATCATTAAAAAGTACGAGGTATGTGCCTTCAATTATACCTGGGTAAGAGTACCCTTTCATTTCTGCAGGTTCCAAAAATGCCAATAAAAATAATTATTATAGGAAAATGATGTTGCCATGGTAGCTTAGTGGTCAAGGTCACGAGCTCGTAGCTGGCGTGTCATGAGTTCGAGTCAAATGCCGCTGAAGACCGACCGTGTAGAGGAGGCCGATGCACGTTAAATCTATCGCGATTCAATGTTCTTCCATTGTAGTTAGGACAGCGAGCTACCAGCTTGAAAATTACTTCTGTTCATTTTCTTAGCGATTTTTCTTTTACCGTTCGTAGCTCAGTTGCTCTTTGAAAAACAAGTTATAAAAAAAATTAAGTCAATTCTTACTTTGAATGGATGAATAGAAAGTATTTTATGAGTGACTGAAAATTTGAATAAGATGTATACAGTGGAACCTCTGTATAATTAACCTCTATATTACGAATTTTTCTATATAACGAGCTTTTTCCAGGAACCAAGAACAACACATTTCATGATTTTCTTCGCAAAATAACCACCCTATAAAGAAGTCCTTTTCTATGTAACGAACTTTTTCCCTTGTGATTCAATTTTTTTCTCCCTATTTTTAAAGTATTTCTGGACTTTTCGAGTTATTCTCTCTTTTAGCACATTTTATGATGGTCATAAATTTTGAACTGTTTTTTATTAAGTGCCTAATTCGCCGAGAGCAATATAATTCTGGGTGTTTCATCCAAGAAGTGTAACCTTTGACACCCATTATCCAGTTCATTGTAAACATCTTCGATATCCCCTTTCAGCCTCAATGGAGTAGTCTCGTGTCCTTGAACTAGTCTCCGTTCGTTCATCTGAAGTGTTAATAAGTCGTACTGGTTTATGAAGTATATTGAAAGGTGAACCTCCATATATAATGAACTTTATTTCGGGATTTAGCGACTTCGTTATATAGAGGTCCAACTATATATATATATATATATATATATATATATAAGAGGAGGGGGTGCACTAATAGTAGGAATTGAAAAAAGAGCATTATTTGTCTGCATTGTTGTAACAATGCACACCCTGTTTGGCTGAAAAACAGGTTTTCGACGCCAACTTTTGTCTTTTTTTAACAGTTACATTGTTACAACAATAGAGACGAATCTGTGTAGGATTCGAAAACCGATAATTAATTAAATTTAATTTAATTAATGAATTAATATTTGAAGAAACTATTAACCTCAAGTGCCATCCACTACATGTTTTAAAAAATGTATTTGAATTTGATAGAAAGTATTTTATAGAGGAATAGAAAGTATTTTATTAAGGTTTGAAAATTTGAACAAAATAAATATATATAGAGAGAAAGCTAATAGTAGGAATTGAAAAAAGGAATAAATTACTATATCAATAAATTAGGAAGATATGTCTAGGTATGATGTTAATCGCCATATGCACAAGAGCGTGAACTTTTCGCGGAGCACATTTTTAAACAGAAAAAATGCCTCCATTTTTAAAAAAAATTTTGACATTGTAACTCATACATTTATTTATTGTTTCGAGTTTTTAAAATTTCAAAATGTTTCATAAATAATTATTTTTTCCTTTTAACATGTAAATGGAGAGCTTATTTAGCACTATGGTATAGAAGAAAAAAGGCGAACCACATTTTATTAAAGAAAAAATGTGTGAACTCGAATAAAAATGAGTAATGTGATAAAATAAGTGATTCTCTAAAGGATAGTGAAGCCAGAATATAATATTAATATTCGAGTACTTTTATAATAAAAAAAATGTTTCAAATTTGGGTCCTATTCTGTAACATTAGCCGAAAACATTCTTAACATCATTACGCATTTCATCGATCTGTGTAAGAATAAATCCTTATTCAAAAAAAAAAAAAAAAAAAAAAAAAGAAAGAAAGAAAGGAAGGGATTGATTCTTTCGGGACAACACAAATGTAATTTTGTAAAAAGAAAGAAGGCTCAGACGCCGATGAAAGGAATCCTCATTGTTAAATCGCTTCGTTGAGAAACGGATCTAATAAGGGAAAAGTAGTTGTAGGATGATTTTGTGTCGCTCTACTGAAAGGAGCATTGTTTAGGTTCTGTCGCCTCGCGTTGCTTCTGTATAAGACGTTAAACAAACACAATCAACTTTTTAGTAATAACTGCTGATTACGGAAATCTAGTATGTTACTCAAAGTATTTATTTTAAGAAATACAGGACCCCATTAAACTTCTACCTAAAAAAATGTTTGAAAAGCTTCTTTAAGCTTCTCCGAATATATTTTTTTAAAATGTGAACAAAGATTTGGGGGTCAGCTATAAAATCACTCTTCTTAGAATGTGTTTATATGCCTATGCTACAGTCCAGTAAAGCTCACAGAAATTTTTCAAGGGACGGGGTTAAGGGTCGAAAGTCCACTTTTCTCGTATAATGTATCAATACGCTAAACAGCAAATTCTTTTTTATTTTGTCGACTTTCGGGAACAAAAAACAGAAAAAAATCAATGAATAAATAATTAGCATTAATTAATAAAATTAATTATTGATAACAAATAAATTTTTACGAACTATGTACATGGGTTTATAATCGATCGAAAAAAAATTAAGGGCTTTTGGGGGGTACCCGGGGCGCCACTGCTACAGCCCAATAGTGAAAGTTTGTTACTGGTGAAGGTTGGCCGACCTGAAGAAATGTTTCCACCTGCAGTCTTAGTTCCCGAGGCTAAAAGTAGTGCTTCGCGGCGTTAATTCATTCCACTGCCTCTTTGCGCTTCTACTTCTGGTTGGATTATTCAGAATTACAGACCAGCTGGTATACCCGGTCTTCGCACGGGGGAACTGAAACAACACAGATTGAAGGGAAAAGAAGTTTTTAATGAGTTAATTTTACGTGAATTGTGAAAATTAAACAAAAAAAGCTTTTTGCATATCTCAGCTAAACAAAAAAAGAAAGAAAGAAAACACCTTTGTTAAATTTTAACTATGTAGATCTAATAGCCGATAAAAAGGATTTTTTAAATTTATAATTCCTCGTAATACTCTTGAGGGTCGATTTTTCAAAATACCTCCCTAAGCTGATCTCTGCTCAGCAAAAGTAACACATTCTTAAAAGTTTTGCGTCATGAACGCTTAAAGTAGTGTAAATAATTTATATCTGAAAGTGTAATACATTAATGCAATATCTGTCTATTCAATTAAAATTACAGCGTTATAATTAACTACTAACCACAAAAAATTATGAAAGTTTGTCCAAATGATGTAGTGTGAAAGAGAAAGTTTATTTACTTTAAGTACCAGAAGTGATAAAAGTAGTTATTTTGAAAATAGATCAACTTCTTACTACCAAATGTACATAATAAAATCATAAAAAAACAGTAAAATAAAGAGAGATTTATAACAACCTCTCCCTTCAAAACTTAGTTTTATTCTGAAATAAAAAATTAGGGATTATGCTGATCACAGGAATTAATTAGAAGCGAGCCCCTTGCGTAGCCAAAACAAAAAGTTTTTCAGAAACAAAAGATAGATATCTGCTGACGTGGGCCTTTTTGCTTGCAGATGGCAGAATTTTTTCCTTCTTACTTGACAAATATCGTTATATTTTGGACACTTTTTACAAATTTTTATATATTATAGCCTATGGTATAAATTATAGCCTGTGTGTTATTCTGATGTATAAGCTATATTACTGTAAAGTTTCATTAAAATCCATTTAATTGTTTTTGCGTGAAAGACCCACAAAGATTTTCACAAACTTTCACATTTATAATATATATTAGATAATACGCAAAAATTTTAAAACTTATATATGTGTTCCAACAAATTTGTTTGAATCGACAATAACCATTACTTAAAGGCATGGATGCTTATAAATGTATGGGGCATTTGCAGCATGAGGGCTCTCTAGAAGCTGGGGAGGTCATTGGGAAACTGGGTTATAAGATAACCCTCCGTCCCATGTCATAAAGGTATATGTTTCCTTAGAGTGGTTATGGGAGATATATATGCACTTAAAACATTTTAAAAATAATATACACAAAAATAAGGAAAAACACAAAATAAATAGTCCTTGTTTGTAGTAGCAAGTCCCTTAAAGTAATACAGTTTTTCACATACGGTAGTAGATAGCAAAGTCCATTGATGATGCACGCGACAGTTCACTGGGAGCCGTGCGACACTTAACCGGTGGCTTTGTTCATGATGATTGATGGGGTGCAGAGGAGGTGACGTCATCCAGGTGAAGAATCCAAGAGTCCAGGAGTAGTAAATTCCCGTCGTCGGGGTAGAAGAAGCACTGTTATTCGTCTAAAAGGCAAGTGAGTAAACCTGTCTATTGGTTTTGCAAAGTGCCGCGGTCGTTGTAAGGGGGAGGGGTAACAATGTTAGGGTTAGATCTAAGTTAAACAATGAAATTTAATAAAGTCAGACTAAGAAAAATCTTAGTTGCTCGCTCCATCGTAATGATTGAGGAGATTATTAATTTGCGCAATAATTTGCGACTTTGTGAGTGATGTCTTTGAAGTACTTTTGTTGGGGCCGGGCGTTGGTTGTACGGAAGCTGTTTGTGGTGATGTAAGTTGACTAATGTGTTGAACTAGTGTTGAAAGTGCGTGAATTGTTTGTTGTAGCGTTTGAGTGATTAGACTAAGGCAATCTGTTTGTGTGTTAGGAATTTGAGTTGGTACAATAGTGGGGGTGGGTATTTCCTTAGAAGTTGGTGTGTCGATTGGGGCAGTCACGAGTGGTGCCATCTGTAGTGTTGTGTCGGAATGAATAGTTTGTTGGGTGACTTGAGCATAGGAGATATTGGGCCCGATAAAGTTATTCGATATGAGAGGGTTTGATTTGATGTTGGTGCCTTTGCGTGGTTTGGGGAAGAGGGGACATTTGCTGTAATTGGCCATGTGGCCGTGAACCTGGCAGTTAACGCAGAAAGGGGTATCCAACCTCTTGATCTGGCAGTCCCTGGTTTGGTGTTTCTCACCGCATTTTAGGCATTTGGGTGTTAAGTGGCAGTGTTCTGCCGTGTGGTTAAATTGATTGCATTGAAAGCATTGGATTACTCCTCTGCTTTCAAAGCCTTCGACAGTTATTGATAAGTAACCTAGAGTTTTAAAAAAGTTTGAAGATATTTTCATTAAAGGTGTTTCTTGGTAGTGAAATTGTAAAGACCGGTAATAGTTGTTTAGTTATATTTCCTGTTAGTTGAGTGACCTTATTGATAGTGTAGCCCAGATCAAGAAGGTCGGATTGAATTTCTGCCGTTGTGGTTGAGCGGGGAAGGCCCTTGATCACGACTTTGATGGGTCGCTCGTGCTTGGGTGTGAATGTGTAGAAGGGGTATTTTAGGACTTCGAGTAGTTGTTTGAGCGTGTCGTGTTGTGGTTGTGTATCCGTGTAAAGTTTTACGTATTTACCGGCAGCTTTAATACGTAAAGCGGGCATTTTTCCAACAAGAGTTTTTGTGTGAGATCTGAGGTCGTCCGTAATCAGTAACATGATGGGGGGAGGCAGTTTCGGTGATTGAATAAACTGGTTAGTTTTGCGAGTGATTTATGACTCGTAACTGGGATTTCTATTGGCGCTTCGGTAGCGGTGTTATCGAGTGCACTGACTGCGTTGGTTAGATTGATCTTAAAGTTTAAGTCGGCGTTAGAATTTGAAAGAGTAGATTTAGTTAATTTACGGGAGGGGGAGAAGTAAATCCTTCGGAGTTATCTTTTCGTTTTGTCGGAATCGGTGTAGGTGGGGGAGAAGGGTTGGGCGTAAGTTTAAGTGGAGTGTCTTTAGAGTTGTGTCGCGAACAGTTAGGGATGCCACAGGGGGGTAGAGAGGTGTACTCACTTACCGCTTTCTGCAGTCTTGAGTTGTTGAGTTCCAGGGCAGCTGATTCCATCTGTATTATGGGGTCGGCCGAATCGGTGATTCCACGGTTGATAGATCCTTGCAGTATTTTTTGGGAAGTCTCAATGGACACTGATAGAACTTCGATGAGGCGGGCTAACTCCTGAAGTTTCTTGCAGTGCAGCCGTGTGGGGCCAGCCTTCTCTGGCGTTCCGGGTCGGGAGGCTTGAGATGATGCGGGAAGGGGTAACTCCATGCCGGCCACTCCGGGTGGCTCTTCCGAGGCAGCAGATTCGCTTCCGTCGCGACTGGTAGTCGATGCATTTTTTGAGCGTCGCCGTTCGGGAAACATTTTTGTCTTCTTCCGAACCATAATGGAGAATTCAGTTGAAGGAATTCAGCAGCAAAGAAGTAATTAACTAGCAGACGCCAGACTGAAAAATAAAATTTTCAGCCAGCAAACGTATCGTGCCGTGGCCTGTCCACAGGAATTCGTATCCGAGGGCTCTCTCTAAATATCCATCCAGCCGTAAGTACTTACGAGAGGTTGATGGAAGGGGAAGTGAGGTGGGAGGCCTCTGACCATTCCCCCAAGGCATTCTCTCTCAAAATTGGGGCGAAACCGAGCTAAATCGTTCTATCACCTGTACGGTTGTAACAACTCACTTTGGGCTGTTGGTGTTTGGGGGTTCGAGCAAAGATCAACCATAGCAAGTTTTAAACTAATTTTATGTATCCTTTTTAATTAATCAACACAACTAGAGGTAGGAAATGCACTTAGTAAATAACCGTAAGAACAATCGCACGGTTTAAAGCTACTAATATATAATTAAAGTTTATTTAACTTACTCCAGAAGCACTCTTGACTCTTGCGAATCAATTCTCTGTAATTATTTTACTTTCATATTCGAGCTCTGGCCGTAAATCGTGTTCACAGTTTAATCGCCTTTAATCTCCAGTTATCAACTATTGACCATCCATCGACTAATATCACCTACCTAAATTCCAATGCTTAAATAGAACAACGCATTTAAATAAATCCCCGTCTTATTCGAGGAAAAGTTTTCAACAGAATTTACAGTTAAAAAGGATAATTTTACCCCAGAGTATTAATGGAATATTCGCGAATAGACCAGTTACATGGCGCTCAAAGATACTGTCGGTTAACGACAGGAATCAAAACTATCCACTTGCCATGTTGAATTTCATCCATCTCTTCTGACATCGCTTGATCGGGTGGTATAAAGAACAACATTTACCTATAAAAATATTATCAAATTGTGTTTTTCTGTATGAATAATTTTCTTAAAACATTGAATCATTCGAATTTTTAAAAATTTTTCTGAAAATTATACTCAAACTTATTTTAAAAAATTACTATTAGTAAATTTATGAATAATTTTGGAGGAAACAATTTTTATAAGATTTGAAACACATATCATCACATAATCTTCCATGTAATATCTGTGTGTGTTTTTCCCCTTCAGTAAAATGTGTCTAAAAAGTAATCATGAAAAATTTTATTCTTTATATTCTGCGAGATCACAGATTAAAAGATATGTTTCATTCATCAGTTATAATAGTATCTATATACTTTTAGAGGGATGAGAACATTTTAAAGAAAATCACGTAATTTTTGCTCCTTCTCAGTGCGGTATATTTTTAAGAGTTTTTTTTAAATCCCCTTTAAAAAGAATTTATTTGAAAAAACCCCTGGAGAGAGTTGGTACTCTAGAATGGCATTGTTTTGTGTTCTGACAAACAATAAATGATTTCGTTCGCAGTTGTGTGTGATGTGAAAGCCCAACGCGATAACGTCTTTGTGAGCACAGCTCCAATTCCATTATCGACTGTCAATAAAAGGTCAGCGCGTTATCGTTGAAACAAGCGATAATTACATCAAATGGGGAGAGCTCGTTACGGCAGTTGCAGCGTTTCAGAATCTAAGATAAAAATTCCTTTAAGAAAAATATATGAGTGTATTTTTTGAACAATAAATAGAATTGCAATTCAGATTTATTGTATGTGAAAAAATTTGCAATAGTTTTGGGGCCTAAGTTTTTTTTTTTTTTAAAAAGAACAGATTTTATTTTTACATTTTGCAAACTATATTCAATATTTTAAAAATGAAAACTTTTTTTTCAAAAACTCCCTTCACAAATATTTGTGCATTCTCACCTCCAACTTATATTGAGTTTCGGAGAATGTAATCGGGAGAGGCTTTTAATTGACCTTTTTCGAATACTTGGGGTATTTTCAAACAAATAATAATAATAATAATAATAATAAAGGAATCCACCTCTTTTTATAAAATGTTCCATTTCTTAAAACTTATTTGCTAGTGTGTGCGGAATGTCAAAGAAAACTTTTACGTACAGTTTTATGAATACATTTTGACTTCTTGTAAAACGTTGGGTGAAACTATTAAAAATGTCAGTTCCGCTGAGAGTGGAAATACAAAAGGCACTTGTCTTAACAGAACGTCTAACACAAGGGTGGCCAACCCGCAGCATGGCGGAGTTGTAACCGTGGCCTGCTAAGACTTACTGAAAAATTAAAAAATTTGAAAAGATGATATTAAACAACAATTTTATTTAAATGCGGTTGTCTCAGATACCCCCTCCCTCAAAACTTGGATCAACATGTTTGTGGATAAATGTTTTCTATTTTGAACATAAAATCAAAATTAGCTCATATGTACCTAAAACAACCTAATTTTATCAGCATCTTCAACGGCTATTCCTAATATAGGTGACTTGTTAAAAAAATTACTTTCAAAAGCCTATTGAGTACTCTGAATAGTTAATAATTATTTAAATGTGTGTGTGTGCTTCAGGTTAATCATTTTTGTATTGCACCTACCTTAACTGATTGTGAACCTCTGTTGTTGTTACCAATGCCACCTGAACGGCAAAGGTCAGATCGAGGCTCACGAAATTCATCATGGCAAAAGGCTAAGTGACGCCTGTCGTTAGCCGTAGCTTTGATCAATATACAGGTGTCAGTACAATGTGGCTCGATTCCGCCCCAATTTAGAGGGAGAACACTCTGGAGGTGGTAAGAGGCCTCCCCACCTCTCTTCCCCTTCCATCAACCTCACGAGAGGACTTGCGGCTCGACGGCTATTTAGAGTACCCCCCTGCCACGCAGGCACTATACATTTACAAACATCCATGTCTTCTCCGGGATTCGAACCCAGTCTCTACGGCACAGCAGTCAGCGTCGCTAACCACAATACCGGATAGGCGACTATTGTGAACCGCTAAAAAGTTTATTAAAAATAAAACCAAAGTTCTTACTTTTGTTTTATTTATTCTATTATTTTTAAATTTCCACTATTTATATAGACTTGCACTAAAAAAAAATGTACTATTTGCTTAAAAATCCCATAATAAGCTCACAAGTAACTTTTTTCACTTTTTCATTCTATTTCTTTTATTTGTTGGAAAAGTTGGAAGTGGCAAGCTTATTTTTTTTATCAGATAGTGAGACTCTTTCCAAAAAGCTTGGCCACCCTGATCTAACATTACTGTATTCCTTACTCTTTTCGACTTCTCATCTCATCAACAAACATTGCATTGTCTTCAATATGTAATTATCGCTGATTTTTATTTCATAGGGTTGAGCTTTCAGGCTCGTTTAAAGCTACTCCCCCCATCATGCGAATTCCTCCCCCATTTGTCTCCCGTCAATACTTGGAAATGCCCATCAATCAACTTAAGAATTATTTTCATTTTATCCCCCACACACAGACTTCTTTTCCAGTATTCTACAACGAATATTCTACAACTTTGGGCATTTCTAGATTTGCCAGTTTCTCCTCTGTAGCCTTTTGTAAAGGATATTTTAACTGTTGCCACCTGATATTTTTTCCCCGCAAAATTGCTTTTCTAATAATCGACATTAATTATTTTTTGCACCCTTGTTTTGATTATTTGATTGGCACTTTTTGAAAAATAACCTTGTTTCGCTTGTAAAATGACAGTCTGAAAAACATCAAAATAATCTAGAATCACTTATACATAACTCACGAAAAATTGCGAAATTGATTCAGGAGATCACAAAAATAAATGCAAAAACTTTAACGTGCGTAATAAGAGACTAAAACGGACACTATATTTTACGACTTTGAAACGCAACGCATTTGTTTCCTATACAAAATTTTGTAAATAACAGTTTTATAACTGCCCAGGAACTATGTTCCTGCAAATGACTTCGGATCGAATAAAGCAATAAAAAGATATTTTATCATCGACATAGAATATTTTTAAATTTAATTTCATTATTGGTGAAAGCAGGTGTGAAATTTAAATCCCGCAAGCTTGAAAAGCTGACTACTTTAACGGTGGTAAGAACAATAACCATATTTTAGTTTGATACATTTCAATGCTGGATTCTTAACTTCCAATAATTCTGATAAAGTATCTTTTGTGAGTTTTCGTTCAAATTTACTTTACAGAATATGTATTCGAATATAAAAGCCCTTTACCTATTTACGATACTTATAAGTACCACCCATTTAAAATTACATAGAATAACCATTTTTACGAATATTCTGACAGTACTTAGCAGGAAAGCTCTTTTAATTTGACTCTTCCATGATAAATTACAGTACGGGTTCTATGATGAGTATTTCAGCGCAGAAGGCGAACAGTTTTATAAAACCGAAATAGCGTTTTCAGAGCTACCACTTTAATCGGATTGCCAAGATTGTCATTTTTGTTCCACAAAAATAGTTAAAATCAAAAGGTTTCTTGCTTTTTTCATATGTTAGTTAAGACCTTAGAAAATAATTTGACTATATTTATTTTAAATGAATAATGTATATGATTGATTTTACAGAGTTAGCCACTGGCGCTTTACTTTTCGTCCGTGTAACTTATTAATGTTTTTTATTGTGTTGTAGTTTAATTTCTAAAGTGTAACAGAATTATGATTTTTTGGCATTTCCTTTTAATTTTACTTATTTCTTTTGCTTTTTTGTGGTTTTTTCAACGCTTTCGAAACATTTTGGAAGTTAAATAGCAGTTTGCCTTTTTTTTTTTGCCGTATAATGAAATGAAATACCTATTCATTGTTCAAAAATTAATTACTTTGTGTGTGATTGAGATTTAACAATAATGGGAGGTTTTCAAGGAGCTATAATTTTTTCCCTTCTTTAAATTGCCGGGTGGAAAATCAGATAAGTTTTCAAGAGGTTTTGGATTTATTGAAGAACCTACCATCTGAAAGAAGTGATGCACTAACAGATGATTTTTCAAATTAAGAAGTCCCAGCAAATAATCTGCTGGAGTTTTAGTCAGATTTTGAAAAATATGATTAAGAGAGACTGAACAAGACCCAGGGTGCAGAAGTTCATGTTCAGAAAATACAGTATTTTCGATCCTAGGACGAAGTGTTTTAAAAAACATTCAATCGAAACCTCAATCAAAATGCGCAATATGTAATGTATTTTTGTGTGTCATTGAAAAGAAAAACTGTGTTTCTTTGAATATCATCGAATTAAGTTTATGCGTAAAATGTTTTTATGCGTAAAAAAGTAAATACATTTTAAATATTTTATAATTTTCTCGTATAAAGATTTTTGTGCTGTAAAATATTTGTGTTCTCTGGTTATTTAACATTTTTAAGAGTTAAAACTTCGTTAAAAAAGTCTTATGGTCTTTTTGTGTTACGGGAATATTTTAGCGCCCTTTGCGTACTGAAGGATACTTTAAAGTATCCAGTTAATTAATTAGCTCTAACGGATTAAATTTCCCAAAGTTGAGTATTTTGTTTATGTATATCCCTTAATTTTCATTGTAGTGGCTCAAAAACCAAAATATTACATGAAAAAAATTGAAGTAAATTGTAATGCATTAGATAAAGGATTAGTTGTAGTATCGATATCTTACGGTCGTATTCTCAATCGCGGGTTATCCTCGATTTATCCCTGAACCGGAGGTAACTCGCAGATTGGCGAAACATCGTTATTCTCAACTGCGGATCGCGCCAAATCCACGGATTATTCATCCAAAGGTAACCCGCGGATTCTACTCGCCGATTTCGGAGGGTAACTCACGGATTTCGATCTCGCGAAACTGTTTGTAAACAAAGATGGACGACCACTCCGATTCTTTTCTGCTTGAGGATTTAGAAACTTTGGAAAGTATTGAAAGAAGGTCAGTTTTCATTCCTGAACATCGGAACAACACGATTTAGATGAACTGGATGAAGATGATTTCCGTCGTAGATACAGATTTTATAAAGGCACCATCGAGACGCTTGTAAAATTACTGCGTACGAAGTTAGATCCTGCGACTGACCGAAATCATGCTTTGACTGCAGCTGAGAAAGTTCTGGCGGCTGTTCGTTTTTTTGCGTTTGGTAATCGTCAAATTAATGTGGGTGACTTACACAAGCATAAGTCAGCCATCCACGAGCAGAGCGATTACCGATGTTGCAAGGGCTCTTGCAGAGCTTCGACCGCAATATATCTATTTGCCACAAACTGAAAATGAGAGAATGCAGGTGAGTTTTATGAATGTTCAGTGAATGTATAATTTGTTTCGTGACAAAAATGTCTATATGTACATTTAATGCAAAAGTTTTTTTGTAAATAAATATATATATTTTTATCTGAATCACTTGAGAAACAAAAAAATATTAATTCATAGCAACATATTCGTAAAAGAATAAATATGCAAAACTTTTGAGTGTTGTCATTTCCCTAATTTCATAAAACTTGAACAGCATGTAGAAAAAAATTTACATTGCATACACATGGAACGACATAAAATATATAAGCACAGAGAGAATATTACTCAGTAGAAAATCATACATGTAATGAGAGTGCCCCTGTCGCATTCATAAGAAGGTCCAAGAAATCCAGAAATATATTCTTGCTCTAGCTGTTATCGTTGAAAAATTATTCGTTAGAGTAATCAGTTTTGTAACATGTTAACATGGCTTTATTACTGCATGGCCGAACCGGGCCTCAGCCCGAAAACTATTAAGAATGTGTATTAACTTAAACATATTTATATTTTAAAATGAATTCCTTGCTTTTTTAAAAATGAAACTGAAGTCAAATATTCTGAATTACCAGTAAAATAATCCCTGCTTCTAAATTTTGAGCTATTTGATCATTCAATTTTGTTTCCATTATTAATAGGGAAAAAAGCATGACAGAAGCAATGCTTGCACTTTTGCGGGTGGAAAGCGTTGCTGGCTCTTGCACACTTATCACCATAAATGGCGATTTCATGTTAGTATGCAATAAAAATATTTTCAATTCTAATAATAACAATGGCACAAAAAATTTGCTGATAGATTTTACGCCAATTATCAGAAGTCGTTATGATAAATTTAAACTGGTAGATTAGTTTCCGATTATAATTGTCATGCAGGATTTGGAAAATTCACCATGGGTGTTGGGTTTGTTTTCCCGTGCGCATCACATCAGTTCCTGATGCACTCCACAAAGGGCTATCCCTATTGCATCGAAATACTGTAATGTTTACATAACAAGAAAGATAGTTGTATGTAGTTCTTACTGTTTGTGTCATCAAGTTTAGTCACATCTCTATGCATTACTTCTCAGATCAGTCAAATTCTACAGAGAATTTGGATTCCCTGGCATTTATGGTGCTCTGGATTACTCGCTAATCAAAATCCTAAGCCCTGGAGGAAGCTTAGCAGAGACATTTAGGTGCCGTAAAGGATTTTTTACATTAAATGTGCAAACTGTGAGTGATCCCAACCTTTCCATACGTAACATAGTTGTGCTGTGGCCAGGAAGTACACATGACTCTACAGTGTTTGACCACTCTTACCTCAGGGCACATGTAGAAACGGAGGTACCGAGTAGTTACCACCTATTAGGAGATAGTGGCTGTCCTCTGCGATCTTATCTGATGACACCTTTTCTTAATCCAGTTGGAGCAGGTCAAGTGAGGTGCTTATGTTTTTTTTATACACCTCTATTGTTATTATTTTTTGTATGTAATATGATTATACATCTAACTAAAATCTTAAAAATAATTCACAATCTCCAGATATGAAGATAGAAAATATAATAAAATACACAAAAATGTATAAAGGGAATGCTCAGCCCGGGGGCCAAAAATGACATTTATGTGTCTCACAAGGTGGTAGAATTCAAAAAATTATTTTTTAAAGAAATGTCTATTTTGTGGTACTTTAGTCAAAATTCTTGTTTTTTAAAAAGTGTTATTTATGTAAATCTATGCATTTCATAGGTATAATGCAGCTCACGCACGAGCAAGAAATGCCGTAGAGGGACAATATGGTGTATGGAAAAAAAGATTTTCTTGCATTGACACACCATTCCGATGTTCGCTGGAGACTGCACAAACAGTTATTGTTGCGACTGCTGTGCTACACAACCTTGCTCTCAGTTTAGGGGATTATGAGGATGAGGATTCCCGTCCACTGCAGCAAGATGATACTATGGTAAACCATAGCCAAGAACATGGTGGAATAGCCAAGAGGAATGCAATTGTTGCAAATTTTTTCAATTGATGTATTTACGAGGAAATGTTTTGTAAATAATTTTGTTAATGAAAACATTTTTTAAAATAAATACATACTCTTCAGAGAGAGCCTTTGTTCAAAGAATCTCCAAGTCATTAAATTAAATTACAGATACAGCATTTATGTTCATTTATTAGAAAACAAAATTATATTACAAATGTATAAAAGAAAATTACAAAAAATAATATTACAAAAAAAGAAAAATGATGTAGATCAATTTTCTTTCTCTAAATCTAATTTCATTTTTTTGTTTAGCATGTTATAGTGCTCTAATTTTGCCTTTAAGACCTTCATCTTTAAAATATGTTCTTTTCTTTTATAGGTCATGGTAGCTCTATGCTCTTCCCTAAATTGTGCAATCTGTTGATAATCTTTTTCCATTGCAAGTTTTCTGGCATTGGCTGCTTCTGCTGTTTTAACAGAAGCATTAGGCTTGCTCTTCGATTTTCCTATTTTTGCTGGGGTAGAGCATAGAGTTTCCCTGGCTTTCTTTGAAATTCCTTCACCTTGCTCCACTGCTACAGTTACTTACAACCAAAATACAAATATTGATTAAGTCTGTCTGAGTTTAAAACAGAAAAACATCAACAAAGAATCAAAATTTATAACACAATTTCAGTTTCACTTCCTGTAAAATACATTGCTTTATGCTAGAGTATGATTTAATTTTTACAATTCATTTGATACATTACTAGCCCTATTCAAAATGTTTACACTCAAATTATGTACATTTAAAATAAGCAATCTATATTTATATATTGAATGCTAGTGTATGTTATTTGTTACTTCATATTCCAAAAAAGTAAATTTAATAATGGCTTTTTATTGTGTACTAAAAAGGTGATGTGCTATTTGCTATATGACATGATATATGGATACTTACATCAAGGGGATGATCATCAAGAGTAAACATATTTTCATCCACTTGTGCTACTATAGACTCATCACCTGAAAAACATGTATTTACTATAAGTACTACAACTAATAAATATGATGTTATAGTCATTCATTCATAGCATAATAGTTTTTTTTTCTTACGTAAGCTAGAGTTTTATTTAACAAATTCAAGTTATGAGAGTTGAGTATAATTTTGCTACAAACAACAACTGAGGTACATATTTACGTCATGAAGCATTCATATATTGTGTGGAATTTGAACTCGGGCCCTTAGACAACATCATCAGAGAGAGATAAGCGGGCTACCATTTTTTTACCAACTACGCTGCTCGGTTGGAGCTAAAACTCTTTCTGAAGAGTTGTAAATATTTTGTATATGTAAAATTTGCAATAATAAACATTCTATTTTAACCTACCCAGGGGTTACGGGAAAATTTTATAATTCAAAAATAAAAATAGATTAGGATTTATATACTTGTATACAATCAAAATATAAATTGAAATTTTAATAATAAAGAGTTTTGAATTCTCATTATATAACATTTAACAACATTTTCTAATAATATTACCAACTTTATTCGTACCATGCCCCACTTTTTAATAATAAGCTCTCAAATTATTGATAGCCATATTTTCAGTAGGCAATATCACATCAGAACATTTAAAATGTAGAGCACAATGTAACAACAAATAATTCATAATGACAAAGCTGAAAATAGTCATTTGATATTTAGAAGTATCTATTCCTTAATTTTAATTGGTTATTTATTCAATTTGTCAGATGGGAAAGGTGCTCAGACTGTTATGGATCAATATTTCTTATCATCGATTCTTTTACTCAACATTTCATAATGTGATCATTTTGATTTGTATTAAGAGTTCTTTTATATAATAAAACTTACACAAATCACTGTCAGAAAAGTCTATTCAGAATGAAACAAAATTTAAATTAAAGGCTAAATAATAAAAAATCCATTTACACTTACCCTGAGTTCCTGAAGATACAGCAGTCTCATATTCGTAATCGCAATCGAATCTGCATGGCAATGGTTCGATTAGTGCACCCATAGCAGCCAGTCGTTCATCTAACGATGCACACAGTAAATTAGGGGTTCCTCCACCAGTTTTAAAAATTTCAACTTTATCGGAGCTTCTCTTTTTTTGCGACTCCTTTTTAATGTTTTTAAATTTGTTTTGAAGCTGCTGTCGACTTCGTTTACATAGGCTGGCTGCTTTGAAATCGACCGTCAAACTATCCCACGCTTCTCCTTTCCTCTTGTTAAAAACTGCATTCGTAATTTTGCAGTTTATGATATATTTATATTTCTCTACAAGATTTATATAACAGTAATTCCATCTCCTGAACTGAAAAGTTGCTTTTCGACATAGCAAAACAAGAGAAAGAAATGCAAGTAAACTTAAAAAAACGTGTTAAAAACAGCTGACCGAATTACGCGCCAAGATACAATATAAAATGTAAGCAATATGTCACGTGATTATCATTGTCCAATCACAACGACTGTAACATCTTCCCCACGCATAACTCACGGATTCGGTAATCGTCAGTTCGAGAATAAGAAATGGGAATTAATTATCCGCGAGTTATCGGCAACCGGGGGTTACCCAATCCGCGAGTTTTCTTTTCAATAACTCGCGATTAAGAATACCACCGTTAGTGGTCATAGTCACGTACTGGCCGGTCACGGGTTCCAACCAAAAACCCCTACCGCGTACAGAGGCTGCTGATGCGCATTAAATCGAGGTTTGTGCTCTCGCTTGCGTGGTGCGCAAGTTTGGAGAAGTGGCGCCAGCTCAGGTGTCGTTCTCGTCATTTGACTATGGTTCAAAATGACGAGATCCATGGGCCATAGCCCTCGTGCGACGTTAATAAACACTTACTCACTCGAGTTTCGTGTAATGAGCGATATTCCAGTCGAGCCGTGAGCTCTACCTTTAGATTTATACTTTTTTTTTCTGTAAAGGGGCTGCGGATTGGCATTTCTACCTTTGCAACCTAGCACATTCCCCAGGGGCTGGTCTCGCTTTTTAGTGCGGCCCCCAGCAGGCGATACCAATTGCCACAAGTAATTTTGATGCCCAGCAAAATTAAATTCCCAAGTACAAATTTCGCATCTGTAGAGCTCAGGTGCCTCCCTCTTGGGGAAGAAGGATTTATACTAAACACTACTGCAGGGCTACAGTTGCCCATCTGATATAGTGGTTAGCGTCTTTGACTGCTGTACCGTAGGGCCAGGGTTCGAATCCCGGTGAAGACATTAATGCTTGTAAATGTATAATGCCTTCGTAGCATAGGGGTACTCTAAATAGCCGTAAGTCCTCTCGTGAGGTTGGTGGCAGGGAATGAGATATGGGATGCACCTGACCCTCCCCCTGGGTGTTCTCCCTCAAAATTGGGGTAGAATCAAGCTAAATTGTTCTGTCACTTGTATGGTGGTCAAGGCTACGGCCAATGACAAGCGTACATCTGGCCTCTTTCGTGTGCCTCGATTTGAATACGTCGGACAGGTGGCATTAGCCACAATAACACGACTACATCTTTTTTAAAATAAATTCCTCCGTTTCCACTCAGCCCTTACGAAACGTTTTCGCTGTATTTTCCCATTAGCATTGCAACAAGTAAAATAAAATAAATAAAAAAACCTCGATGCACTATTTAGCAAAGTGTGCGAAAGTCATCCGATCAGCATTTTTTTTCTATTCTTTTCCTTTCAAAACTGGTTTATTTTTACGAGTGAGTTGGGAAAAAAAGAATCCCACCTTTTATATATACAAAAAGGAGATAACTGTGTCCATTGGCTTCCCAAACATACCTGAATCGAATAAAAATTCTTCACGATTCCACTTTTCATTAGAGCAGCTTTGAAGTGATTGCAATCGACTACTCACTGTTTGATAAAAAGATTCCCACTTGTTTATAAGAAGAAAAAAATGTATAATTTCATTGTTGAAATGCGACAGTAAAATACAGTCTGCCTGTCAATTCTACGAGTTGTTTTGTGGAGCTGAAACGGATTTTAATTCCCTTGTCCAATGATTCGGAAAATTAGCTCATTTTAAATTCTGGTGTCTTCGATTAGTTCTTGGATTGAAAGAAACCTCAGGTATTCAGTGCTGAAAATATCCAAGTTTTATTTTAATATTAAATGACGATTCGTGTCAAAATACCGCTCTGCCAGCTGACCCCCTGGTTACTGTCGTTGTGCAAAGTCTGAGATGTATCTCTACAATTTTTTTTTTTAAAGATCGTTTTTCCTCTCTCTCATTTACTTCCCATCAAAACACAATTTAAAGTGAATAATTTTAATTTTTTCCAAAGTTCGGTGATGGCAATTAGAAAAAAAATTGCTTCTGTTAAGAATCCCGGTTGATTCATTAAGAGTGTGACCCAATTTTAGAGGATCATGAATTTTTATTGAATAAAGTTATTTTCATGAAATTTTCAAATGTGAAGCTAGAAATGAAATTTCTAGCTCAGTATACTTTTCGTAAACGTTTTGGCTAAGATGAAAGAGTTTTTCATCATTTTGGGGGTATTTTTCCAACTCCTTCTTCAATTGCTTTTTGAAGCCCTTGAAATACTTTTATTTTACGTCTATTTAATTGTTTTTTTAAGTATCCCGATAAAAAATAATCGCAAGGAACACAGACAGGAAATAGTGACAGCCATTTATCAGGAGGCAGAATATTTATTTTTTAATCTTTCAACCATTTTATAGTTGATTTTACAGTATGACTTAGTGCAGAATGTTCGTGAAAAACAAAGTTTCCTTGAGGGTAAAAATGTTTACTTTTTTTGATCGAGTGTTTCAAAATTTAATTCTGATTGTATTTAGAATCAATTTTAAAGTTTGGTTCTACAAAAAAAAATGGTTTTGTTAAGCCTTGAGAGGACATTTCCGTCCATACCATAGCACCTAGCGGCCAATTTGCATTTTTTAAAACAGCTGCATCTTTGCGATGTGTTTTGCTGGAAATATATTGAATCTTCGTTTTTCTAGTTGTGAATGACAGATGAAACAGTGCTTCATAACAGTAATCCATGCTTTGTATCTACCTTTGCGTAACATTAAATACAACAGCCAAGAATGTTTTTTTCGTTTTTCTACGGTCTTGGAAAAACATTTGATGACAGACTGGAAAATTTACTTTTTTATAGCCAATTTCTTTTATCTAACAATAAATTGTTGATTACTTTATAGTTTCTTTGCCAGAGGTTTTTAAGGCAAAGAATTTTCTACAGCGATAATTCTTTTCAACTTCATTTCTTTCTCTATCATTAAGGATTTCCTTTCGTTCACATTCATCATAAATAGTTACATACTTTTAAGATTGGTCACACTTATTTTGAATCAACTGGTATGTGCTATCACGTGTGAAATTGAATAATGGGTTTTTAGAAAATAATTTTGCGGCAAATTCTACGCTTTTCTAAATGTCGAGAGAGATACACCAGGTATCCGACAAGTATGACTGCACTTACTTTCAAACATTAATTACAATATATATACGTATCACTATTCATACATTCATTTTATTTTGCTGTCTTGCGTTCCTCCCACGTGTAGATAGATATAGGCCTTTTTTCAATAGAGTACTGTTTTTCTATTATGACGAAAATTCTGCTGGCTTTTCATTTCATCAGGGTCACTTATTGAGGATTGGTCAACAAAATTTCACACGTATCCCTACTCAAAGTCCAAAGGTGTTATGCTTAGAGATCTAGGTGGCCACGCTGCAGGCCTTTACTTTTTCATCCATTGGTCGGGAAACTTTTTCTCTCTTCCAAACTCCAGTGTGCTGCATATTTAAATTCGATAAATCGGGATGCAACCTGCGCTTGTTCTCACGGTAAAGCCATTTTGAAGTGAGAATGTTCAGAAACGGGGACGTTGCTCCTTCTATAATTTGCATTTCACCAAACGGAAACTACTAATATTTTTTTATGGAACGTAAGAAATTAAGCAAAAATCTTTGTTTGTTTTTAATTAATTTTTGAAAATGTAGACATACTTTTCGGATACCCTATTTATTTTCAGTCTATAAATTAAGTATGTATTGTTGATTGCCAATTATTAATTATTTCCAAATAAATGTAAGTACTGATGTTTCTAAAATGATAGTGCAGTAAAATACTGAATTTCTGTAAAAGAATGAATTTTTCTTCTGAATTTGCAGCTTTTTCCCTTCTTTTAATTCGAGTTTTTCGAAAAGATGCGAAAAATTTTCGAAAAGAAGGGAAGATATGAGAGAAGAACTTCTTGCGACGTGTTACATGGAAGTCGTTTAGCAACAAATGAGCAACAATTTGATAGGAATAAGATTAAATTAAAATCTGCTTTCTCACGCGTAGCTTAAGGTATCCGACTACCCTAAAATCGTGAATTTTTTTCAACAATTAACAATTTTTTTATGATTTTATTTTATAGACCAGCTTACTAGCTTTGTAAGAATACCAAGTTTTTTTATTTTCCATTAACTTGAACAAAAACTATAAGTATTTTAGTAAAAGCAGATACCATAATTTTAAACAAGATGTCCAACTTTTCGAAATGTGTTTTTTTCGAAATACTCAAACTGGACAGCGATCGCTCAAAGAGTTTTAAGAATAATTAACCGAAATTTTTTGTGTATGTTCTGGGTAATAGTAGAAGTGTTTTAACCTTCAGATTTATCATTCACTGTTTTGTTACAAAATTTGCAGTCCTTTATGTGAATATAATCACTGTTTTTTTAAGCGATTTCATATAATAACTAAAATAAAATCTTCTCGTTTTCGTAAAAATTAAAATATCTCGTCATTTCAAAAATGAATACCAAAGTAACACATCAAAATTGAAAAATTGAGAATTTGTCCATAACATTTTGCACGCAGCGAGCCGCTTTTATGTAATTTTGACCCATTTTAGTTGTAATAAATTCTTTTTCTCTTCTTAATTTTAGCATTTTTTTTCCTAAAAATGTACTAAATAAATCTAAAAATAACAAAAAATTTCCATACCTCCACTTTCTTTAAAAAAAGTTGTCGCAAGTAGTGTCGGATATCTTAATCTCCTTTGCATCAAACTCAATTAAAATGAGTTTTTTTCTAAAAAAAAAAAAAAAAGTCTGTTTCCTTAAATTTTTTGAGATTGTAAATCAAGTTAGTCATTTATTTTTTGGAAATCGAGATTAAAAAGATTTATTCCGTCTGAAAATGTATCATTTAAGTTTCAGACCACAGTTGGGTTTGGAATTTAAAATTATTTAAAATTAATTTATTATTTTAGACGTTTTCCAAGAAATTTACTTTATTTTTGGTAGGTTTTGTAGATTTTTAACTGAAAAGGATTTTTCGATCATACGGTATTCACAAGACTAATAATTAAATGGAAATATATTTTAGTGAATTGTGGATGACTCAATAGCTAAATTCATGTGACGTCATAGTCACAGAATAACTAGAATCACGTGTTTCTGACCAATCAGTTGAAAAATTCATGTGACATCATATTCAAGTGATAAATGCAATCATATGTTTCCAGCTAATCAGTTCATGCGTTTTGCTGTTGCCATTTTTTGCTCTTTGTAGATGCTTGCAATTAAAAAGTACATAAGAGTACATAAAAACAACAAACAGCAATAAAAACACAAATACTCGTAAGTACGCAAAATACAGGTGATTTAGAAGTACATGTATATGAAGTAAGGTTTTTTTTTATTAAAATTTTTTTTAAAAGAAATCTTTCTTTATAATACTTGTAGCGGTACCTTCTTAAGCTAGTAACAGCTACCGGAAAGAGGTGATCACTTTTGTCTAGTGGTATATACAAGAAGATTACAAGCTCAAACCACGTACAGGTCACCAATGATGAGTATAGAACTCGGTACCTTCTGATTCGTAAGCACGTAACATACCACTAGACAAAAGTGATCACCTCTGTTTGGAAGCTGTTACTGGCTAAGAAGGTACCACTATAGTCCGAGTTATATACTCTTCATACTTAAAACATCTTCACCTATAATTTGAAATTTTATATAATTTTACAAATAAAACAAGTACAAGCTGGTTTAATATCAGTTTTCAATTCAATGGAGAATACGTGATTGCCTTTATCAAGTGACCCTCATGGTAATTTTCTTGCACATTAGCCTTTACCCGCCCTCTTCGCTGGGTATTTCATGATGTTACACTTGGATATATATATATATATATATATATATATATATATATATATATACATATACATATATATATACATATATATATACATACATATACATATATATATAAATATATATATATATATACATATATACACATATATATATTGTATATATATATATATATATATATATAATCCAATATAAAAAAAATTCAATATATAATTATATACATATACATACACATATATATAAACTTATACATATATATACAAATACACAAATATATAAACAAAAATATAAAAATAAACATATAGTTATATAACTAAGATAACTAAAATTAGGAAGAAGGCACATAGTATAATGACAAACTCCTGGCCTTAGAAACCAGGATTGCAGGTTTATATATATATATTGATGGGGGGCCGCCAGTCCCTAAGGCTTGCAACCGCAATTTTTATATCTGCCCTGTTGTTGTTTACAAGAAAAGGAATTTCTGGGAGCGCCTCTCACCCCACCGAAAAGGGAGACGCATTTCCCACGCCTGGAAGAAGGCAATGTACCCATAAATACATCATGGTTTGGGTTGTTTTTGGAAATTTCCCGCGTTTTGGGGGAGTCATCGACCGCGAGAGGATATCCCTCCGCTGACTCCAGTCCAATCAGAAAAGCTGATTGTGTCTGGCGGCCCCTCATCACTAGTGATGGGGGGCCGCCAGTCCCTAAGGCTTGCAACCGCAATTTTTATATCTGCCCTGTTGTTGTTTACAAGAAAAGGAATTTCTGGGAGCGCCTCTCACCCCACCGAAAAGGGTGACGCGTTTCCCACGCCTGGAAGAAGGCAATGTACCCATAAATACATCATGGTTTGGGTTGTTTTTTGGGAATTTCCGCGTTTTGGGGAGTCATCGACCGCGAAAGGATATCCCTCCGCTGACTCCAGTCCAATCAGAAAAGCTGATTGTGTTTCGAAAAAGAATCCTCTCCAGAATACAGAAGTAAACCGCCGCGAAATATAAGCGCATGCACGACGAATTGAGAGACTCTCTGACACAAATTTTATCACCGATTTTGGTCTGACGACCCTTTGACAAAATTGCCGCGGTTGGAGACTCTCGGAATGGCCACACCATGTTTCCTCTCTCTCAGGAATAATTCAGTTAAGTAATCATGTATATCCTTAGTATTTAACACGGCGTGAAGTCCAATTCCGGTGACTTCGCCGACTTTTTCTTGTGGGACCCCCCAGAAGTCTCGAATCAAGGCTGGACATGGAAACGGCGTGAAGTCCAATTCCGGTGACTCAGCCGATTTTTTTTTTTCTTGTGGGACCCCCCAAAGAAGTCTCGCATCAAGGGTGGAGCCTTGATTGTTATTCTGTCAGCCACATTGGTGAAATTCTTCGGCCAGCCTCGTTTTTTTTCTGAATGTCACTGGGTGACTTTGAGTTCTTCGGCATGTCCACGTGGTGTGGTGGATTTGCGGATTTATGGCCTGTCTCGACGCTCCGTGATGCCCGACAATTTTTTTTTTCCGATGGGTGTTCGTTTCTTCCCCCTTGTTTCCTGTTTTTCAGTAGGATGTGGGTGCTGTTGCTATGAGACTCGAAACTCATAAATTTTTTTGGTTTGAAAATGTTGGAAGAGGATTGGGCGTTGTTGCTATGAGAATTTGAAACTGTTGGAAGAGGATTAGGCGTTGTTGCTATGAGAATTTGAAACTGTTGGAAGAGGATTAGGCGTTGTTGCTATGAGAATTTGAAAATGTTGGAAGAGGATTGGGCGTTGTTGCTATGAGAATTTGAAACTGTTGGAAGAGGATTAGGCGTTGTTGCTATGAGAATTTGAAACTGTTGGAAGAGGATTAGGCGTTGTTGCTAAGAGAATTTGGAAATGTTGGAATAGGATTGGGTGTGAATTTTTTTGTTGTTGTTTCACTACTTGTAAGGAGTTAGATAAGTTTGAGTTAGGGATTTCGTAGAAAATTTTAGAAAGTTATTTGAAGGAGATAGATAAAGTTGGCACTGATGAATTTGTTGAATGGTTGGGAAGGTTTTTTTATGGAGATAGTTAAGTTTGTGTTCAAAGTGTACGTTTATTCGATAGTTGTTTTTTATGGAAATGGATAATTGAATTGAAAAGAAAGTCACATGGTTTATTTAATAAAACTGTTTGATGTACTGAAGGATATTTGATTTAAGGTTTTTGGGCAAAGGAAATTGAGTTGATATAATTATGCGGTATATTTGAGAAAGTTGTTTTGATGTGAGAAGGTAATTTGAGTTCAGGATTTTGTACGATTTCGAGTAATTAAGTTGATGAACATAGATAAGTTGAGTTAATGATTGTGTGGTATATTTAATAATGTTTTGAGATGCATTTAGGAAAGTTCGAGTTGAGGATTATGCGAGATTTTTTGTAAAATAAGTTGATGAGCTAAGATGGGTTTTGGTTATTGGTATTGTGGAAAAGTCGATTAATTATTTGGATGTTGCAGATAAGCTTAGTTAGTGTTATTGAGTATGTGAGGTTTTTGTAAATAAGTTGATTAGCAAAGATGGTTTTAGTTAATGGTATTGTGGAGCTATCGATTGATTATTTGGAAGTTGCAGATGAGTTTAGTTAGTGTTGTTGAGGCATAAGATGTGAACGATCTGAGGTAAAGGCAATTTTGGATTATCGAGGAATCATTTTAAGGTTACTGAGAATTTTAGGTTGTTGTTATAGAATTGTATTTGAGTTATTAATTAGAGGATTTTCGATGAATTGAGTTAGCGGTATTATTGTAAATAGAGGATCTTGTTTTTCTTTTTTTTCGTGTTTGTATAATTGTTGCGCGTATATAGTGAAACATTTTGAGTTTTTTTTTTTATATTATTTGGACTTGTGGATACATTGTATTACGAGGATTGTTAAAAAGTTATGTTGATTAATTAAGCGATATTTTTTTTTATATATTGGAAACTATGTTTAATTTTGTGTAACACTTGCAATAATTTTCTTTTAGTTAAATTACTTTATTCTGTATGTATCGCCTCATATGACTTGGGTTGCATATCAATTTTATGTTTTAATTTTTTTTTCTGAAATTTTCAACTGCACTTGTGATTTCTGGAATTCATTTCTCAAATGGAAATTCAAATGTATTGAATCTGGAAGAAATTTTTTTTCTCTTTAAAGTTTCTTTTAAACAATATTAATCGATATAGTTAATTTTTTTTTTACAATCGGATTTGCTATTTTTTTTTAGTTATAATTCTGCACTCTGTTTCTTGTGTTGGCGGTTGCCGGCGATCGTCATATCGCAGGAAATGGGATGTTATGTTTTGTCTGTTTTGCTTTTGTACACTTTGGGGGTGCATACTGATCACATGCGCACTCATAGTTTGCAATTCTAAATTTAATTACAGTATTTTGTTTTCTTAATTTTATTTGTAACCAATGCTCGTGGTGAATTTTTTTAAATTCCTTAGGCTACTCAGCATTCTTGCAAGTTATAGATTTTTTTATCATTTATACGATTAGTTAATTTATAAAATTTTAATTTGCAAATCTGAATTAATTCCGCTAATTTTTTTAAACTTTTATTTGTAACCAATGCTTGTAGTGAATTTTTTTTTAATTTCTTAGGCTATCAAGCATTCTCCGAAGTTACAAATTTTTTTTCTCCACTTATGCACACTCATCGTTTCAATCTCTAATTTTTTTACTTTTACTTAATTATTTCATTAAATATTGTTATCAATGCTCTTAGTGAACCATTGAAATTTTTACGCTTGAGTATGTAAAGAGTTCTGCTAGTTTTTTTTTTTTTTTTTTTTTTTTTTTTTGATGGTCTGGGACTTTCACTTCACATTGGTCGTGTCAAGATTTCGATGTTAAACAAATATTTAGTGTCTGTTTCTGGGCGCCACGCTTGAATTGTATGTAAATGTTTTCACTGGCGTTTATTTCTTATCAATGTATTTTGTTCAATACTCCTACGTGTTGTTTGTTAGTTGCGCAGTTGTTAGATACGCCAATTTTGTATTTTTACGTGTTATTTGTCTTAATATTTTTTATTATTTAAGTGGCACACGATTCTTTGTGATTGTTTAATTATTTCTATTTGTCAGTCTGCGTCTGATGTTTTTGTTAATTGTTTGGGTGATCCATTCAGTAAATTTTTTTTTTTTTCCTCTTCGTACATTAACGTCATTGTAGTTGTTGATAGTTAATTTGGTTTTTTCCCCTCACGGAATGGGTTAGGAACTTCAGAAATTGATTGTATTTTTTTTTTTAACATTCTTATTTTCATTTTATGAGCGGTGAGAGGAGTTGGAAGTTGGTGCTTGGAGTCTTCGAGGGCGGTCACAAAGGGCCAAGTTTAATTTTTTTTTCTCATAACTGTTGTTTCATTACTAATATGGTTTCCCTGGGAGACAAAGTTTTTGTTTTTTTTTGCAGTTTAGCAGATTTCTTTAGCAATATCTGAGCGACGATGGAGCTGCCAACATCATGGATGAACATGGACAGAACCCCTCATAAAGACGTGGACAGCTGATCGTGAACCAGGAGTCTGTGAATTTTTGTTCTTGACCTAGACATTTGTCGACGCTAGGCCAATTCTGTATTTCGTTTGCTTTCTGAAATTTTTTTTTTATTATTCATTTTAGTTTTGTTAATCTGAGAGGGGAGGAGTGATGGGGGGGCCGCCAGTCCCTAAGGCTTGAAACCGCAATTTTTATATCTGCCCTGTTGTTGTTTACAAGAAAAGGACTTTCTGGGAGCGCCTCTCCCCCACCGAAAAGGGTGACGCGTTTCCCACGCCTGAAGAAGGCAATGTACCCATAAATACATCATGGTTTGGGTTGTTTTTGGGAATTTCCCGCGTTTTGGGAGTCATCGACCGCGAGAGGATATCCCTCCGCTGACTCCAGTCCAATCAGAAAAGCTGATTGTGTTTCGAAAAAGAATCCTCTCCAGAATACAGAAGTAAACCGCCGCGAAATATAAGCGCATGCACGACGAATTGAGAGACTCTCTGACACAAATTTTATCACCGATTTTGGTCTGACGACCCTTTGACAAAATGCCGCGGTTGGAGACTCTCGGAATGGCCACACCATGTTTCCTCTCTCTCAGAAATAATTCAGTTAAGTAATCATGTATATCCTTAGTATTTAACGTAATTCAATCTTATTGTAAATAAATTAAGTGTTAATTTAAAGAACGGCCTTTTAATTTAGTGTCCTGTTTTATTTGTCTTTAAAAGATCTAATGTTTAAACGTAAACTATAGTGTGACGTCAAATGATAAATTAGAACCTGGGTATTATAAAATGGATAATAAGAATAAATTAAATTAATTTAAGTCAAACTGGCGTTGCATTAATATATATATATATATATATATATATATATATATATATATATATATGGGAGTCCGAATAAAATCTTCGAATAAAAATCAGACTCTTCAGAAGTCGGGATTTTAAATTGGTGAGGTTGTTGTGTAGGGGTAAGTATTAAAGGGTTAGTGATGAATTAATTGAATCAAATTCATTTAAACACAGATACTTCATTTAAGTAAAAAAGAATTTATTTCAAGTTAAAGGGGAAAATTTACAACGGGAATATTTACAAAGGGAAAGAGACATGCAGAAATTAGATTAATTGAAAGTTGAGTTATACCTTTAGAAGACGGGGAAATTAATTACCTTTTTCATGCTTGGACGCTTGGACTGATATCGCGCTGAGCGCGAAATGCGCAAAAAACGTGACGCGTTGAACCGGCTGTGGTTAGTAGGCCTCTGCCGAAAAATTATTCAAGCCGGCGCTCCGAAAGCTCACCAGACAGCGATGCTTCGGAATACAGTAATAAACAAAATTGACATTAATAGTCCTCTGAAAAGGATATGACTCAACTTTTTACAAAATGGTTTCAAACGGAAAATCCTACATATATATATATATATATATATATATATATATATATATATATATATATATAACAGTATATAAGTTATTGATATCTTAGCATTATAAGAATTCGATTTTATTGAAAAATATTCTTATAATCCTTTATTTAAGAAGGACAGAACTTCCAAATAAGTAAAATTGAAGTAGAATTATCTTTTACTTTCTCATAATCCCATCCCACAAGTGGATTTTTACCTTCCCCAAACCCATTTTTAGTGAATCTCTACTCAATAAAGTAAACATGCTTGTAAAGTTTCAATTCTAAATATAATAGATAAAAAAGGCGTTTTTTTTATCAATAAGCTCCAGTAATCACCTTTGAGAGTCGATTTCTGTAAGATTCGTTCAACAAACCCGTTCAATTCAACAACAGATTTCCTTTCTGTATTGCAAGTAGTTCGAAAACGGGTATTTTTTTTATCAATACACCGCAAAAGATTTCCTCTCCCCCATAGAAGGCGATTTCCGCAAAAATCCTTTCTGAGCGAATTTCCATTGAACAAAAGTAACATGCATACAAAATTTCTTTACGGTAAGTAGTAGTTCGATACCGTAATTTTTTTTATAAATAAGTCCCAGCAATTTCCACAAAAGAAGTCAATTTCTGTGAAATCCGTTCTTAACAGATCTATATTAAAAAAAACCATGCCAAAAAATTTAAGTATGTACGTCTAAAAGTTCAAAAACAATGTTTAACTCTTACGCGCTTGAGCCCTCACAATGACCTTTCGAGTCGATTCTAAAAACACTTTTTGTAGCAAATCTCTACTCCATAAAATACAGAATTATTTATATATAACTCCCTTTAAAGCCCTCGCAACACCTCTTGGAGTTCAATTTTTGTAAAACCCCTTGTGTAGTGAATCTCAACTTTATAAGTGGATCAGGCCTACCAAATTTCAAGTTTGTAAATTCAATAGATCAAAAATGGGGATATTTATCTATAACACCGCTTAAGCCCTCCGCAACGCCCCTTAGGATTCATTTTTTTTTACCAAACCCCCTTTTGTATCGGACCTCTAATCTTTGAAAGGAACATGCCCACCAAAAATTTCAAGTCTGTAGATGCAATAGTTCAAAAACGGTAATATTTTCCTCTAGCGCCCCTTAAGGTATCCGACTGGGTTCGGAGACAATTTTCCAAAACATAACTTACTTAAAAATAACAATTAAATAATTATTCAATTGTTATTTTTTAAGTAAGTAAAAAGAATTTTTTGAAAAACTATATTTCAAAATATTGAGAAATTTGAACCAAATTATTACAAAAATTTGCTCTTCTGCAAACAACTCTAGTATATATATTGCAAAAACAAATTTTTTGCAGGAATACAATTCTTTAAAATGTTTAATTATGCTGTATACTAAAAAAAATTAAGTTTTACAATAAAATTATGAATTACATGTGTTCTATATGAAAAAACACAGAATTTTTGTTTAAAAAAACCCCTTTTTTCATAAAATGTTTCATTAAAAAATAACTTAATTCAAAAATTACCCTTAGCTGTTAGTACAAAGCATTCATTACAATACAAAAAACAAACTCAAAAAATTTCATAAGAATATTTAAATTACTTTAAGGGATCACTGTTACCGTGAATTATTATGTACAAAAATAACATTCTTCAGAAAATGCAAAATAAAGTTTATATTTGCAATAAAACTGTGTAAAGATTTAGGAATGTATTAAAACTCTCCAGGTGGTGCTTTCCTGAATCTCATACTTCAAATTTTTGCATTTTTGAAAGGCCTTCTTTAACACGCTTTTATAAGTTTCACTTGTATGTAATGAAATCTTTGAACTCGATTTTTACCCACTTTAAAAGGTCAGATTAATTTGAAATTTTGCACACTTGTCAAAAACCGATGACAGTACAATAATTTCATAATTTTGATTCATTGTCCTGATTAGGATCCTCAAAAAAGAAAAGAAAAAAAAAAGAAAGTATTTTAAGGATTTCTAGATTTGGCAACTAATTCATTATACCGTTTCCAGATTTGGTGACTAATTCCATATGCCATTTCCATATTTGGCGACTAATTCCAAATTTAGCGACTAAAAGATTAAGGTGCAACCCTAAAACCACAAAGAGGTTTGTGGTTAGTACAAATGAAACAAAAAAAAAAGTGTTCTTTATGTGAAAAAGGGTAGGGTAGGTTGCGTAGTTTTTCTGAAAATGGAAATAAAAAAAAAGACTCGCACATGTGAATAATAATAATTTTTGTTCTAATTGCTAAATATTTTTTATTTTTATAAAGCAATACGTTTAGAAGTGGTGATACGAATTAACATTACATCAATATGCTTAAAAGGTGATAATATGATCGACATTTAATATTTCTTTTAACACACTTTTATTAGTTAGACCTGTATCTATAGAGACGAAGTTTTTGAAATATAACAATACGGGACTCATCCGAGGCTCCGTAAACGGAGAGAATAAATATCCTTCAGACCCATTAATTAATATCCAATGAAGAGCGAGACTAAATCTAGCAGCCACATAATTCTGGCTCCAAATATCAAATTCAAGGATAAATTCAACAAAAAATATATTATAGTTTTAACCCCCACAAACAGGCTTCTTTTGTAGGTCGAACTAAAAAATGAAAAATAAATTATAGTTTAAAAAAAACTAAAAGCATGCTTTTATAGTGCGTGTGTGAATCGAAGTAAAAGTAAAAAAATAATTGTTAACATAAGAATAAAATGATTAACGAGATAATTAATGTCTTTGTGGTAAAAGCGTGGGGTGCTTTGTATTACATTTTTACACTAACTCAGCATTTCAGAATAAAACTAGTAAGGAATTATAACAAATAATATAGAGCACCCCACGCTTTTATCCAAATGACATTAATTTTCTAGTTAATCATTTTATTCTTATATTAAGAATTATTTTTTTACTTTTTAGTTCAATTCACTGTAAAAAGCGTGTTTTTTTTTAAAACTAATTTTTACGAGACAGTTTCTTATTTGGTGTAGAATGCCTTGTCGAATCAACAATTCTCGTATTGTAGAGGTACCCAAAATTTCCTTCACTTCTGAAGTAGACCTGCACAAACCCAGAAATGAAAAGTGCACCAGAAAGTGCTTTCGCTCCACACGCTACGTTGTTAAATCTGTCTTTGCAGTTTTCCCGTGAAGACATTTTCTGAGGAGATTTCGATCGCGAATATCCCCATAGAAGTCTTTTTAACTGAATTGGGAAGATTCATTGATTTTTTTCTTTTAACGTATCTCCAATAAATACTGCTCTCAGGAAATCTCTTCTTTTTTGGCCACACTGATCTTGTTTGGTGTGTGTGTACTATAACTTTAACAATAACTCTAGATAAAAAAGATTTAAAGAACTCTAAATTTGAGCGTAACTGATAAAAAGATTACAACTCTCGTTTAAATCAAAATAAACATTGCAATCAGTTCACTGTTGTCTATTTGAAAGCGAAATATATCTTTTAAAACATTTGTAAAGTGAAATAAAGTTTACTAAACACGAAAAGAATTCGTCAGAATATTTTAAACGAGTAAAAAACGTATTTTTTGCGGGTGAAAATCAACCGAAAATTCACACTTCCGGTTTCTGATTTAAATTTCCGGTTTCGTTTTGGGCTTACTACTCCAAACAAAAACAGTTGTAACTTTTTTCAATTTGACTCTGAGTTCAAAGTAAGATACTTTTAGGAAATTTATTAAACAGCATACAAAAAAAATTAAAATAAATATGTAAATAAATAAAAACAAATAAGTAAATAAATAAAAATAAATAAGTAAATAAATAAAAATAAATATAAATAAATAAGCAAATAAATAAAAATAAATAAGTAAATAAATAAAAATAAATAATAAATGAATAAAAAAAATTAAAAAAATAAATTTGGATTTTTTTTTTGTTGATGAAAATGATGATTTTAAACCAGTCGGATACCTTAAGCCTAGGCAACGCTCTTTAGAGGTCAATTTTCGCAAAAAAAATTTTCTAGAGGACTTCTACACCATGCAAATGAACATGCAAATCAAAAATCTCAAGTTTGTAGGTCTAAGAGTTCAAATCGGTACTATATATCTCTAACGGAAGCCCCCCAACACCTCTCAGTGGTCAGTTTTACTAACTCAGAAACCTTCACGTGCATCTGTCCAACCATTCCGCAACGTTTCATCGCAATCGGAAGAACGGTTTATAAAGGCATAAGAGACATAATGAAACACTCGCATTCATTTTTATGTACCGTAAAATCCGGCGTATAACGCGCCCCTATAATTTCCATCTTCATTTTTTAAGTTTTAGGTCTGTTCGCCGTATAACGCGCACCCTCTATTTCCGAAGGAACCTGAAAAGCCCGTGCGCAATTCTATTCTATTTAGAAGTCATTTATTGGAAGTATTATACCAAGATTTTGAAAAATAGTATACTTCTCCAACCCTTTCAATTCAACAGACATGTCGTTTCTTGAATGGCGTTTCTGAGTGGGCCCCATATCAAAACTCCTTCGGGGGCTTCTTTTTAGAAATGAAAGTCTTATTTGTTGTACTTTAGTTTCGTATGTTGGGGGCCCTGTAGCTTGGGGACTCCGTATCATTGATACGGCGTCCCTGCATTTCTTTTAAATAAACAGTGTTTCGGTAAAAACAGAAGTCTAGTTTGTTTTAATATATATATATATATATATATATATATATATATATATGCTCATCTCTTTCATTTTGGAAGCTAACATTTTTATACCCGGTGTATAACGCGCACCTGTAAATTTCGTTATTATTTTTGTGTGTTAAAAGCGTGCGTTCTACGCCGCATTTTACGGTATCGATTCGTCGGTTTTTAGATTTCATCTTACCATTCCATTAGCTTGTCATTGCTATACATCTATTTTGTAAAACGCTTTTGAAGCCATCACGAATTTCTCGAAACTGTTCTATAATCTATCTTACTTCGATATATTGTTACATAACTTTAGTTTCTATTTTACTTATTTATTTATTTATTGTATTCTCTTTTTATTTGCCTTCGATTGACTTTTGGAGTGTTTTCGACGCATGAGCCTTTCACGGCAGCGCTTCCCTTTCTCGTCTTTGGATCCATCCGTTGACCGCATTCATAACGACGACATACGAGATCTGCTGCTTCCGTGTAGTTCGAAAAATAATATCCTACTGCAAAAATAAATCCAAAAAGTATTGTAACCAACCCATCAGAATCGGAGCGACTCTATCAACTTTTACGATAGCGCCTGCTGCCCTTTCTATCGCCATCGTGTAAACATTGGAGAGATAATTTTCAGCACCGAGCGACGCGCGCAGTCGGCATCGGAAAAGGATGTCAAGGTCACGGAGTCCTGCTCACTTCTCGACCCCAAGGCAGCGGAAAGTAGCTCAGTGGTGCCACACAGTTTCTTTTCCCACTTGTCCACCCGAGAGAAATGGGGCTGGAAAGAAGCGAGCTTCTGGAAGCGCCATTCCATCTCGGAGCAGGTTTCAGTGTCAATTGACAAGGAACAAGAGGGAGGGTTCTGACCGCGCTATTTAAATTAATTTTATATTTGTGATTTGATGGTAATGTAGACACTCGTGCTTGTATGTCTTTTTATAGAAATGAGAACAACTATTCACTCTCGATCACTCTTCATGAAATCTCTGGGACTATTTGACCAAAAGACTTGAAAAAAAAATTTTGGTAGACATGTTCCTTTCGTGAAGTAGAGACCCGTTAGAAAAATTTATTTTGCGAACATCTATTCCAGGGGAGGGGGGTTGAGGGGTGTTTTAGATAAATATTCCCATTTTTGAGCTATTAGAAAAACAGACTTGAAATTTGGTATGTTTCTTTTGTTTAGTAGAGATCCGTTAAGAATGAGTTTTGTGTCAATGGACTCCCAAGGAAGAAGGGCTTAGGGGAGCGGGAAAAGCAAAAATTCCAGGTTGTGAACTATTAATTGTACAGAGATGAAATTTCAGAAAAAAGCTATTTTTAAAAAGATAAACTCCCAAGGGGAGTTGCAAGGTGTTAAGGGTCGTTATAATAGATAAAAATTCATGTTTTTGAATTGTTAAAATTACAAATTTGAAATTTGGTAGACATGTTTGTTTTTTTTTTTTTTTGTTGAGTAGAAATCCGGTAAGAAAGGATTTAGGGGGGGGGTGAGTGAATTTTAACGTCGCACTGTTCAGCAACACGAGAGGTTTTGGCGACGTATCTCGTCATTTTGAACCATGGTCAAGTGACCAGGACGACACTTGAGCTGGCACTCCTCTTTCCTAATTACCACACCACTCCAACAGGAGGACGGTTGAGCTTTCGACAGATTTAACGCGCATCGCTCCCCTACACGGTGGGTCTGTAGTGTACCAGGCTCGAACTCGTGACAAGACAGCCACGATCCGATACCTTGACCACTAGGCTATCGTGGCCACTAAGGATTTTGTGGAAATCTACTCCTATGGGGGGCGGATTTTTACTGGGGCGTATAGATAAAAAAAATATCCCGTTTTCGAACTTACTACACTTACAGTAATTAAATTTTGCACGTTTTTTTAAAATTGAATTCTGATAAGAATGGATCAAACGGAAATAGACTTTCAGGATTACAGGGCTTATTGGTTAAAAAGAAAAAAAACTATAGTTTTTGAATTATTAGATTTACACTTGACATTTGGCAAGAATATTTGTTTTGTTGAATATATCCGTTAAAAATAGATTTTACGGAAATCCATTATGGGGGAGGGGGTTACGGGAATATAAAAGATAATTCTACTTCCATTTAAGAAATTTATGTTATGTTCTTTTTAAATCAAGAGCTGAATGTTTACGAAATGAGAATTTTTTTCAAAAGAATCGAACGCATAATGCTAGGCTATAAATATCAAAATAAATTATAAACTATAAACATTTTATATTCATACAGCATCATGAAATATTCAACGAACGTGGGTGGCTAACTGCTAGTATATGTATATAAAGCTGCAATTAACTTTTTATATTATATACTTTAAGTGTTGTATGAGAAACACCCGCCCCCAAACGGTGTTTCCCAATCAGGATTTGCATGCTTGTTTTTCTATTGTCTTGTATCGAAAGCTAAATAAGTGGCAAAAACATTTTGAATCCAAAATGAGTTATTGTCTTATCTATTCCAATTGATTGTCGTAATCAATCATTTGATATACTTTTCTACCGAATCAGCAGAGTGAATAGGCGGGTACAGGAAACTGTGTCCATTGTGTTGCTTCGAAGGAGATGCAATGTTTTGGTACAATTGGCTCTTTTTTAAGAGTCCGTGAAAAACCGTGTAAAAAACTTTTTTTTTATTGGATTGATTTTGATCTGTGTTAAACTATGAAGCAACCCGACGACTTTCGGTAAAGGACCTCGGCACTTTTAACACTTGTAAAGTGACGAGGATGACACTTAGTATGGCATGCTTCTCTTCAAACTTTCACACCGCGCCAACGGGAGGACTTAGAGCCTTGACGGATTTAACGTGCGTCAACCTCTCTGTATGATGGGTCTTAGGACTCGGACATGCGACGGGACAACGTCGGCCACTTGTTCGAAATTGTGACCTTTCTGCTACCGCAACCATAAGAAACCAAGCAAAAAAAGGAAAAAGATACGATTTGTGCAGTGAAATGTAGGATGATCCAAAAGCATGTGGGGTAACATAAAAATCATGTAAAATATGGTATGAAAAATCAGCTTCGTAGTTTTTAGCTATGTTTATTTAACATTTACGCATTCAACATCAGTATTAAATGCATACATACTTGGATTAATAACAAATAAAATTATGAAGGCCTACATATTGCTTCAATAAAGGATTTAAATCGCAAATTTAAGATACTAAAACCACTGTTAAGTAATTGTTTGTTGATATTTATTAATTATAACCGCTTATGTTTATGGCAAGTTGCATCGTCATCTCGCTGATCTATCTAGGGCGATATGTTACACCCGCTTCACTTTAATTCAGCGTATCTCCAACTGTGGGGGAGGAGAGGGGCGTGTGCCTATTGAAAAGTCAAAAACAAAATTTCATTTAAAAAATTATTAATTTACTGAAAGTAAACAAACAAAATACATTGACAGAATATAAAAAATAAAATATATACTCATTTACACAATAATATATTACACTTATAGATGTATCAGTGCTACATAATGTATTTTATAACTAATTTAACAATGCTAAGTTAAGAACAAGTTTAAGAATCCCCCTTGACACCATGGGATTGCCATAGGTAAAATTCTATACAAAAACTAACACTCCTCTTGATCATTCGTACGGTTTCTAATGAATCCCTTAACTGCCGGTTAAAAGTTACGTGATTCGCTTCCTAATGCCAACCCTTTTCCGCGCGATGTATTGGGGAAGGGACGGGGGGAGGAATAAAGAAGCAAACATAATCTGAAATAAGTAAATGCTTTGGACACATTGTCAAGGCCCTTTTTATTGCATCCAAAGCCCTTGGAATAATTTTATGGGTAGAGAAAAGATAGTACTTCGGAAAGACGTATATATACGTCCAGGAAATTAACGCTTTGACCGAGTGAGATGTCAGTGGCACTTAGAAGGTTAAGGTCGCACAGTAGCGTCGTAGTCTAGTGCACTGCTTTCATCTGATGGAGATTTTCGTCCGCTAATGACATTTTAAGCAGAGAGATTAATTACTTTCCGAAAAATTGTATTTTAAAGTACTTAGTTGACAAAAGTTCTTAATGTAATTTTTAGTTAAGAAAATCTTTAGATTGTGTGTGGGGGAGAGTCGGAATTTTAAGATGTGTTCTCTATTTTTTTGGATGTGCTTCCACTGTCCGTTACATCATAACCCAGTTTCTGTTTTTGTTCACATCACCCTTAAAATATTTTTGTATTCAACTGTTTTAAGCTCTCCTAACTTGTTTGACTGTGTTCTTTGATCAACCTTTCTAGAGACATTTTTAAAGATTTGAATACTTGTTTGGCGTAGTTTAGCGGGTATTGGCTCTCGCGACAAAATAAATCAGACTCTTCCTCCATTTGGATGAATATTTAAGGCGACTGAATACGTTTGGAACCGTGATTTTGAAAAAGCGTATAAATGAGTAATTTTTTGATATTTAGTGTCAGTTGTGAATTCCAATATACGTAGACAATTGTTTTAAAGATACTATTTCTAGATAAAATTGTTTAAATGTAATTTTAATTTTGCCAAAACATGAAAAATGCCATTTGTAAGCCATTGTTTTTTATGAAAAATGCTTCTATAACAAAAATATATTGCCTATATATAGCTATGTAGAGGTTGAATTCTTAAAAAATTTACATTATTTTCAGACTTAGAATCATTTGAAATAATAAAGGGTATTTTTTGCTTGTTTGATATATTAAATTATGAATAAATCCACTTCTAAATTATGTATTTCCAAAATCCTGGATCAGGCCCTGTACAGAAGCCCTAGCTATATATAGGAAAAATATTGTTATTTTAGAAGCATTTTTCATGTTTTGAAAAGGTTGTTTCTTCCTTACTTTTTGACCAAAAAAAAAATCCTTTAAATAGGTTTTTTTTCTTGTAATAATCTTCCTAAAGCAATTTTGTATGTATATTCTAATTTATCTGACATAAAATATTACAAAAAAACACCCTTTATACGTTTTTTTAAAATCATCGTTCTGAATGTCGTCAGTCACCTTAAAAGGGAATTGTTATACAGATTTGCATTAAGTTTAAGATTCTCAACTTAGCTTCGGTAGGTAAGTGGTTGGGACCGGCGTTGTCGAGTCGTATGCTTGAATCCTGGTGACACAGATAGCCCATCGTGTAGAGGGGCTGATACTCGTTAAATCTGTCATGGCTGAAAGTTTTCACGTTGGTGTGGAAATTCAGACAATGTGGTCATGCTCATGTGTTATTTTCGTCATTTAATTATGATTCTCAATTAAGAGCACTTTATTTAAAAGTTCGTGCAACTTTAATAAATAATCAATCACCAAAAGGAATTCTGTAAGAGTTTTTATTAAAAAAAAAACTAAAAAAAAAAAGAATGAAAACTGATGTATATTTAGAGGTATGGATATAATGGTTTGAGAATCGCTAATTTAAAATTGCGCTGAGTTTCATCGGTAAATTTGATTTCACTGCTAAATGTGATTTTAATTAAGTTTTCAAAATAAAATTGGGCCGCGGTAGCCGAGTGGTATAGGTATCGGATCGTGGCTTGCCTTGTCACGAGTTCGAGCCCAATGCCACTGAAGACCCGCCGTGTAGGGCAGCGATGCACGTTAAATCTGTCGAGAGCTGAAACGTCCTCCCGTTGGTGTGGTGTGGTAGTTAGGAGAGGGTGGTGCCAGCTCAGGTGTCGTTCACGTCACTTGACCATGGTTCAAAATTACGTGGTCCGTCGCCAAAAGCCCTCGTGTAGCTGAGCAGTGCGACGTTAATATTCACTCATCCACTCATCATCATCAAAATAAAACTACGGATTTAAACGAGATGTCTTTAACATTTTTGTTTCCGTTTCGTAGAGAAGGCATATTTTCTAGAAATTGATACGAAAACATACACAAATCTTAAGAATTTTAATTTTCCTTTCATTTTTCTAAGACAGAAAACCATTTTTTTTTTGCTAAATAATTGTGACCATTGTTAATTGATTGTTAACGTCGCACTGTTCAGCTAACGAATTTTGAACCATGGTCAAGTGCGTGGACGTGAGACACCACACCAACGGGAGGACGATTAATTTAATGTGTTGTGACCTCGTGACACAATCCGATACCTATATACCGCGGCCACGTGACCATTGTTAAAGTTATCGTTATCTGAATTTCGTTTTTAAACGGCATAAGTTATTTCCAGCATTTCGCTATTTTATGCTAAGTTTCATGCGTTTATATATATATATATAAATGAAGGGTATTCATAATACTATAAAAGTATATCACAAAAAAGAGATCGGCTGGAAAACATCGATTGGCAACTTACGGCTGTCTTCGGTAAAAGTACGAGAGCTTGAACTAAATGCGAAGCACATTTTCAGATTGAAAAAATGCCTCAATTTCTTTGGAAAAGTATAAGTAAGATAAAAGAGAGAAATATTAAAACAGGAGCCAATTTAATAAAATATTTGAAAGTACAGTAAATTTTCATTTAAAAGTATAATGTTTTCATGCATTGTGATTAAGGGAATTACAGTCGGACCTGTATATAACGAAGTCACTAAATTTCGAAAAAAAGTTCGTTATATGGAAAAATTCGTTATATAGAGGTTCATCTTTCAATTTTCTTTATAAACCATGAAACAAATTTTACATTCATAAACACTACGTATTGAAAAAAGTAATTATTCACACCTTTTTGTAAGTTAATACACATTTATTTACACATCTTACACACCAAAAAGAAAAGAAAAGAAAGAAAGAAAAACTTCAAGGAAAGTTTCTTGACGCCTTTATCCATTTCCTGAAGAATTAATCATTTTTTTTTATGCTCAAGTACTTACGTTTTGACATTTTTGAGCTACAAGGAACGAAGTTACCAGTTCGACTGATCAACACTACAAATGAACGGAGACTAGTTCCAGGACACGGAACAACTCTATTGAAGTGGAAAGGAGATATCGAAGATGTTTCGAGTGAACTGGACAATGGGGGTTAAAGGTTGCACTTCTTGGACGAAACGCCCAGAATTCTGTTGCTCTATGCGAGTTAGGCACTTAATAAAACCAGTTCAAGATTTATGACCACCAAAAAATGTGTTAAAAGAGAGAATAACTGGAAATGTCCAGAAATACTTTAAAAACAGGGAGAAAAATTAAATCACAAGAATAAAAGTTTGTTTATATAGAAAATGCTTTGGGGAGGTGATTTGACGAAGAAAATCGTGGAATGTTCTTGGTTCCAGGAAAAGTTCGCTACATAGAAAAATTCGCTATATAGAGGTTCGTAATATGGAGGTTCAACTGTATATCTTTGTTTACGAATGGGACATATTTCATACAGTTTAATATTTAAGAAAAATGTAGTTTAAGACATTTGATTAAAAAAATATCCATGATTTTTGAGTTATAATTTTTTTCTTTCTTATCACAGCAGTTAACTCAGATTTACTATCGAGTGTGAGCGAGACTTTATTAACATCGCAAAATAAATCAACAAGAAAGTTATTGTAGACGGACCTCGTAATTGTGAACCTCGAATAAAGTTCCTCTACACGGCCGGTTTTCAGTGACTCTAAGGCTATGTCAACCGTAAGCTGGTGACCATGACTACTTGGCTACTGCGGCCCCCCAAACTTACTATCGAACAGTCCTTGGAAAATTGCATCGAGTAGAGTCTTATCATTAGGACCTATAAAATGTTCTGAAAAAATAGAGCCTTTTGTATAATAAGAAATAAAAAGCTTTCAACTGTTATCGTCTCGATAGAAACTTCCTCTTTAGATGCGCTTCAAACCGATTTATCCTTTTAATTACGTTCTCTTTAAAAGTACAGCTTATTTGTTATTTTGTTTCAATGGGATTCCAATTTATACCCTGGATTTTCAGAACACTCGCTAAAATGTTCAAAGCTCTCGTTTGAAAATAGAGAAGGGATAATCGCTAAACATTTCTTATTTACTTTTATAATTTTTCTTCTTACGTGAAATGGATGGTAATAATTATATTATCCCCACAAGCTTGTATTTTAAAAATCTTGCTACTAAATTTTAAGTAAAAGTTTAAGGAATCTGTTGTCTACGGTTCTACTCATCACACATAAGTCAGTATAGTTAATCGTGCTTGGTTGTTACTTATATTGCTTATAATTGCCCCTTTTTGAGTTACTGTTTACTTTGGTACTGAGCCATTTTGACCAATGAATGTAACGGAGAACTTCCGCTCGTGAGGGTTCACAGAATGAAGATCCGTCTTTAAAAATCAACAAACTTTAATTTTCTAGCTTTTCAATAACTATTAATTTTTGTTGTAACTAATGGGAGGTTGGCTCATGAACTTAAGCTGCGCCAACGCATCTAATTATTTTTTTTTGTCATGCGTTTCTGTTAAAGTAAAGTATCCGGCAACAGATTTGTTTGTTTTGATTTATCGGCGATATGTTCTTATTCGGATCGAATCGTGGAATAAAGTGAGGTTGTTCTCGTAGAATTCTTAATGCTAAAATTCTTTTATTATAACCAAACTCTGTTCTTAATGATATATTCAAAACTATAAACTCCTGTTCTCGGGGATTCATTAGATCATTTTTTTAATTTAAAGTCCGCTAACTCTATTTAAATTCGAATCTGTGTTCGAGTGCGGCATTTTTTGCCTACTCTAAATATTCACGAGAAAAGATACTTATCGCATTTATATTATGTAGATACTCAGTTTGAATTTGAACTACGAGGCTCCTAACTTTTTTTCTGGATGCACTGATAATTGAAATAAAAAATATAATTTAATCTAATATCATCACGTCCAATTGCTGTCCTTATCCGCGAACTCAATTCCCTTAATTTTAAATAAAAGTTCTCTTTTGCGTCTGTCATGGTTGCTTTAAAGAAGGAGGTTCTCAAATCAAGCCGTATTTCTCTTTGAGGATTAGTAGAAGGGCACGAAGAGAACCTGTTGCAAAGTATAAGCATGTGTAATGAGCATTTTAAAACACTCAACTTTAATTAGAAATATTTTCAAAAAATCCTGAAATAAGTAATTTTAAAAAAATAAATGCTAAAAAAACTCCTTCCAAAAAAATGCACTTCTAAGCAACAAACTGCAACATTAAATTGAATTCGAGCAACAAACACTGATTATGAACTTCAGTTTTAGTCTTATAATCATACATTTTAAAAGTCAGACTTTAAAAAATGAATAATTTTCGTATTAAATTTGATTGCTATATTAATCAATAATAATGTAAAGTCACGTACAATCTAATAAAGCAGCATTAAAACATTTTAAAATATATTTAAAAAGCATATACTTATATTTATTTCAAAATTATTCCTCTAAAGAAAGTTGTTCTAAATCGATTCTCTTCAGATAACAAGAGCTCTGAGAGGAAATTCTGGAGTATTCAATCCTGGTAATTTTGAAACGGGTATTTATAATTTCCTACAATCTGAACAAACCTAAGGACATTGTTCTCTTATTGAAATATAAATAAGTATTCCAATAAAAATGTTCTAATAAAGCTTAGTTCTAGTGAAAGTATTCTTATAAAACAGAAGAAAAAAAGTTTTTTTCACGAGATTCGAATATATTTGAAAGATCCGTCTTTTAACTTTCACATTCAATTTCCTCATACTTCCTTGTAGTTTGTTAATTGAGTTCTCCTCTGAAACATATCTTGAAATTTTTTTATGAACATAATTTTTAAATTTTTATTTTTAATTCGATACAATTATAGAAAAGTGAAAATGTCTTCATTTCATTCTGCGATGTAGACTCTGTTCTCTCGACCTTCTTTAATGCACATGCGCAAAGCATTAAAAAGCGTTCTATCCGAAAAACCCACCATTTTTTTTTTTTTTTTTCCTTTCCTTCTCTCCGAAGATGTTCCTTTCCAAGGTCATTCACCGTTCCAGCAAGGCAAACAACCAAACGATTTTTCACAAGCTGTTCTTTTTTATTCCCTTCTCTTATCATCATTCTTACCTCGACTCTACAGAGAATGTCCTTTGTTCGAGATTCGATGTAAAAATTTGGTTGATGGGTGGGAAATTTTGATTTATATTAATAACTGCACATAAATTTGCACAATTTGGTTATGTATATTAAATTATATAAATTATATCATATCAGCAAATTATTAAATATGTATAAATCAGAAAAAAGTATCTTACATAAAATCTTTGATTTAATGGTTTTTACAATTTTTTTTACTTACAACCTATGTATTTGTGTAACGTAAAACAGTTTTTGGGTTCAAAATACTACAATCGCTTACCATTGAATTTTTTAAAGGAAAAATTTAAAAGATTATGAAGAGGTTTTTTTAAATGCTACTTCTTCAATAATTAATCTACGGACATGAAATTTGATTTATAAGTAAATCAAACTAACAAAAGGTGGTATGGGTTTTCTGCTAACATAATTGAAATTCGTAAAATACATTTTTTATGCTATTTTGAAAATTCGTCAAAAGAAACATGAATTCTAAATTAAACTTTTGGCAATATAGGAAAAAAAAGCCTTATCATTTTAAATGAAGATAAACTAATTATTTTTTCTTTTAAAATAAATCAGTTTTAAGTATTTATTTGCCATTGGGATGTGAATAAAAACGAACCAATGGTTACCATTACTCTGGATTTTATTCACATAGAGCTTTTAACTTGAGTGAGATTATAGGAAATTATATGTAAAATATGATTTAGGATAAGAATTTTTAATCATTTGAATCACATGGTACCCGAAAAATCATCAACATATCGATATTTTTTTATTGGCTTATATAATACCTCGAATCATTATAAATATGTCTGGAAAATTCCAAAAAATCTGCATTTTTTAAAATTAAGTTATGGAACAATTTTTGATGCTGAACATCAGACTAAATAAAACTGCCACGCTCACTTTTCACATCATTTGCCAGAAAAGCGCCGGATAAAAAATGAATTATTTATTTTTCTACGGTGCGCAAATCAGACTGACATATGTAGAATTAAATATGCAATAACAAATCAGTTCAAGAAAAAACTAAGCAATTCATGCAAAAAATCTAATTTGTGTATTGTTTATTGAAGAGCAGATGGATTTGGTCAAGATTTAAAAGCTGTGTGCGTGCTTTTTATATTATTACTAGCTGGTATACCCGTTCTTCGCACGGGTGAACTGAAAAATTAAACAACACAGATTGAAGGATAAATAAGTTTTTAATGAGTTAATTTTACGTGAATTGCAAATTAAACAAAAAAAGCTCTTGGCGTAACTCAGGTAACAAAAAAAGAGAGAAATAAAACACCTTTGTTAAATTTTAAGTATGTAGGTCTAATAGCTGATAAAAAGGATTTTTTTTATTTATAACTCCCCGTAACACTCTTGAGGGTTGATTTTTGAAAATACCTTCCTAAGCTGATCTCTGCTCAGCAAAAGTAACACATTGTTAAAAGTTTTGCGTAATGAACGCTTAAAGTAGTGTAAATAATTTATATCTGAAGGTGTAATACATTAATATTACTTTCTGTTGTATTTATTTTATTTTAAAATTGTAATATTCGCAAGCAACGCCGTTTCTTAAATTATAATGGCGATTTAATGAAAAACATAGCGAAATGTTAACGATAGGGTCAAGTTGGCAAATGCCTGGCTACTTTCGTAGCTCGAGCTTTATTAGCGCTTTGTAAGACCCGCCGTGTAGGGGCGAAATGCACTTTAATACTTTATCCAACCGCATCATGATTTACCGCATCATCACTACATTTACAAATTAAGGGATATACATAAACAAAATACTCCACTTTGGAAAATTTAATCCGTTAGAGTTAATAAATTAATGAAAGATATTCCACTGTAAAATTAATTATATATACCGTTCACTTAAAATAAGTAGTCAAATAATTTTCTAAGGTCTTCATTAACATACAAAAACAAAAGACACTTAAATTTTGACAAATTATTTTTTCCGCTAAAATACTCATCATGGAACCCGTGCTGCCATATATTTTGGAAGAGTCGATTTCAAAGAATATTCCTGCTAATTATTGGTAGAATATTCCTTCTAAGTTGATGTAGTGTGGTAGTTAGGAGAAAGGGGTGCCAGCTCAGATGTAGTCCACGTTACTTGACTATGGTTCAAAATTACGTGATCTGTTGCCAAAAGCCCTCGTGTAGCTGAACAGTGCAACATTAATATTCACTCACTCTCACACTCCAAGAAATACAGAACAATAGTTATTGCGTTTTTAAGTGTAAAAATAATTATATCTGCCTATTCAATTAAAATTATAGCGTTATGATTTACTACTAACCACAAATAAATTTTGAAAGTTTGTCCAAATGATGCAGTGTGAAAGAGAAAGCTTATTTACTTGAAGTATCAGAAATGATAAAAGCATTTATTTGGAAAAAAGATCAATTTCTTACAACCAAATATGCATAATAAGATGTTAAAAAAAACATTAAAATAAAGAGAGATTTATAACAACCTCTCCCTTCAAAACTTAGTTTGATTCTGAAATAAAAAAAATTGGCATTATATCAGAGGAATTAATTAGAAGCGAGCACCTTGCGTAGCCAAAACAAAAAAGGGTTTTCACAAACAAAAGATAGATATATGCAGACGTTTTTTTTTTTTTTTTTTGCAGCGCATGCCAGAATTGCTAGCAGAAGACAGAATTTTTTTCTACTTACTTGACAAATATCGTTATATTTTTGACGCTTTTCCCAAATCTTTATAAATTATAGTCTATGCTATAAATTATAGCCTATATGCTATTCTGATGTATAAGCTATATCACTGTAAAGTTTGATTAAAATCCATTCAGTAGTTTTTGCGTGAAAGACTAACAAAGATTTTTACAAACTTTCACATTTATAATATATATTAGATGAAAGAAATTAAAACTTTATATATAAAAGACGGCTTCTCCCAAAGAACAAACACTAAATTTCATTTTGATAACTCTGATAATTAAAAATCTAATTCGCAAGAACAGCAAAACTCTCCCATTTTTGCACATTTGTTTTAGATGTTATAGATGCAGTGGTGGACAAAATAGTGGACACTTTTTAAGATAGTTTTTTTTTAGTTCGTATGCTCATAGAAAATGTAGCGTAATACACAAAAAAAAGTATTTTATATCATTTGAACGAGAATTTAATTCTGAATTTAATACAAGAAGCAAAATTCCAATATTTGCAACGCAAAAAAAGTTTTGTAACAAGAACTGTCTATATACATTAGATACTGATGATAGCAGTGAATTATCAGTGCTTAGTAGGGTTGACTCTATATTTTTTTCATTGCAACTTCACATCGATGCTTCATTGAGCTGAAAATACTTTTAAGCTCTTCCTTCGTTATTACTTGATGTCAGGAAACAATTATATCCTCAATTAGTTCCTTTTTATAATGGTTACCTCATACGAGCAAGAGTTTTCAAACGGTTCACGAGTTTTCGATAGTTTTAAAGTCAGAACTGTTTCCTAGCCAGGACAACAATCATGTTTAGTCAAGAAGCAATGATATCAAATAAAAGAGTAAATTGAACACCTAGAAAGAGATGTGTGACGAGAGAAAGTTGTCTTTCTTATGTTAAATTGCAAGTTAGGTGGGTGGTTCAGTGACTACATCTGGAGGCTGAAAGTTTTGTTTAATATGTCTCAGGAGACAAATTTAATAAAAAAATAAAGCAGGAAAAGGCCGAAAAACATTCACCACATCTGTTAATAGCAGAAAAACAAAAATACTATGTCTCCAACATAGAAGAATGTCAACAACGGCCTCAGAAGTTATTTGAATGATGCTGGTGTTTCTATCAGTTCAAAAACAACCAAGAGAATATTAACAGATGTTCGACTAAGAGGTAGAATTCCACGAAAAAAGCCTTATCTCAATTTACAGCAGTTATATAAAAGACTACAGTGGTCAAAGGTACACATTATTTGGACAAATGATTTGTGGTCACTAGTTATATGGAGGAAGGAAACTAAGATATCGTTATGTGGTAGTGATGGCCGAAAACATGTAAGACATAGAATAGGAGAAATGCTAAACTCTGACTGTATCTAGGCAACCGTGAAGTACGCACATAGTTTTATGATTTGGTCAGTCATATCAGCAGATGGTATCGGTCATCTTCATATCATCGATGGCGCACTGAATGCCAGAAAATACATTGACACCCTTCAGGAACCCAAACTTCTACCTTCCATCAGAGATCTATTTCCCAACAATGCTTCATTTATTTTTCAGTAAGATTCTGTTCCTTACCACACAGCAAAGTAATCGAAGGACTGGAATCGTTCTAAGATAATTTAGCTGTTATCATGGCCAGGAAACAGTCCTGTGACTTCAATCCGTTCGAAACCTTGTGGTGCCGTTTGAAAGTTCTTGCCTGAAGGAGGTACCCAAGGAATAAGAAGAAACTAATTGAGGATGTAGTTGTTTCCTGTCACCATGTCACCACAAAGGAAGAGCTTAAAACTATTTTCAGCTCAATGAAACATCGATGGGAAGCTGTAATAAAAAATAAAGGCACTGAGCACTGATAACTCACTCCTATCATCAGTATCTAATGTATATCGATAGTTATTGCACTATAACTTTTTTGTTTTGCAAATATTTGAATTTTGTTTTTTGTAGCATAAAATTCTCTTTAAAATGATATAAAATACTTTTCGTTTTGTGCAACGTAACATTTTCCATAAGAATACAAACTTGAAAAACAACAATTTTGAAAAGCGTCTGCAATATAGGCCACCATTGTATATCTCCCATGCGTACATGAAATTCAACACAATTATTATAAAAAATATTTTAAGATATTTATTTAAACAAATGTAATTCTTCGATTTTGATATACTTTACCTATTAATTGTTATTTGTGTTAATGAAAGTTTTACATTTTTGGAGAGTTCGTTCAATTTTACTTTCATTCGGGTACAATATTTAATATGCAAAGTCTTTTAAAGTCACGGAAATAAAAAATAAAGGCATAAAAATCTTTTGTACATGTTGTGCATTATTTAAACTGTAAAAGTAAACATGGAATTATGTCTGAGGTGTGTATAGTTATTTTTTTTTATAATTATTAAGGTAAAGTTTTATAAAATATTGATCTTTCATTTTTGTTTTTTCTTCTCTATCTATTCATTAAACCAGTAAACTAATTAATTGTTCTACATTTTTTCGATTTCTTATTTTAAGCAGTTATAAATAAGCTAATTAACATTTCATAAAAATTTAAGACTATTCGAAGAATATTATATCATGCTTATTCATGGAATGTGTAAACTCTTCAAACTGATATTTTCCCATGTTGAATTTTCTATCATGTACATACTATCATTCATAAGGTTGACCAACCGTCCTCCTTTAGGGAGTACTATCATTCATAAGGTTGACCAACCGTCCTCCTTTAGGGAGGACAGTCCTCCTTTTATAGGTTTTGTCCTTCCTAGAAAAGTGTCCTCTTACTTGTCCTACTTTTCAATATTTTAAAAAATTGATCTGTTAATCTCTATTCAGAGACGTACCAAACATGTTTCCAATATGTCGAAGAATGGTCTGAAACGCATATAACAGGAAATAATAGTTTTCAATAGTGTTTTTTGACTTTATCACAATAAATTGGGCAGATATGGAAAATTGAGTTGAGTTTTTATCGAAAGAAATGCCTGATATTAAAATCGATGACAATTGTCTGTGTGAATAAATTAGAAGATTGAATGTATATTTAAATTCTAATAAATATAATAATTGGAACAATTGTTAAATCAGCATGCTGAAATTGCTAAAAGATGGGTAGAAATATTTAACCATGTCAAAAATGAACACTTTCCATATGATAATTTAGTTATTCTTGTTGAATTTTCGTTGTGCTGACCTGGAACTAATGCAGAAATTGAAAGAGCTGTTTCAGTTGGGGTAATGATTGGTGGACAAGTGAGAAATCAAGATTGAATTTTGATGCTTTAGCAGTAGCACTTAGAGTAAAACTCAATATAAAGGATATTTTTTGCTCCGAAATTTCCGATGTATTAGAAAATGATAAATTGACAAAAAAAATATTCAATGGGAAAATACTGTTTAAGTAAATAACTAAAAGGAATGCAAGCGTAATTAGCGTATTTTTATTTGAACTAATAAAATGTTTCATATATTTATGCTATAACTTTTTCTGAAATTTTTCGTGTGCGTCCTCCTTTTCATGGTAAAAAAATTGGTCACCTTATCATTCATAACCCTAAGACTTTTATGAGAATTGAAGTAGGGATGTGAAATTTTTTTTTATAAATACTCTGAAACGTATGTTTTGTAAAACTGTGTATGGAATTAGTTTTAAGCTATGCAGTAATTTTTTAAATAAGTTTCAAAATAAAAATTATTGCTTTTTAGAGAATGTTTGTATGTTTCACAATGAAAAAATAACTATAAAATTAATGGGCAGCAGCATAAAAACACCCCATACACAGTTTTATGTAGTGTATAATAAGATTCTTCGAAAAAACATTTTGAAAGAAAATATGCATATATTTAAAAAAAAGCCTTGGGAATTTAAAAATGTTAAAAGAAACTTTAAAAAATGTTAATTTTACTAACATTTTACAATACATTTGAAATTCTTTATATGGAATTATTACTTAATAATATGAACCTTTATAAAATACAATTAAAACCAAATTTCAAAATTTAAAAATAAAAGAAAATTGTGTATGGATGGTAATTAGTCGCTTTAAATACGATGAAGTTTTAAGCAAACCATACTAATTTTAGCAAAAATTAAATCCTTTAATGAGATCAAAGTTCATTAAAAGCATCATCCTGGTAAATAATTGTTCATAATAAGACTCATATATATACTTGGTATTTGAATTCTAACTTAAATTGACCCAAAGCAGCCACACATGTGCTCAATTTATATTCAAGTCGAAATTCAAGCGATAAATTTATATAAACAATCAGGAAACTATTATAACAAGAGTAAAAAAAGTCTATATATAAATATAAAAATAGGGATGCTACAGAATATTATAAACATTGCTGACTTAGGACAGCTCTTATACATAAAATATTTTTATAAAAGTGGGGTTGAACATGTTTTGTGGCCAGTCAATCTTCCCCCTTTCTGTTAATAATGCTGAGCAAAAATCTATTGAAAATAACGGATGGAACATCTAAATCCATTACAAGAGATAAGGGGAATTTACCTAAAAATTGCATTCAAAAATGCAGAGCCTGCACTAAATCTGATTACAATAAACAAGATATTGCCAGATTCTAGATTCAAGTACAGATTCAAAGCAAGGGAATGGCTGAATAGTAGCTCTTAGCAAAAGTATGAAAAGAATAGAAATAAAAATTAAAAAGAGTATTTACATGCTACCATTACTTAAACGACACTAGGATTATATATAAATTAAAAAAAAGAATCACAATTATCTAATATTAGAAAATGGGGATAACTATTTCTAGGAAAAATGGTAAATTTATAATAATAAACTATTAACCCTCTAAGCGGATAGCACGGAAAATTCCGTCAGTGTAAAGATGCTTCGAAAATGCACTGCACGGATTTTTCTGCCTTCAAGTAACGTTTTCAAAAGCGAATTAGCTGTAAACGATTGATCTCTTGGTTCTTACTTGACAAAGAAACCAAACTAGGTCATAAAATTGTCCCCATTCGACCTCCCAAGTTCTAAAAGGGGGAAAGGAAAGAAGTCTGTCCAGGAGCTGTGGTTCCAACAAGACGGTGCAACATGTCACACAGCTCGTGCACAATCGATTTATTGAAAGACACGTTTGGTGACCGCCTAATTTCACGTTTTGGACCTGTGAATTGGCCTCCAAGATCTTGTGATTTAACACCGCTAGACTATTTTCTGTGGGGCTATGTAAAGTCCTTGTCTATGCGGATAAGTCACAAATGCTTGACCATTTGGAAGACAACATTCTTCGTGTTATTGCCGATATACGGCCACAAATGTTGGAAAAAGTCATCGAAAATTGGACGTCCAGATTGGACTACATCCGAGCCAGCCGTGGCAGTCATATACCAGAAGTCATATTTAAAATGTATTGCCACAAGATTATCTTTCGAATAAAAAAAATTCATGTCAATCGAATAGTACATCGTTGTTTTATTGCAATTTAAAGTTCTATACCTCTAAAAAACACCCTTTATATATATATATATATATATATATATATATATATATATATATATATATATATATATATCTATCTTATAAGTAAGTAGTTTTAGTTAATTTTACATCATAATAGCATTAGTATATTTAATTTAATCTTATAACATATCCATACTTTTATTTCCTTTCGCTGCAGTCCAGTAGTATGAGCAAATTATTGGTAAAGGTTGGCTGTCCTAAAAATAATGTTGAAAGCAGCGATATTAGTTCCTAGGACTAAAATATTATTGGTTATGTTCACAGGTACAATGAGTATTCGTAAAAGAAGTGTCTCAAGGAACTTGGAGGTCTTGGTAGACTAGTGGTAAGATCACGAAGTTGTAATCGGGGTGTCGCGGGTTCCTCCAAAGACCCTCCATGGAGACAGGGCCGATGGATGTCAAATTTGTCAATGTCCACCCGTTGGTGGGATGTGGTAGTTAAGAGAAGGAGGTGCCAGTTAAGGCGTCACTTGACGGAGGCTCAGAAATTCCAGGTTCATCATCAGTACATTCCCTCACAGAACTTGATCGTACACACTCTCATTAGTATCGGTAACACGAGAAAAAAAAATTGAATCTCTATTTAAATATCTTGTAAATATGATAGGACATTTTTTATTATCCTTTTGAAGAATACCTGATGCACAGAATGAAAGAATGCACTAATTTATGGAATTTTCATGAACATTAAGTACTTGAGTGGCCACATGTTACTTAAACAATGCACTGGCTACACTTTTGATAATTATACAAAAATTCCTCTGAGTATTTCCCGTCTCTTAGGGAATAATTATCAGTCTCTCTTAATAATAATAAATGTAAATATTGCACAAGAAATACTGATGTACTTAAGTTTATTGCTTGAAGGCGGATTTAAAAGTGAATAATATACCGATCCCCATTCCATTTTTCGGATCTCTCTCTCTCTCTCTTTGAGATTATAATTAATTAAAATATTCAGTCGTAAATTCTAGATTACAAACATTCAATTAGATAAAATATAATTTATTAAAATTGATTTTTGACCGTGATTTTAAAAACGTATTTTGAAAAATAATAAATATGAGTGCTATATGCTTGTAGGCCTGTCAGATGTGTTCCTCTTACCGCAACTCACTGTCGCCTGCGATTAACCTGGAGTAGAGAGCACGCATTGTGGACACCACAACAGTGGTCTTGTGTGATGTTTTCCGACGAGTCCAGGTTTAGTTTGCAATCTGATTCTCGCCGGACTTTAATATGGAGAGCTTTAGGTACCCGTTACCACCAAGAGAACACCATTGAACGACACCGTTACGGTGGTGCAGGATGGCTCGTTTGGGGAGGAATTATTCTTGGTTCCAGAACTGACCTGCATATTCAGAGTGTAACGATGACAGGCCACATCTAACGGGATGAAATTCTGGAAAAACATGTACGTTTGTTTCGGGGCGCCATGAGTGCTGAATTCCTGTTTATGGATGACAACGCCCGTCCTCACCGTGAAAACATTGTAGACGAAGGCCTTTAATCGGAGGATATCTCCCGTATGGATTGGCCCGCATACTCACCGGACTTGAATTCAATAGAGCATGTGTGGGATATGCTTGGCCGATGAATTGCAGACCGTCAACCACCTCCCATCTGTCTACCGGAACTTCGGAGGGCATTGCTTGATGAGTGGTGTAATATTCTTCAAGATCAGATTGATAATTTGATACTCAGCATGCCTAGGCGTTGTAAGGCCTGTATTCTATCGTCCGGGAGACATACTCCGAAAAATCGCTTACTGCACATGTGCGGTTAAAACTAACCCAGCTGTGACCCTGGGTCAGGATTTTTTAACTTGGACCGGAGTTAAGTTATTAACTTGCAATGGTGAATAGCGTTCTCGGCGAAACCCAGGTTTCCGTCCTCTAACCGCCGGTCAGGTTAGCGGTGAATATGGGTGTAAAAGACAATTTATAATTAGAGTTCGTAAAAGAGTCAATTATTTTCTTGCAGTTCTCTTCCATTACATTATTCATATTTCTGTTGGCAAGAAGTATTTGACCAGACCTACCAAAGATGGAATCACTGTAACACCTTCCGTATGGTTAGCCCTCGTAAGAGAATTTTCTGCAATCGATCAAGCCTTTGAGGATGGAAAAGTATTTGTTATCAAGGACTGTCTCTTACTTTCCCGAACTGTTATCGAGAATGTCACTTATATCATATGGCAACGTTATTTCCAACGAAAGGACTTTACTCGTAAATTTTTGACTCCAGTTTCCATGCTAAAAGAAACGGAATGGAATGTATTAAAAGATATCCATAAGCAGATCACGTCGAAAACTGTTTCAATCATGTTCTGGCATGTTTTTCTGGAACTTCTGAAGAAAGAAGTGGCTAAACACATTCCTTTTCCAAAATCTGACTGCGTCGATACAATCGACGCAGAAATGGTTCTCACTACATCAATGGTCGAACTCTTATGTAACCATATCGAAGAAAATATTTCATCATTGTTCGTATGCTTCGGATGTTTGGAAGGATACGAAAATCAACTAGGTCATGAATGTATGACATATTCAAACAGACAGAGAATTTCCGAATATGGTGATTTAGCCATATTAAACATGGACTGGAATAAACTGGTTGCAGATTTTGTCAATCGAAACCTCCAAATGGTAAATTACATGAATGAGATGTTTCTCAATAAGTTGAATATGAATGTGTTGATAGAAAATGCTAAACAAATGTATGTTGCTACAGATTCTTTATTATTATTGTAAATAAAAAGTATTATTTTTCTTCTTCAAAGTATATTTCTTATTTTTTAATTTTAAGAAAAAAGTGGTAAAGTACACACACAGAGAGATAGACACACAATTCGTATAAATGTATTATTCTCATTAAATTTAAAACCTAAGATTATAAAAATGATAAAAAATATGCTCCAAATGTATTCATTTCTAAGGGTTTTTTCTTCAAAGCTAACATGAATTTTCATACTGATTCAAAACATTGTTTCGAGTATGCTTTTTGCTTATATGTTTCGCTTGTAAAGATGTTGAATTTAATACTCTGAAAAGTTGAAAAAAACTCATTGAAAATAAAATATATATAATCACCTTTTACAATTAAGAGAGAAATAAAATAAATGATTATAAAAATAGCATATTGAATAAATCAACTGTTTCAAAAAAATTGAGTTCGTGTAAAGTTTAATGAATATAATATATTAATTGACATGTGTCAGTGTTCTTTCCAAGTATGCTTAGGTAATGCCATTGAAAAATAAAATAAACCGAAGTTATTGTATTAGCTTATTTAGAAATATATTTCTTTTTCTCGGCACATCTCCCCCTTCCAACCCAAAATATTGCAAACAAATACGGAGAAATAATTTGTAATCGCTGCATTTAAAAAATGTCTACGAAAAAAAAAAAAAAAAGATGGGAAGTATTGGAAACTTTTTTCATCAAAACAAAGCTACAGAAAGATAATTGATGCATTTATGGGATAGAAAGAAGTTTTACTTGTAGACATTACTAGATTCTAAGATAAGAACAGATAAAAACTCTAAGGACTGAGGAACCAGAAAGCCGAAACCATTGAATGAACTTTTAAAAGATATTTATTTTTATCGGCACATTTAAAGGAAAAATACAAAGAGAGGCCGAAAAAACATTTATAAATACTGTGTTCCCCGAATACCTTTGAAAATATAAATAAGGTAACTGAAATTTTTAAATCAAATCAAATGTGGGGAGAGGTAATCATTCCTTTTAAAAAGAGATTGTAAAGTAATATACACATCAATGGGCTTTTTAGAAAAGAGTACTGTGGTGGGTCTAACCGTTGAAGTTTGAGAAAGTTGAAACTATCCTTTTAAGTCAAAAGATGTTTTCCAATCTAACAAAAAAAAAAAAACAACCGGTGGTTAGAAAAAAATTCTCACGTAAAAACATTTTGAAAGAATCTTCGAGAGCAAATAAAAAGTAATTGAAACTCCCACTATATATATATATGGCATAGAGATGTAAAGAATAAGAATTTTATCTCCATAGGGTAGCAATCAACCCATTCACAGGTATGTATGAAACTCGTGTGTAAGAATTTCAAGCTTGTAACAGTTGTAAGTCTAACTATTGAAGAATAAATTTGGAAATTATCCTATTAGCTTGTAAAAAAACAATTTGTCTGTGAGTATCTCTTTCAAAAAGCACAAACAGATGTTGCGAAAAGTCCACACAAAACATACCCTTAAAGCAGACTTTTTTGTGTGCGAATATATCAGTACAAAATAAAAGAAACTTAACAACTGGAAAATGGAAGAATTTGGTTTACCTACAGGGAGGTAGTAAAATCGCATTCTTTAAGTTGTGGGGTGAAAAGTGTGGCTGTTGTGAGTAAGTTTGAAGTAATTGGAATTTTACAGCTTTTGAAGGAGGGGAAAATCAGTTTACCTGCAGGGAGGGGGGTTGTAAAACCCCATTCATACGGTTGAGGGGAGATGTCAAATACTTATAGAGTTAAAAAGAAGATAAGCCCCGCCCTTTCTTTCGCTATTCGTTACAAAAAAAATACTTTCTAATTATTTTTCACTGTATTCCTACGCATAACGATTGATTCCGTATATAAGCAGATGAGGCGAATGAACCAATTCACTTCTAGCTCGAAATTTTTTTCTGTACGCACTTCATGCTTAAACTTTTTACAATGGATATCGAAAAATATTCGAAGAGACTGATTTTCCTATCAACGACAAGGTTTTGGCTTCTGCGGATTTTGGAGACTTATCCAGTGAGTTAGATGAACCCTTCGATGGCGTTTTAAGAAGAACATTTTCTTGCGATAAATGCGATAGTGTTTTCACGCATCGTCGCAGTTTAGAAAGACATCGAATTTCAATTCACACCACTTCAGCCTTATTCCATTGCAAAATATGCGAAAAGAGATTCAATGGAAAAGATAACTTCGTTCGATATTCAAAAATTCATAAATTAACACCGATTATCATGAAACTGTCTCGAACAGCCAATGGAGAAGAAAATTCCTCTGCGAACACATCCTCGGAAGCCGCACCCGGTCCCTCTACCGCCACGGAAACGACTCTTTCCGATCACGGCAGGACTTCTATTTCTTCAATTTCAACTGCACCATCGCGAAAACGAACTGTTTCGCCCACTTTCAGAGCTAGAAATGCATGTTTGGATACTTTTGAAGTGTACACATTCTTTCCAGATACTTCAACATCGAAGGACTTAACTGTGAACCTTCACAGCATTAAGACCGAAATTTTGAAAAAAATTACAGAAACGGCGTCTTCAAAGCAGGGTGTGAAGTGGTATCTCAATAGCTGTGTTCACTTCATTCGAAAAATTACTACAGAGGATTTTGAGACCTGTACATCATATTTTAGATCAAGATGTGCTATTACATTAACCCAGGAAATTCCTGACGTTGAAACAAGCATTGCAAAGGTAAGAAGTTAATTCATTTTTTTTCTTTAAAAATAATAAAATAAAATGTAAAAGAAATTTTAAAAGAATTTGAAGAAAAAGTTATTCAAATAACTATAAAATATATACTGTGGAAATATATTTCAGAATTATTTTACATCGAATGTGATTATTATTTGAATTTATTATTATTTTTAAAATTTTGTATCTATTTTTTAAAGGTTATCACATCATGTAATGAATTTGAAAATAGAGGTTCGGGATGGGAATTCCAAGATGTGTTGAAGAATGAACTTAAGATTGCTATCTACAAGCCCTTAGCAGCAGCTTCTTACATTCCTCTTCCACCAAAGCTGATTAAAAAAAAGGCAATATTGAACATTAGAAATGAGGACCAACATTGTTTTTTATGGTGTGTGTTAGCTCATCTTCATCCTGCTCAAGCCAATGCAAATAGAGTGAGTACTTATTTAAAATTTCAGAATGAATTATGCACGAAAAACCTTACATTTCCTACTCCATTAAATCAGATTGAATGCTTTGAAGAAAAAAATAAAATATCAATTAATGTGTTCGGTTTCGAGAATGAAATATTCCCCTTGAAAATAACAACAAAGAATTTTGATAAACATGTAAATTTGCTTTTGATCTCAAATCAAGAGAAAAGACATTATTGTCTTATTAAAAATTTAAATCGATTACTTTCATACTGAACACAACATAAATCAGAAAGTTTTTATTGCAATTACTGTCTTCACAGGTTTGTTAAAAAATCAATCTTAGATGCCCATATAGTAGACTGTAGGAAACGTAAAGAACAAAAAATAAAAATGCCCGAAAACAAATGGTTAGAATTTGAAAACTTTAAATTTAATTTACCTGTTTCATATACTATTTACGCCGACTTTGAATCCCTTATTGTGAAAATCAACTCATGCGCGCCTGATCCTGAAAGATCTTCCACTGTACCAATAGCAAATCATATCCCATGTGGTTATGCGTATGTGGTGATTGGACCTGATGGAAGTTTTAAAAAACCACCTATTGTTTATCGAGGAGAAAATGCCGTTGACCATTTTTTAAAAAACATTATTAAAGAAGAGGAAGATATACTAAATATTTCGAAAAAAACTGAGCCGATACTTTTTTCTAATGAGAATAAATTACATTTTAAAAATGCCACTTTTTGTCACATATGTGAAAAACCTTTATTAGGGGATAGAGTCCGGGATCATGACCATCTCACCGGTTTATACCGGCGTGCTGCTCATAATATTTGCAATATTAATTATACATTGGCTAAACATATCCCTGTCGTAATTCACAATTTACGAGGGTATGATTCCCATTTGATCATGCAGAGTGTTGGGAAAATAAAAAACAAAAATCTTACTTGTATACCTTCCAATAGTGAAAAATATATATCTTTTTCTCTCGGTTCTCTACGCTTTCTCGACTCGCTGCAATTTTTAAATGCCTCTCTCGAAAAGTTAGTTTCGAATTTAGAAAAAAATGAATTAACACTAACAAATAAATGTTTCAAGGAAAAAACCGATCTGATGCTTCATAAAGGAATTTACCCCTATGAATATATGGATACTTTCCAAAAATTTAATGAAGGATGCTTGCCCTCTAAAGAAGCCTTTTTTAGCTCACTTACAAATGAAACTGTAAGTGATGATGATTATGCACAGTGTCAAAACGCATGGAAAAGTTTTAATCTTAAAACTCTAGGAGAGTATCACGATCTGTACGTGACGAGTGACGTAATTCTACTTGCAGACGTTTTTCAAAATTTTCGACAATTATGTTTAAATTTTTACAAACTAGATCCATGTCATTGTTACACGGCTCCCGGACTCGCTTGGCAAGCATGTCTTTACATGTCGCGAGTCAAACTGGAACTTTTTACAGATTTAGACATGCATTTATTTGTCGAGAGAGGCATAAGAGGTGGCATTTCAATGATATCCCATAGATTTAGTTCAGCTAACAACAAATATTTAGACTCTTACGAGGAAAACAAACCATCTAAATACATCCTTTATTTGGATGCAAATAATTTATATGGATGGGCAATGTCCCAACCCTTACCTACTCACGGTTTTGAGTGGATTACACAGCCAATGGATTTTATGGAAATTCCAGATGAGTCAGACATAGGTTATATTTTAGAAGTAGATATGGATTATCCACAAAACCTACACAATTTACATAATGACTATCCTCTGGCCCCAGAAACATTAAATGTGACAAATGATATGCTATCTCCATACTGCAAAGAAATAGCGCAAGAACATAATTTAAATACCAATAGCTATACGAAATTAGTTCCTAATTTAATGAGTAAAAAAGGATATATCGTTCATTATAGAAATTTAAAACAGTATGTTTCTCTAGGTTTAAAAGTAGCTAAAATCCACAAAGTACTTAAATTTCACCAAAGACCTTGGCTTAAAAAATATATTGATTTTAATACGGAAAAAAGAAAAAACGCGAAAAGCGCTTATTTGAAAAAAATCTCTTTAAACTTTTAAATAATGCCGTATTCGGTAAAACCATGGAAAACCTACGGAAGCGCACAGTAATAGATCTTGTACAGGATCAGAAAAAATCGAAGAAACTCGTTGCTTCTCCCGCATTTCATAATTTTCGTATAATAACAACAGATTTAGTTTCGATAGAGAGAAAAAAAGTTTCCCTTTTATTAAATAGAGCGATCTACATTGGTTTCTCCATTCTAGACATATCTAAGATTCTTGTGTATAATTTTCATTATAAGTATATAAAATCAAAATACAATACCAATGCAAAATTACTTTTTACTGATACTAATTCGTCGTGCTATGAAATTGTAACACAAGACGTGTATGAAGATATGCAGAAAGATCTACATTTCTTCGATACTTCCGATTATCCCCAAACTCATCCCCTATACTGCGAATTAAATAAAAAAGTGCTTGGCAAGATGAAAGATGAGTTATCATTCAGTTTGGCTCTTGAATTCGTTGGGCTCAAACCAAAAATGTATAGTTTAAAAAGTGCTGAAATGGAGAAAAAAACGGCGGAAGGAGTCTCCAAAATTATTATCCAACAACAAATTAGACATACAGACAACAAAGAGACTTTGTTATGTCGTCGTCGTGGATTAGCCAAAGCTAAAAAAATAGCAAGTCACAATCACATTGTGCAAACTGTGGCTTATCAAAAGTCAACTCTGAGCCCTTTTGATAGCAAAAGATACATTCTACAAGATGGAATAAATACTTTAGCATATGGTCACTTTAAAATTTAATAGCAAACTTATGTTATTTTCACTTGAAAAAAAAATTCACCATGATGAATGAGTAAATATGTTGATGTTAAATACGTTATAGATCAATACATCTCAAAATAATTTTGAGTTTTTATATTTTGTAAAAATTTGGGTATTTATATATATATATATTTGTATTAGAGTGAAACATTCCTTCACCCTGTCAAAATGTTGCTTTGCTTATGAAAAGATTATGTACATGAAATTATTCTGTAAATGGTATATGACCACCTCTTAGTTTTTGTTTCTGAAATAAAACAAAAAATAAATTTTTTTAAAAAAAATTAAAGATCTACTATTACATTCCATATGTGTGGAGGAAGGATTCTTTATTTACATTGAAATGTTAATGCTATATCATTTACTCTAATCAATTCAGTTTCATTATTGTTGGAAATATTGTTTGTTGTATCTCTGTACATTGTTATTATTTTATTGTAAATAAACAGTTGATATAAAAATGTTTTGATTCAATCTCAATTATTTGGTATTCATAGTTAAATATTTTTATGCAAGTAAAATTATAAACATATTTACAATATAAATAGTATGAAAAATTTACAAATCCTTGCATTTGCAATGGAGTTTCCAACCATACAACATCCATCATCTATGCTAATAAGTGGTTCTTCCAATTACTTCAAACTTACTCACAACAGCCACACTTTTCACCCCACAACTTAAAGAATGCGATTTTACTACCTCCCTGTAGGTAAACCAAATTCTTCCATTTTCCAGTTGTTAAGTTTCTTTTATTTTGTACTGATATATTCGCACACACACAAAGTCTGCTTTAAGGGTATGTTTTGTGTGGACTTTTCGCAACATCTGTTTGTGCTTTTTGAAAGAGATACTCAGACAAATTGTTTTTTTACAAGCTAATAGGATAATTTCCCAATTTATTCTTCAATAGTTAGACTTACAACTGTTACAAGCTTGAAATTCTTACACACGAGTTTCATACATACCTATGAATGGGTTGATTGCTACCCTATGGAGATAAAATTCTTATTCTTTATATCTATGTCATAGTGAGAGTTCCAATTACTTTTTATTTGCTCTCGAAGATTCTTTCAAAATGTTTTTACGTGAGAATTTTTTCTAACCACCGGTTTTTTTGTTAGATTGGAAAACATCTTTTGACTTAATAGGATAGTTTCAACTTTCTCACACTTCAACGGTTAGACCCACCACAGTACTCTTTTCTAAAAAGCCCATTGAAGAGTATATTACTTTACAATCTCTTTTTAAAAGGAATGATTACCTCTCCCCACATTTGATTTGATTTAAAAATTTCAGTTACCTTATTTATATTTTCAAAGGTATTCGGGGAACACAGTATTTATAAATGTTTTTTCGGCCTCTCTTTGTATTTTTCCTTTAAATGTGCCGATAAAAATAAATATCTTTTAAAAGTTCATTCAATGGTTTCGGCTTTCTGGTTCCTCAGTCCTTAGAGTTTTTATCTGTTCTTACCTTATAATCTAGTAATGTCTACAAGTAAAACTTCTTTCTATCCCATAAATGCATCAATTACCTTTCTGTAGCTTTGTTTTGATGAAAAAAGTTTAGAATACTTCCCATCTTTTTTTTTCGTAGACATTTTTTAAATGCAGCGATTACAAATTATTTCTCCGTATTTGTTTGCAATATTTTGGGTTGGAAGGGGGGAGATGTGCCGAGAAAAGGAATATATTTCTAAATAAGCTAATACAATAACTTCGGTTTATTTTATTTTTCAATGGCATTACCTAAGCATACTTGGAAAGAACACTGACACATGTCAATAAATATATTATATTCATTAAACTTTACACGAACTCAATTTTTTTGAAACAGTTGATTTATTCAATATGCTATTTTTATAATCATTTATTTTATTTCTCTCTTAATTGTAAAAGGTGATTATATATATTTTATTTTCAATGAGTTTTTTTCAACTTTTCAGAGTATTAAATTCAACATCTTTACAAGCGAAACATATAAGCAAAAAGCATACTCGAAACAATGTTTTGAATCAGTATGAAAATTCATGTTAGCCTTGAAGAAAAACCCTTAGAAATGAATACATTTGGAGCATATTTTTTATCATTTTTACAATCTTAGGTTTTAAATTTAATGCGAATAATACATTTATACGAATTGTGTGTCTATCTCTGTGTGTGTACTTTACCACTTTTTTCTTAAAATTAAAAAATAAGAAATATACTTTGAAGAAGAAAAATAATACTTTTTATTTACAATAATAATAAAGAATCTGTAGCAACATACATTTGTTTAGCATTTTCTATCAACACATTCATATTCAACTTATTGAGGAACATCTCATTCATGTAATTTACCATTTGGAGGTTTCGATTGACAAAATCTGCAACCAGTTTATTCCAGTCCATGTTTAATATGGCTAAATCACCATATTCGGAAATTCTCTGTCCGTTTGAATATGTCATACATTCATGACCTAGTTGATTTTCGTATCCTTCCAAACATCCGAAGCATACGAACAATGATGAAATATTTTCTTCGATATGGTTACATAAGAGTTCGATATCGACGCAGTCAGATTTTGGAAAAGGAATGTGTTTAGCCACTTCTTTCTTCAGAAGTTCCAGAAAAACACGCCAGAACATGATTGAAACAGTTTTCGACGTGATCTGCTTATGGATATCTTTTAATACATTCCATTCCGTTTCTTTTAGCATGGAAACTGGAGTCAAAAATTTACGAGTAAAGTCCTTTCGTTGGAAATAACGTTGCCATATGATATAAGTGACATTCTCGATAACAGTTCGGGAAAGTAAGAGACAGTCCTTGATAACAAATACTTTTCCATCCTCAAAGGCTTGATCGATTGCAGAAAATTCTCTTACGAGGGCTAACCATACGGAAGGTGTTACAGTGATTCCATCTTTGGTAGGTAAAAGAGATCCAGTGGCATCGAGCTTGTATCGGCGCAAGTGAATTCGAGCAACGTCTGCAAAATCAGAAACAACGGCGTAGTTGTGACTTCTAAATGGAAATGATTCTCAGGAACAGCATCTGGTTTAATCGAAGAAGCTCTTTCCCGTTGTCTTTATCAAAACACACTCTTTTGGCTTGAGGATGGGAGAAGGCGAGAGATGAAGCATGTTTCATGGTTAACTAAATAAATTTCAATTCACTAATCACGAAAGAAAATATCTTGAAATTTTGTGGTAGGGTTGGAACGTGATAATTCTTTATCGAGAAGCAAAGTATTCTACCAACTCAGAGCTTGAGAAGAAATGATACACAGAAGAAAAAATGAGTATTACAAGGTGGCAACAGTAAGCTGATTGGTTCATTTTCATGACGTAACTTTGGAAGCAACTGATTGGTAGAAAAATTACTGATGTCACTAGTCATATGATATCACTATTATAATCAGATTCACAAAGAAAAAAACGCGTTTTTTCAATATGGTTTATTTACGAAATCTATCTTCCCATATTTTAATCATATCTATAAATGAAAAGCAATATTTAAGTATTGTAGCCTAAAGAAAAAAAAATATTATGCTAATTTTTAGCCTAAAATTATTTATGCTTTGTTTTTCTATTTTGATTGTTTATGCAATATCCAGCTAAGAGAAAATAGAAGGGAAAGGAGGGGGGTGTAAAGGGTCACGGATGAAGAAGGACGAAATTGTAGGGACCGGGTTGGAAGGGGTGGATGGTGAGAACCGCGGGAAGGGGTGGAGGGGATGGAGAGAACTCGTTCGGGCAGGCGGGGACCTCAAGCACCTCAGCGCCTCGTGATCCAGAACCCCCACTTTTCTACTACTCCAGACCCTTCCAAAGCTTTCCCTCAAGAAGGGGTCCACCGAGAAATGGTTATGATTTATAGAGAGTGTAAATGAACAATATAAGTAGTCTTTTGAAGCAGGGGCCTAAACAGATACGATTCCGTATCGTCATAATTCGTAAGAAGGTTCTAGTTTGTCATGAAAGCTTGTGTAAAATTCATTTCGAGAAAACATGAAGGACTTACATAAAATGTAACTTTTTAAAAAAACTGTTCTTGCCCGTGTACATTTTCTGATCCTAAATAAAAGCAAGTGGAATGCATATTTTTAGCGCAGTAGTAAAAACGCATGGGAAACAAATTATTTACAATTTAATCCTTCATTTCTTCTATGTCAATAGTGGCCGAGGAGATCGCGAATCGTCGTTGCTTTCGTCGAGTCCTGGTGCCACCGAAGACCTACTGTGTAGAGGCACATGAAATCTGTCAAAGCACGAAGTCCTCATGTGAGAAAGGTGTGGAAATTTGGAGAGTGGGGCTCCTGATCCTTGATCCCCTTGTTAAGATTTCGTCAGTGGTAAAATCACAAAATTAGAAAACAAAAGTATCCTATAAAATGTGTCACATAAAATATAAAAGGTTGATTTAGAATCAACGTGAATGATTTTAGTATGCGAATAAACATTTATTCATAACGCGGCATCGTAATACAGTTCAATTACAACCATTTCTGTTCTTCATTGATGCAAACCTTCGTTTCCACAAATAAACATAAGCAAAACGATTACAATTATTTCATCGATATAACCTTGATATAATACTGATAACCTTGATATAATATTGATAAACATAAGAAGTCAGTGGTACCGTAGGAACTGGGTTCGAATCCCAGAGAAGACATGGATGTTTGTAAATGTATAGTGCCTTCGCGGCATGGGGGTACTCTAAATAGCCATCGGGCCGCAAGTCCTCTCATGTGGTTGGTGGAAGGGGTAGAGAGGTGGGAGGCTCCTGACCACCCCCAGGTGTCCTCCCTCAAAATTGGGATGGAAACGAACCAAATCGTACCGTCACCTGTATGGTGCTCAAAGCTACGGCTAACGACAGGCGTCACTTAGACCTTTGCCATAATAAATTTCGTGGGCCTTGATCTGGCCTTTGCCGATCAGGTGGCATCAGTAACAACAACATAACAAGTTGTTAAAGATAACACATATGAATGGATAGAGTAATTGTTTGATTGTTTCTTAAATGTTCCCGTTGTGTATTTGATAAATTCAGTTATTTGTTCACAGATTTTTTTAGTAAAACTGAAAAGTATTTGAATAAATTTGAAATAAAATTGCGCGAGAAAATTTAAACTCATTTTAAACAAATAATACTGATTTCAGTCCGGAATTCAGTACAAACTCTTTGCTACCCTCCTGCACTTGACAATTTAATGTCTGAAATAAAAATAAGTGAGACTTTGTTAAAAGAAAAATCAAATTATCAAAGTACATTGCAGCTTTGTTCTTATGACAGTAGAATGCAAGCAAGGGGCTTTGGTTCTTTGATGGAAGGAAATCGAAAATACTCCATAAATAGGTAAAAAGTGCTAAAACCTATTTTTTGTATGTTGAGTTTGATAGAGATTAACACCGTTTTAACATATAATCCAAAATTATAAGTTGTAATACTTTGATCAATTTTCCACATTTTAAATATCTTTGATGTTGCCGAAAATCGAAAAAAGACGCTCACAAGGAACAGATGATCCCACGATACTCATACACATCATGTTTATTGACTGAACGTGTTGATTACTTACAATTCCTTACCCCAGTGCTTCTCAAACTTTCAATACTGGCGTCCTCCTTTCAATCACAATTTTTATCGCGTCCCCCTTATACATTAATAATGCACTAAATGCAATAATAATGCACTTTGACGCTAAAGCTACAATACGAGATCTTAATTATAAACCATACAAATTAATAACATAAGTATTAAATTTTCAATACTACTCTTTTAAGCAAAAAAAATGAATTAATTAAGTAACAGGATAATTATTATGTTATTTTTCCTTTCTCTAATTTTTAAATTGAACATATTGCAAAATGCGGTGACTGCTTAGAAGACAAAATATGGATATCTGCTAAATATAGATTTGATTTGATTTATTATTAACGTCGCACTGTTTAAGCTACACGAGGGCTTTTGGCGACGGAACACGTAATTTTGAACCATGGTCAAGTGACGTGGACGACACCTGAGCTGGCACCACCTTCTCCTAACTACCACACCACACCAACGGGAGGACGTTTCAGCTCTCGACAGATTTATCGTGCATCGCTGCCCTACACGGCGGGTCTTTAGTGGTACTGGGCTCGAACTCGTGACAAGGCAAGCCACGGTCCGATACTTATACCACTCGGCTACCGCGGCCTGCTGCTAAATATAGAAAAATAACTCAGAGGGTCAATTTCTAATCATAAGCATTCCTTATAAAAACTTCGCTTTGCAAGACAAGCCCATGGAAGTCGTTAATACTTATTAAACTTGTTCTTAATTTAGTATTAATTCATTAGTTATAAAATATTCTGTGCAGCACTGATACATTAAAAGTATACCGGCCGAAGTACTCGCTCTTTGCAGGAGTTCATTTATAAGAAAATAAAAAAAACTTTCTTGATATAAAAGCTGTATTGCAAGTTGAGTAAAGCCAAGTGCGCGACAATGTTTGCAAAAATGTAAAATGTTTTTTTTTAATGATTACTCAAATTATAATTAGTTTTAAGCGAATTTTAATTTTAAGCCTCACAGAATTAGCATTTATAATTGATGTTAAATAATGAACAATAATATAAAATTCCGATGAAGAATAATTGTATTATTTTTAATATTTAAAGCAAAAAGACTTCAATATGTTTTAACCTGGGAGCAGGCATGCACTCGATACGATCGAGCGGGGTTATTGAGTCACCCCAATCCTTTTTTTTATAATTATTTTATTGTACACGATACAAATCGTTATATTCCAGTGAATAATATAATTAAGAGAAAGTTTACTTACCTACTTTCAAGGACTTCAATTTTTCTTTGGTAACAAATAAACAGTTTTGCCAGAACTAACGATTTCGTGATCTGTGTGTCCCGCGCGACCACTTCCGGGTAAAAATTCCGGGTTATGATAATATGTATGTTACTGCTAAAAACAATTGTTGCGCTTTATATGATTGAAAATACTCATCTTGGTCTAAGTCTTCGCATAGCAATCCATCAAAGTGTGTGTGTGTGTGTGCTCTCCGTGGTTTTCCAAATATCATAAAACCTTTTTTGCATGGAAAAAAGCGCAACAGAGAAATACATTACTTACAACTTCCTTAAATGAGAAATAAACACATAAGAGAGGGGTCATAACTAACTGTACCAATAACTTAGAAGGTTAAACAAATTACAGCTATAATGTGCAGTATTTCAAAAATAATGACAGCGATGAATTTTTTATGTTCCTAAATTTTTTCGATTCTGAATCTGGGATCTGTTTTTTCTCTGAAAGAGTAGAATGTTAGTTTTGAAAAAGAAAACGTAATAAAAACTCTCTCATCATGGGATTATAGCAAATTAAATAAAATATTTTTTGTTTGGTTATAGGATCAAAGAGAGCTAATTAAGTATTGAAGAAGTTTTTTTTTATGACTTAATATCGCCGATAACTTATATCAGAGTAAGTGTGCAATTTTTATTATGTCTGAAAGTATTTTGTTTTAATTTATTCCAGTAAATTAATTATTTTTTAAATCTTTTATTTTCGATATGCTCGCGCCCCCCAAGAGGGCGCACCCCACAGTTTGAGAGACACTGCCTTGCCCTCAATTACTTATTATTTATATAGTAACAAACATTACATATATATATATATATATATATATATATATATATATATATATATATATATATATATATATATAAATATTTATTTCGCTAATCGCAATATATTATGACAGTCAGTCAATCAAGGCATAAACAAATGATGCAATATCAACAAATACAAAAAGTCAAAGATTACAAACGAAACTTTATTTATTTATTAAAGAGATGCCAAGGAAACCAAGCACACAGTCATCTCGCGAGTTTTTGAGTAATTAACCCTTTAACCGCCAACATCGAAATATTACGGGTTTTAAAAATAGTACTAATTGTAAATAATTTTATGGTTTTTACTAAAACAGTGTTACGACCCGCATGTGCAGAGGGCGCTAGTAGTCCTCCTTGTTTACATTTCGTCAGTATGCTTGTAATACAGCCACGGAGCGGACGTACCTACCGTCCTCAATAAACAAACATTTTTAAGGGAACCAGGACATGCTCGAAAGAGTAAAATGCCAAAATTAAGACCCTTTGTTTATGAGACATATATCATTTAAAATTTCCAATAGAGCTTAGATTTTTTTATGTCTATAATAAAGATAATTTAATTATTCTGTAGAACTACAAAAATAACTTTTTACTACAAAAGTTTTTTTTTACTACTTAATTTAAGTAATACATAATTTTTGAGAACTCGTAATATATACTTATGTTTAGGTACCATTTTTTAAAAAAGTATCTTTTTTTTATGCAAAATATTTTTTACACATATATAAAACAATACATAAAATACAGTGAAACCCTTTTTTTAGTAAAATTTTAGTATAGTTTCTTTAAAAAAATTATGAAACGTTTGAAATTTGAAATTTTTTTTATTTTTCTGCTTTTTTTATGCATAAAACAATTTTTAAAAAATTAGGCACTATTTTAATAGAAAAGAAATTAGGTTCACTATATGCATAGGCATCTTGTATAGAAGTATAAAAAATCAGGAATCATACGGTGCAATAGTTTTTTTTAAAAATGTACCTAAATGCAAAAAAATATGCTTTTGAGAAAAAGTGAAAAAGCTAAAAAAAACAATATTTTCACATATTATACACTTAATTAGTATTTCCTTGCCTATTTTTATATGACTAATAATAATCCTTAACCATTTTCTAGAGTTACAAAAGTAATTTTAAATTCATATGTGTTTTTCTCTTCCCTTTGTTTTAGTTAACATGAACATAATTTTCGAGATCTTGTAATACATATTTTCATGTATACGTACCATTTCTTACAAAAATATTCTTTGAATATACAAAAAAATTTACAAATATATATAAAGTAACATATTAAACATAATGAATCTGTTTTTTAACTAATTATATTTATATAATTGCATAATTTCTTAAAAATAATCATAAAACCTTAAAATTATGAAAATCTTAATTTTCTTTTTTTACATATAAAATATATTTTCAAAAAATTAGACACATACTAAAAGATATTTTGTTCACTGTATGCACATGTATCCTGTTTAGATATATAAAAGGTTTCAAACAATATGCTACAATAGTTTTTTAAAGTGTACCTAAATTTAAAAATATTAAACATTCGAGAAAAAATATAATAAAACTTAACAAAAAAATTTCTCCTTAGATTATAGATTTGATTAATATTTCCCTGCTTGGTATTCAATTTCTTCATCTAAATTCTGTTTATCCATTTTCCTTTTTAAAGACCTTCTTTTATTTCTGGCTTCCAATGACACTTTATTTACTATACGTTCAGCCTCAAAAATTCGTTTGTTATGAATTATAAGTAAGGCACGTTCCGTGTTGTATCCTGGTTTAATGCCCAGAGCTTCAAAGACTTTTATCCTACTTACATATCCATCGTTAAAACAAATTACAGCATCCATAACTTCAAATTTCAAAGTTTCAATGCCAACAAAAACTGTTTTAGGAATTCTCTCCCAAATACATTTGTTAAAACTTTCATTGGGATTTTGTGTTCTTCCATGAAGGCACTTTTTCAATAAGTCCTTCTCTGTGAGATCCCGAAACACTTTTTTCACTTTCAATAAAATTGACTCAGGTAAAGAATGCTTGTGAATATAAAATTCCCCGTAACAATGCTACGGTTATAACCGCACCAGCTATCCTCACCAAGAGGACACAAAGCGTGTTGAGGATTATCCTCAGTACTTAGTTTATGAAAATAAATAGCCCATATGGCTCTTTTCATGTCCTCCACAGATGACAAATTTTTACGGATTGCTAGCCCATAATAATGTTGGATTGAGTCCACTTCTTTAAGCGTTAGCCGTCCACGTCCCGAAATATTTTTCCCATCTGATAGCTTAATGCCTTTGCTCATTTTTAGAATGTTTCTCAGCCTTCTGCCCATACGCTTTTGCACATGGCCAACACATTCTAATTTTTCAACTTCTGTGTCGCCATATACTTTTGCTTCTTTTCTTCTTCCATATTCTTTGCTTCTTTAAGAAATCCTTTTGAGTCCCCATCACCAAGATACTGCGTATAACATGCTTTTCGTGATGTTTCAGATCGCTGAAATATACTTAATACCCCCCGACATTCCATTCCCCCACTGAATCCTTCGTAATTTTTAGCACAATTTTCACATGGTTTTTTTTACCCTTACATGAAGAACAATATTTTGTGAGAGCTTCAAAGTCGATAACCTTTCCGTTCTCAACAGACGTAGCACATACAACTCCGTTCAATGAAGAATAGCCTCTTTTATGCCATGTGCCATCCACAGCCACAGCTATATTTGAATTATTATCATTCGCTATGACTGCTTCGTGAACAGCTGCATTCATCGAGTCTTCACTAATTGTTTTTAAAACATTTAAAAACAAAGAATTATGGCGATCAAACTTTGCAGGTGGTGGAGGCAAATTCATAAGCCCACAGAATATTCGAGCAGCAGCTCCACCTTTTCCAATAGCTCTCATTCCATATGTCAATCTTAGGTTAACATCATAACATTTATTTGATATTTTTGATGACATTGTACTCGTCGATTCTCCACAGTTGTGACAAATTATTTCCAAACTCACAGCTAAACCTCTACGACTTTTTAAATCTTCTCTCAGCTCAATTTTCTCTGAAGAGCAGCAATATTTACAACATAAGAGATTTTTCGTAAGGGAAGATAATAAATCCAGTTCAACGATTATGTTTACATTTTAAGAATCTTGTTCTTTTAGTAAATCCTGTATTTTATTTTTTCTCCTAGAAGCTCTTTCCACGGAATTCAAAAGCAATTCTTCAGTCGATTTAGACTTTTTGTTGATTGCTACTATACTTCCTTCTGCCAAATTTTTTTATTCTTGGCATAATTACTCGTTTAAAAAAAAGTTAAGATACTTTTAAAATCTTATGAATATTAATAATTATAAGTAAAAAATAAATATTTCTTACGAAAATTAATGTAAAATTAAGTAGTTGTATGCTACAAGAAACTTCGGAATAGACGAACTCGGTTCAAAACATTGCCATAAACCGAAATTTAAAGTAAGAAATTTTGTCACACAGCTTGGAACAATAGCTCACGCACAAGCGTGGCTAAAAAGTAGCGGGGTTAACATTCAAACGAAAAAAACAATCAAAAGTTAATATAGATAAAACACAGGGGAAACTACATATTTAAAGTTCAAAGGGGCGTGTCAAAGGGGCGTGGTCATTTATTTACATTTTTATTTTTCATATTTTAGGGCTATTTTATCAACAAACATATAAGTATTATACATTTTTAGATTCAGAAAAATAAGCACTATTTTTTAGAACTAAAATTGAAAAATCGATTATTTGAAAGTATATGATGTCCCTGTTCCTTAAAGTATACAGTCCACGCCTTTTGTTTGAGCAGTCAAGTTATACATAACTCAAAGTCTGCTCATAATCCGTTATAGACATTTCTAGAATAACCACACCATTTGTGGTTAAAATCAGAGCTATCGACCTCACCCAGTTTTGTGGTCGGTGTCGAGCCCGAGCCAAAAATCAAAATGGCTCCAAAAGAACTATCAGAACTCACCGTGTTTAACAGAAGGAAAGCACATCTGCTCGGTCAGATCACACGCATTAGAAACTCCTTGGAAAATGTGGATTCACCATTGAATCAAGTTGAAATAAGAACTAAACTCGCATCGCTTTCTGAAGTGAAAGCAAAAATAGACAAACTTTGGACCGAAAGCTACAGGGTTCTTTCGGATGAAGAGCTCATGGAATTCGAGGCCAGTTTGGACACGATGGAAGTGGACGCAGATAATTTAGAGGTGAGTCTCAATACCTTACTTGAATCTTCTAATGTGAATACCTCTGAATTATCTGTGAAAAATGATTTTGCTAATTACAATGTGAAACTGCCATCCATTAATTTACCGGAATTTTCGGGACAATATATTGATTGGTTGCAATTTAAATCCCAATTTGTATCATTAATTCATGATAACGCTTGTTTATCAGACTCGCAAAAACTATATTATTTGCAATCTGCCCTGAAAGGCCATGCAAAACAATTGCAAACAGTAAACGATTCTTACTCATCTTTATTTGAAGCTTTAGAAGGTAGATACGAAAATAAAAGATTAATTGTAAATAGTCATATTGCTGAACTTTTTAAATCCTAACAAAATAAAATTTGAATCTGCTTTTTATCTCAGAAGTTTAATAGATTCAATTCAGAGTCATCTTAGAGCCTTAAAACAACTAGAATTAGAGCCTAACGCTTTGTGTGAATCAATGTTAATTTTTGTTATAACTCAACGTCTAGATGATGAATCGCGTAAACAATATGAAATGGAATTACATTCTAATGATTTGCCTAAGTGGAATAATTTTTTAGACTTTTTTTAATAAAAAAGGAGTCAATCCTTAGAAAACGTACAAAGAAATTCTTCGTTGAAAAACAAGAACGAATATTCTCCAAAATTCAGATCATTTGTCGTGAAAAGCAATGAAAAAACCTGTCCGTTATGTCCTTCAGAGACACACCCAATTTTTAAGTGTAAAATGTTTCACGAGATGTCTGTTCAAGAAAGAAGCAACAAAGTGAGATCCTTAAACCTATGCTTTAATTGTCTAGGCCATCACCTTATTAAGAACTGTTTAAAACTGAACAGGAAATGTAGGGTTTGTAATGCGAACCACAATTCTCTTCTTTGCAAAACAAGTGTTCCCCGACAGATAAACAGAAACCTCCCCTCTCCACAGAGTTCATCAGGTGTCATTTATGACCCGAGTCCAGCCAATGTAATAAATCCTCAAACCGCGACGTGTCTTTACAATGAGAGTGGGGAGAAATCCATTTTGCTTTTTCGACCGCGAAGGTCAAAGTTCAGAGTGCGACAGGGGCTTGGCTTGTAATGAACGCAATCCTCGATTCAGGGAGCCAGAAATGCCTTTGTAGCTTGAAGCGTCAAATTTCCTCGGGTTGGAAAAAATACTCTATGAATTCAACTATTGTAGGCTTGAATGGAGCTTGCATTTCAGTGAGGAAAGGAATTTCCGCTGAAATTTCGAACGGAAGTTCATTTAAAAGAAAACTTAACTTTCTCATAGTCCCTAAAATTACTGGATGCGTTCCTACACAACCATTGGATTTAACAAAAATAAAATTGCCTCCAAATATAACATATGCAGATGCGGAATTTAATATTCCCAAACGAATTGATATTCTCCTGGGAGGTGAAATATTTTATGAATTATTAAAAAGTAAACAAATAAAATTACATGACAATTCAATAATATTGCAGGACTCCGTATTTGGTTACATTGTAACAGGTTCCATTCAAAACGAACCATCGATTTATATTATTTTTGCAATTTCATCCAAGATCAGGTTGATAGAAATTTAACAAAATTTTGGGATTTAGAAGAAATAGGAATTAAAGCAGAGTCTAGTTGTGACCCAGACGACCAAGCCATGCAACATTTTAAATCATCAGTACGTTTCAATAGTGGTCGTTATGAAGTTGGGTTTCCTTGGAAGGGCCATACACAAGAGTTAAATGACAATTTTTCCGTAGCAGAAAAACGTGTTAAATCCTTAACAAGAAGATTCATTCGTGATCCAACTCTGTACATACAATATTCCGAAATTTTGAAAGAATATGAATCTCAAGGAATAATTAAAAGGGTTCTAGAAACTGAAAAACCAACTGATAGAGCAGTATTCTGTTTACCGCACCAAGCGGTCTTTCGCCAAGAAAGCCTAACTACAAAAATGCGCATTGTTTTCGATGCAAGTTCTCATGAAGATGGACAACCATCTCTTAATGACTGTATATGGTCAGGTGGGAATTTAAACCCAAACATATTCCCCCTGATAATTTCTTTTCGCTTGAACACGATTGCTATCACCGCAGATATAGAACGTGCATTCTTGCAAATCTCATTACGTGACGAGGACAGAGATGCAGTTAGATTTTTGTTTCCAGACATTAAATCAAATCAAACAGATCCCTACAAGTTTCAAGTGTATAGATTTAAGCGTGTGATGTTTGGAGTCAACGTAAGCCCCTTCTTGCTCTCCGCAACAATTAAGCATTACATCGAGAATTACCGTGAGCAATATCCAGCAGCAACTGAAATGCTTGACACTTGTCTCTATGTTGATGACGTAATCAGTGGTGCTGATGACATCTCCCAAGCCTTAAAAGTATCAAAGGATGCTGAAACAATCATGAAGAATGCCAGCATGAAATTACGCAAATGGAATTCAAATGATCAAACATTGATGAGAACTTGGGAAAAGGAAGGCCTTGAGACACATCCTCGTCACCCGGACGGCAGTTCTAAAATCCCTTCATCAAAGGTTTTAGGGATACCATGGGATGTTGTCCACGACTATTTTACAATTGATGTTAAAGGACTTCTGCAAGTGGACACGTCAAAACCCATCACAAAAAGAATTGTGCTTCAATCAGCTGGGAAAATATACGATCCAGTTGGGTTCTTGTCACCCTACACGATTAGGCTCAAATGCCTATTACAAGAACTTTGGCTACGGAAGTTATCCTGGGATGACGAGCTACCGCCAGATATTCATGCAGTATGGTCACAATGGTGGTTAGAACTTCCATTTTTATCAGAGTTAAAGATTCCGCGAAAGATCCTCGATTCAAGTGGAGATTCAAGTGAAGTCCAAATCCATACCTTTTCCGATGCCAGTCAAAAAGCATATGGAGCAGCCGCCTTCTTGAGAGTCAAGCACAAGGACTGAGTCAGCGTTGATCTTGTAACATTCAAGAGCCGTGTTGCACCTCTGAAAAGATTATCCCTGCCTAGATTGGAACTGATGGGCGCTCTGCTTGCTGCACGCTTAGCGAAGTAAGTCAAGAAAATCCTAGATCAGAAGTGTTCAACCAGAGCCTTTTTCTGGACGGACTCTCAGGTCACCTTACATTGGATCAAAGGTCCAAGCCATAGATGGAAACCCTTTGTTGCGAACAGGGTTCGCAAAAATCCAATCCCTCACCGATCCTAACTCGTGGTTCCACTGTTCCGGCAAGGACAACCCAGCAGATCTACTTACGAGAGGAATCAGCGTAGACGCTCTTACAACCAACTCCAAGTGGTGGAATGGATCCTCGTTTCGACGTCAAATTGACTTCCAGACCAAAGGACTAGATGAAGCGATCCCAGAAAGAGTGTATTTAACGGAAATGAGAAAGAACTCAAATCCAAAAGAGGACATTTCCTTGACATTGACAGTGACTAAAAACAATTTCCTTGAAAACATTATTGATATTTCAAACAACTATGTAAAATTAATTCGTGTTGTAAGTTTTCTTTACAGATTCATACACAACTGCAGAACCAGAATTACAAAGATAAAGGGACCCCTTACTTCACAGGAGGTAAGTCATGCTGAGAACTGGCTGATCCACTCATTGCATGAAAGGGAGTTCTATGAAGAAATGCGCAAATTGTTGACAGGTGAGCCTATTCCTATGAAAAGCAAATTGACTCCAATTAATGTTTTTCTTGATGAGAGCAACATCATAAGAGTAGGAGGCAGACTTGCCAATTCAAATTTAAATGAGAAGGCTAAATTTCCCATGATTTTACCTAGTAGAAACGTTTTAACTGATATTATATTGAGCCATTATCATAAAAAATATTTGCATGCAGGACCCCACTCACTTTTATCTTGTTCGTCAAAATTCTGGCCACTCAATGGCAGAAACAACTGTCGTAGAATTATTCATGAATGTGTGAATTGCTTTAAGAACAAACCCATCACTATGAATCAAATTATGGCTAACCTACCGAGAGATCGTGTAACACCGAATTATCCCTTTAATGTCACGGGCGTTGATTTTGCAGGCCCATTCTTCATTAAGTTTAAAAATCAAAGAAAAGGGGCATTAAATAAAATTTATGTAGTAGTCTATGTATGTTTATGTACAAAAGCAATTCATTTAGATTTTGTGACAGATCTCACATCCCAAGCATTCATTGCAAGTTTAAAAACGTTTTTTTGGTAGGACAGGAAAGTGTGCAAAAATCACCACCGACAACGTTAAAACATTTGTTGGCGCAAATGCCGAAATTAAAAATTGTTCAAAATGATCAAATTACCTGATCACACGTTAGCAGAATTTTTGACAAATGAATCGATAGAGTGGAACTTTATCCCACCCAGGTCCCCAAACCATGGAGGGCTATGGGAAGCAGGAGTAAAGGCATTTAAATTCCACTTAAAAGAGTCGTGGGAACGCACATTTAACTCTCGAAGAATTCATCACAATACTTTGTGAAATTGAGGCTGTGCAAATTCCCGACCACTCACTCCTTTGACGTCAAATTTCGATGATTTCGAAACACTGACCCCCTGACACTTCTTAGTAGGTAGACCCCTAACATCCATAGTTGAACCGCAAATAACTAATATAAACGAGAATCAGTTGTGGAGATGGGAAAGAGTAAAAAAAAAATTACCCAACATATATATAAGCTTTGGAAACGCGATTATTTGAATAATTTACAAGAACGTCACAAGTGGAAATTTAACAAAAATAATGTTTCTGTAGGAACCTTAGTTTTAATCAAAGATGAAAATCTACCTAGTACGAAATGGAGTATCGGAAGAATAACTGAAATTTTTCCTGGCACCGATGGTAAGGTGCGAGTTGTGAACCTGCGTATGCCAAATGGAAATATATTAAAAAGGACAATCAGAAATTTTTGTATATTACCTGTATGAATTTTGTTATTAGTAATTATTGTATGTGTATAAATTAACTTCAATCGTATTTAAGTATCATAAAATGTATTGTGTATTTTTCATTTAAGTACTGTAAATATTGTGTATTTTTCATTTAAGTATTGTAAATATTGTGTATTTGCATTTAATATTGTGCATGCCTTTTTGCTTTGTAAATATTGTGTATTTTGTATGTAAGTATCGTCAATTGCATTATGTATTTGTATTGAAATTTCATTTCAATGGCGGGGACTCTGTTACGACCCGCATGTGCAGAGGGCGCTAGTAGTTCTCCTTGTTTACATTTCGTCAGTATGCTTGTAATACAGCCACGGAGCGGACGTACCTACCGTCCTCAATAAACAAACATTTTTAAAGTATACAGTCCACGCCTTTTGCTTGAGCAGTCAAGTTATACATAACTCAAAGTCTGCTCATAATCCGTTATAGACATTTCTAGAATAACCACACCATTTGTGGTTAAAATCAGAGCTATCGACCTCACCCAAACAGAAATTATCGAATGTCGATTTTCTAGGAAGAAATATCGATTCGCTGAATTGATTCAGTGTTACACATCGATTTTTTAAATCGTTTTTTTTTTTTGCCTGAGAAATCGATTTTTCGATTAATTGCTCGCAAATCGCCATCCTTAGTTTGGAACTCATGACAGCCAGCCACGAGTCCGTGACCTTGACCACTAGACTTTCACGATCACTGATATCAAAACTAAAATGAAGAATCCTATTTAATGTTGGACAATGTACCTGATGTTATAAAAATCGTTATTTGTTAAAAAAAACCCTACTAAAACTTAGTTGCTTAAAGTTCTATCTATATCAAAATAGGAAATGTATGTGAGTGAGATCTACTTCGGAGTGTAAGCATACCAATGCTCTGAATTCTCCTTCGAATCATAATCACTAAATAAAAAAAAAGAATTCGATAGAGGATGTATATATATATCAGTAGCGCACACAGGACTTTTTCAAGGGGAGCGGGGGTCCGAGGTCGAAGGTTCACTATTCTTGTATCATGCTCTTTTTGATTTTGTCGATTTTCGGCAACAAAACACAGTAAAAAACTAATTTTTGAATAAATAATTAGCATTAATTAATACAATTAATCATTGATAAGTAATTAAATTTTTCGTACTATATGCTTAGAATTGTAATCAATTGGGAAAAAATCAAGGGCTTTGGGGGTTCCGGATCCCCAGGACCCTCCCCCCCTTGTGTGTGTCACTGATATATATATGTACGATCCAATCGCTCTCGAGAAAACCACGCAGTCTTCGCGCGCAGGCGCAGTTAATCGAAACCAGAACAAAAACTTTGAAACTATTGAAAAAAAGAGGAGAAAAAGACTGAGGTGCGCGAGCAGGCGTTACCGTCGACACATCATGGAAACCTATCTGTTAGAATAGCTACCTTTTTAATTAATTTTTGTTAAGTTTAAATTAAATCTGAAGAAAAACAAATGTCTTTGACCCCTTGTTGTCTCCCACAAATTATGGGGGCTCGGCCGGGATCGATAAAATTTCGATTTTGATGAAAGTTTGGAACGCGTGAACAAAAGCGTCCGTGGAGGAGACGCGCCGCCATCTTTTGGAAACTTCGTTCAACCTGAGTAGAGGTTGAATTCTTCATTGGAACCCAGTGTGAATATTCCGCCTGTGTAGAGGCCGGAACTATTAAAACAATTTCAAGAACAATATTTCGTCTAACGATATAGCCTGCGAAGAGGTTGTGTTGTGAGATCTGTGGAATCAACGTTTTTCTTCAATTATTGGATACATCGTAAGTGCGAGCAACAAGGGAGCTAGAAAAAAAAGGTAGGATCTTTCCATATTTTTTCTAAAATGTATAAAAACGCTCTTAAAGAGGATCTCATAAGAGTTGTTGAGGATCTAGACGGTACTGTGGAGAGTACGGACACCATAGCTAAACTAAAGACTAAAATTGAGAAGAGTAGTACATTTGAAAGTGATCCAGATTTCGTTAAAACTTTAATTAAAAACTGTATAGATGAGAGGGTATCGCGAAACGAAAGAGAGGCAACTTTAGAAAAACAGAAAATTGAGCTGGCTAAACTACAGTTGGCACAGTTAGAAAAAGAAGTCGAACTTCAAACGGCTAAAAATGAAGCATTAAGTTTAAATCCTGCAGCTAAAGTCGAAGAGAAACAGTTCGAAACAAACATAGAAAATATGATCAAAAGCATTAAAACTTTATCTCTTCCTGTTCCCAACAGATCTGAAAATTTTAATCTGTTCTTCCAATCATTAGAACGCGCATTTTTTAACCAAGAAAATAAATGAAGAATATTAATCTGAAATTTTAATAAATCTTCTGGGCGAAAGAGCTCATAATGTCTTATTGTATATTAAAAAGGAGGAATTAAATGACTATGAAAAACTAAAATCTATAGTACTCAGAGAATTCCAAGTAACCCCTCGCGAGTGTTTAAACTCATTTAAAAATGCTGTAAAATCATCAAGCGAGACATACATCCAATTTACTGCAAGATTGACGGCAAACTTCCAATATTATTGTTCGCTAAGAAAAGTTAATTCCTTTGAATCTCTATATGATCTTTTAATTTCTGATTAATTATTTGAAACTTTAAATAAGGAAACCGCAACTCATATTGGCATTCGAGAGGCAGAAGATTGGTTTAGGCCTATTGATTTAGCTAAAGAGAGTGCGATATTTATATTTCATCTAGAAGCAGATCACGTAAGGAAACTTCTATTGCTTGTGGATATACCGAAGACCCCTTTAAAAATAGACCACGAAACTTTAAACCAAAGATTACACATAACTATCCCCAAAATCTTGAAAGACAAAATAAAAATTGCTATATATGCGATGATTCATCTCATTACGCAAGAGATTGTGAGAAGCGTTTTAAGCTTAAAGAATCTAACGGCCACATCCATAATAGAAAAAACGCGAATAGTTTGAAAGTCGAGAGCGAAAAACAAAATAGCGATGAGTTCGCACAGCTCCAATATGTAAACATTTTTATGGAAAATCAGCCCGTAACAGCCTTGATTGATTCAGGTTGCCAGATCCCAGTTCTAAATTCCTCACTAATTAGAGTGAACAAACCTTCCGAAGAAATAATAACATTAAGCACATGTTTTGGCGAACCGATAAATATTTTTCTTACTCAGCGCTCTCCCAGTTTAAGTGTTCGAACGGCAATATCACCGACCTTGACCGAAGAATTTATTATACATCCCAGTGTATATACTGAAATAAAGAAACTAAGCCACGCAAAGAGCGATGTTTTATTGAATGAAAGTGAATCCTCTTTAGGTGCTTATGCTTATTCTAATTCAATTTTTTATGTTGCAAATGTGATAGAAAACTCTAGTTATGATTTGTCACATGTTAAAAACTTTAATATTAGAAATGATTTGAGTTCTCTAATTATATATATAAGAATTATAAACCTAATAAAATTAAGAGTACTAAGTTAAAAATGAGTATTATAAGAGAAAAATGTTCTGATATAGTATTGTGTAAGAAAGTCAATGGTGCCATGAAAACGAGTTCCGTGGACTCCAACTCCCAGTCACCCACCCCTTCACCTATAGAGACTAAACATAGACGGTTTGCGATGCTCCGGAGATTCTTCAAGCCCTGGCAGTGGAAACGGAGGAAAAGAGAGATCGTTTTGAACAGACGTCCAGAACTCAAGAGAGGAAAATATCGATGCGTTCAACCAAAGAAGAGTTCATAAAAAAAGACGTTCTTATGCCTGATGGAAGCGATAAAGACCACGATAGCAAAATAAATGATTCCGTCCATCCTACCGTACTATCGTCATCTCAGAATCATGCCATGCCTGTGAAACACAATGTTTTCCTGTTGAACCTTCCGGATGTCGAAGAGGTGCCTTCACATGATGGAGAAACTGTCTAGTTCAGCAAAATTATGATATGTTAAATCTTTGTGTATTTGTTGTATAGTCCTTGTCTGTTCCGTCTTTTTTGTATGTTTCAGATTCTCCTCTGGTCTCCATGGAAGTACCGCTGCGGACAGCGTACAGTCAGGCTGGCCGGTTGTAGGATCCAATCGTTCTCGAGAAAACCACGCAGTCTTCGCGCGCAGGCGCAGTTAATCGAAACAAGAACAAAAACTTTGAGACTATTGAAAAAAGAGGAGAAAAAGACTGAGGTGCGCTAGCAGGCGTTACCGTCGACACATCATGGAAACCTATCTGTTAGAATAGCTACCTTTTTAATTAATTTTTGTTAAGTTTAAAATAAATCTGAAGAAAGACAAATGTCTTGGACCCCTTGTTGTCTCCCACATATACATACTACTTTTTCATGTATAACTCATTTTTTCTCTCTTAATTTCAATCTTTATATTCGTTTTATATAAAAAAGGAAGAGAACAAAAATTTGAAATTATTTTAATACTTTTTGATACCACAATAAACCTATATGGATTACTTTTAAAGAAGCAAAATGTTTTCAAGCCATTAAAAATTTTTCTTTTTGAAACTAAAACATTCTCAAAGTTGTACTATGCTTCTGCCCAAGGATTTGTTTTGTTAAAATAACAAATTAAAATACAAGCGACGAATACAGAGGTTATAGATTATTTATAGAGAAGTTGTATATCTAAGATAAGATAAAATAGTATATGTGTGTACGTGTAGCTCAGATAAAACATCAGTTATCTTATCTTAAATCCCTATTTCTCTATTTGCATCAAGATAAGAAACAAACGAAAGAATTGACTGATTGCTTATTAACTTCGAAACAACAAGAAGACTAATAGTGAAGGACCCATAATTATTAACTACCATCAGAGATCATGAGGTTCGTATGAGGCAGCAGACTACCGTCCGAATTTCTATGCTACGTCAACGTGAGGCTCGTTTTTCGCCCTTACACTACGACGAGTCTTGAGTCGAAACATGATCAATTGAAGCATTGTTGGACCGCATAAGATGTTACGAACTCTATTTATGTGAAAAAATACACAATTTAGGTGCTACTATTTTTCCTAAATGTCCACCGGGGCACGAGCGATGGATGAGTTGTTGCTTAATAGTCTAAATGTGTTTCCAGTGCTTCTCACTGTTGATCCTCATTAACGCAAATAAATCTCGATCAAGACACATTTCTGGAGAGGGGGATTGAAAATTCTAGTTTTTTCACTCTGGTAGTTTAAAATAAATGTGGATTTTTTTTTTTCTTTTACGTCTCAAATGTTGTAGCTGCTAAGAAGAGATGATATCAATTGGAGAATATTTTTTCCTTTAGAGTATCGATAGTTTTTTTTAAGCATGATATTTTTTTTATTAATTTTTCGAAAGGTTAATGTACACCCCGAAATATTCTTGCATCTTAGGACAAATTATATGTGTAACAAATCAAAAGAAGGAGGAGAGAGTTATGTGTGTATCCCACAAATTGGAATTATATCTTGAAATATAGAACAAAGAGCATGAATATAAAAGAGGTAATCCATCAAGATGGGAAACTATTATTTTTTCTGAAGCTCTCACTGACTTCGTAGTGAAGTAGGGTTAAGCGTGCTTAATCAGAGAGATCCCAAACTTTCTTTCCCCACACAAAAAGTTTAATATAAGGAAATATTGAAGAATCTATATAAAGTAAAAATGGGTATCACTTCAACCTATATATAAAATCAGCACGTGTATTTAAACAGGATTAGAAAAATGAAATGACTTCGAAAAAATATTATGAAAGGGGAATTATCAGCAAAAGAATACAATTAAAAAGAGCAAACACACACACACACATATATATATATATATAAATTTAAGATATATATATATAGACTCCGATTTAATGAACCCCTATTTAACGAGTTTCGCGAAAAAATTGAATTTTTTTTTCAAATGACATAATTTTTATCAGGAACAGAAATAACTTTTCTTGTCAGCAGCAAATTTCATCGGGCAAGGAAGAAGACCATTATTAGACTTTTTACAGGTGTGGAAGAGTCATGACTGTAACCTATTGTGTGACTCTTGAATAGGATAGGAAATTCCTTTCTTATATCATCTCAATTCACAGCGTGGGAGCTATTTTAAGATTTTAATGATTATGATGACAAACTGCCTATCTGTGCAATTGGAGTTGAGAACATTGTTGATTTGTCGGAGCAAATTAATAGTGATTCTAATGCAGAAATTGATAATGAAACTCCTTTCAAAACATTTTGTAATGTTTTACATTGTTTAGAAACTGTGAAACCATACCTCTCTCATATGCAACAGAATGTAAATGTGTGATGCAGTATTTTCTTCTCTAAATAAAGTCGGATTGGAATCAAAAATATTTTTAAACATTTATTAGACAGTATTTTAAAATTTCCAATTAATTGGCGCTTAATAATTCACTAATAGGTTTTTAGTTATGCATAATTAGAATTTCTAACTAAAGATATTTTCTGTGTATAGCTGCTTATAGAATTTCCAAAAGGTAGTTTCAAAATATTTTAATTTTTTTTAGACTCCGATATATATATATATATATATATATATATATATATATATATATATATATATATATATATATATATATATATATATATATATATATATATATATATATATATATATATATATATATACGTATAACCCCGACATTTAACGAACAAAATGTTCGGTCCCGATGAATTTGTTAAATCGGGGTTCGACCGTGCTATGTAATATTAATCGAACATCTATTAGTCAGAATTTTAAAATTTCTGATCAGCTGGTGAGTAATAATTAGCTAATACTAATTCTAGCTATTGTATAAAAATTGTGCGAAATTTCATTATTTCGCGTCAGACTGACCACCTGGCCGGAACATCTGCTCACGCACCTCAGTGCCTAAGATCTTGAAAACTGCGATAGACTCAATAGGCCTTGACCCTTCCCGGGCTGTTGTACCACTGAATTTGTTTTTTTTTTTAGTTCAATTTCTAACTATGGAAATTTTTGTGCGATTAATTATTATAGAATTTCCAAAAAGGAATTACAAAGAAAATTGTATTTTTTTGGACCCCATGTAAGGAATAACCCCAAATTAACGAATAAAATGTTCGGTTCCAATGAATTCGTTAAATCCGGGTCCTACTGTATATAAATATGCAATGTAACAGAATTATAAACATATAATAAAAAAAATAATAAGTATAGAATATACTCGTAGAATGATAAATATAAAATATAATAATAATTAGAATATAATGATTAAAATAAAATAGAATATTGAATAAAATAGAATATAAATGTGCAGTGTAACAGAGAGTAATAAACATAGGATACAAAACAATAAATATGGAATAGAACGGAATATTAATTAAGAGTAGAGAGAACAGAGTAAGAAGTGGAGTAGAAAATGCAGTCAGACCCGATTTGATAAATTCATCGAGTTTTTTTCTGGTTAATTCGGGGTTATTCATAATATCAAGGATTAAACAAAATCAAAAAATTTTACACTTACCTTTTGGGAATTCTATTATACACAAAAATATCCATAGTTAGAAATTACACGTTTTTAATTCAACAGCTAAAAAGCTATTAGTGAATTTTATTACGCATCAGTGTGTCAATTGGAAATTTTTAAATACTAATTATAATAGATGTTTGACAGTCTCAAAACTCTCTTTCGACTTAATATAGATAAGAAAAAACTGCATTATTTACATCCTGTTGTATAAGAGGTATGTTTTCACAGTTTCCAAACAATGTAAAGCATTAGAAAATGAAACATTTTTGATAGGGATTTCATTATCAATTCAGAATCACTATTCATTGGCTCCGACAAATCACCCATTTCCTCCACTTCAGTTGCACAGATAGGCAGTGCGTCGTCGAAGGTAACAGAATCGCTAAAATCTTATAATACCCCCTGCTTTGAGAAGTGGGATGAGATAGGAAAGAATTTCCTGTCCTATTCAAAATTCCCGCGATAGGTGACATTCGTGACTGCTCTGCACCTGTAAAGTGTAATAATGGTCTGCACCCCCTTTCCTGTAAAAATTTTCTGCTTTCAAAAGAACTTTTTTCTATTCCGGAGAAAAAAGATACTTGGTCATTTGGAAAAAAGAATTTAATTTTTTCTAACACAAAAAAATTTCAGCTGTTGAAATAATTCGTTAATTCAGTGATTTTGCCTTCATTTTAATCGGAGAGAGAAAATTTGGTTGAGTCGTGAAGATTATTATATAGGGGTTCGGTGAATCGTGATCTGACTGTATATTATTCTATTCTATGTTAGTTATGTGTCCGCAATAGCCTAGTGGACAAGGCAACGTAGCTGGCGTGTCTTGAGTTCGAGGCCTCACGCCACTGAAGAGCTCCCGTATAGAAAGGTTAAATCTGTCGAAGCTCAAAATCAGCGTTAAAAACTGAATAATATATATTCTATTTTGTATTTATGTTATTTAGTTTTACTTGTTAAATATATTGACTAGAATTTAAAGCATCTCTGTAAGTGGTATATGGAAGTCCATATTCAATGTGAACTGATCTTGATACCATATCGTAGATTCAGCTTAATGTATTTTTTGTTGGTTTACGTCCAATCCTAGAGAATATGACTTCTATATCTATCAAAAGTAAAGCATACGTGTAATATGATTACAGAGTATTATATTTTCACGTTCAACGTGGAGCGCTAGATATCGAACAACTTTCAAAACCATTCGTGAAGTGCTTCTCATTTTGCGCGCGGTATTTTGCTTTTCCTTATAACCAGATACACACATTATCACATTTTATTCTAATATTTATATACCACATATTCATGGAGGACATTTTTTTTTTACATACCAACTGTTCATTCTCCAGGATACACTGAAAAAAAAAACTCTTTAAATTTAATAATAAATTAACATGTGCTTTTTAAATAAAGTGTTAAGAGAAAAAAAACTTTACAAACTGAAGATTATTGTCCTGCTACGACTGATTTTAATAAGCGATACATTTGTAAATATAAAAAATTAACTAAATATCGATTCGTGTTTCATTGCACTTAAGTCCAATGTCTCAAGAAAAACATACAGCTGAAGAGAGGAACGAACACTTATACAGAGAATAACAAATATTTATCTGTGCGTTCCCTGTCATTAAAAAAAAGAAAACTTTTCATATTTCTCTGCCTAAATAATTTTTTCTCTTGAAATTCGCATTTTATTTTTTAAATTTTTTTCCTATTTCAAGATTTTATGAAATGTAAGCAGTTTTCGAAAAAGGATTGGAAACTATCCGTAGTTAACTCGGCCGTTTACGCTCACCCCCTTTCTACACTAGAACTTATTTAACACAAATAATGAATAAGAATTCAATTAGGAGTTATATGTGAAATATAGTTTATCAATGTTCTTAAGCACTGCTTCATACACCCATAATGCTGCTATACCCTTTTCGTAATTCGGCCATTTAAAACAACCGGTTTTGCTTAAAATTAAGTTTGATGTTGAGATAATGTGTAAGAAAGTTTATGTTTTTATAATTACAGTCGGATCTCAATATAACGAGCCGCTATATTGCAAATTTCTCTTTTTTATGAACTTTTTCCAAGAACATTTTACTGTTTTCTTCGTAAAATAACCTCCAAAAATAGCGAAGTTCATTTTCTCTTTTAATTCGATTTTTTTCTCCCTATTTTTAAAACATTTCAGGACATTTTATCAATGATCTTGAACTGTGGTTTTACCAGGTGCCTAACTCACTTAGATTAATGAAATCGCCATAATTTTTCAAACAAAAAACTAAAATAAAACAGATAGATTTCATTAGTAATTAAATTGTTTCGGACTTGATTGATTGCATATTACCGTCACACTATTCAGCTACACGAGGGCTTTTGGCGACAGAACTTCGTTATTTTGAACCATGGTCAAGTGACGTGGACGACACCTGAGCTGGCACCCCCTCCCCCTCTCCTAACTACCACACCACACCAACGGGAGGACGTTTCAGCTCTCGACAGATTTAACGTGCATCGCTGCCCTACACGGCGGGTCTTTAGTGGTACTGGGCTCGAACTAGTGACAAGGCAAGCCACGATCCGATACCTATACCACTCGGCTACCGCGGCCTCAAATTGTTTCTGTCAATTGTGGTAGTGTATGTCTAAAATTATTGACTATAAAATACTGCGTGTTTAAACTTAGTTGTAGACTTAAAATTAGAAAATGTCGTTAAGAAGTTGATTAATTTTTATATAAAATTATTTTTAATAGTTGGAAAAAATGGTGTATTCTCGGACAATGTTTTTTTCTTTCCCTTCTTGTTTTCCTTGCAGATTTCTGTTTGATGGGTAAGATACATAAAATGAATGTATATTAATTTTTTTCAGAGAGATAAAAAGCGTGAATAATTAATTATTTAAATAATATGAAGTGTTTATGAATTTCAAATTTGTTTCATGTGGGAACAAATGTATATTGAAAGATGAATATCGATTTAACGAATTTTCCACATAACGAACTTTTTTTCGGGATTTAGCAACTTCGTTCAATAATAGAGAGGCCTGACTGTACATAACAGAATAATATTTAAATATGTATGCGCTCTTAAGCATTGGCTTTCAAATTCACACACACTTCAAAGATTTTCCTCTCCTTCTGTAAGCCTTGAGTGGCTGTTGAATGAGATCTTTTGAGTGTTATATTAACGTGCCACTAGGAGAAAACACGAGGGCTATTAGCATCGGACCTCGATCAAATGATCTGGCATCTACCACACCACAACAATGGGAAGACATTGAGTACAGACATATTTGATGTGCATCCAACTCTCTGCGCGGTGCGTCTTCAGTGACTCGAACCGGCCCCAATGCTATGCTACCACGGTCCTATTGTCTTATAAGGAGACACTTTTTGAATGAGGGGTGTAGTTTTATAAAGTCTATCTTACGATTAAAGCTTATATTAAGAAAACATTGCAATAAAAAGGCTTCTGAAATATTGAACAAAAAATAATTATAAAAATGAAAACTACATCAGATATTTTATCAGCAGTTATAATCATTTGGAACAGCTGCCTGTCTTTTGGAGAAGGAAAATTAGTTTTTTATTTCATTTTATCCTCCGAAAGCTTGAAATTATACGAAAAGCAGTTAACACCAACTTTTGGGTATCATTTCCTCCGAATTATCTTTTAATATTATTATTTGTTGTCTTATTACACCTAATTATGAAAACTTTATTTAACGGAAATAAGCGCGAAACCACATCTATTAGATTCGTAGGTAGTCACAGCAGCCAGTAGAGATCCCCTTATTGTTCTTATGGTTACTGCGATGTAAGTACTACACTGGTGTGCAAAACTTATGCAACAGGTGAGTTTATTGCCATAACTTCACGAAAAATCATCTGAGAGACATGAAATTCAAAAATGAGGGAGATTATTATGTACGTAAAGGATGACGAAAGCATCGGCGCTGAAAAAGGAATACAATGCATACGGTATGGAATCAAACAAAAACAAGCTTTATTGAACGCATAGTATCGTGACTCATGATGGTCTATCCAACAGGAAGAACAACAAGCAGATGTTCCTTAATATGGTATATGACCTCCCCTCACTGCAATGGTTGCTTCGCACCGTCTCCGCATACTCAGAACCAGCTGATGCAACAGTTCTTACGGTAGGAGTACCCATTCTTCAATCAGCATCGGTTTGAGTTGTTGGGTAATCTCCGGATGATGTAAGCGTGCTGCAATACGTCTCCCCAAAGCATCCCACACATGTTCGATGGGATTTAAATCTGGGGAGTACGCTGGCCAATCCATTCGAGTTATATCTTCACTTTCCAGCAGCTCTTCAACAGCAAGAGTCCGATGTGGCCGTGCATTGTCATCCATAAAAATGAAGTCTGAGCCAATGGCACCTCGGAACAGACGCACATGGGGAAGAAGTACCTCCTCACAATAGCGATCCCCGATTACAGACCCTCTATCGAAAATGTGGAGCTCAGTTCGCCCGTTCAGCATAATGCCTCCCCAGACAAGAACTCCAGGACCACCGTAATGGTGTCTTTCTTTGATGTTACTGGTATAAAACCGTGTCCCAATCTCTCTCCAAATCAAAACGCGTTGAGAATCGCTTCTGGTACTGAACCGACTCTCATCCGTAAAGAGGACACGACTCCATTGATCAGTTGTCCAGTTTTTGTGCTCTCTGCACCACTGTAAACGGTGGCGTCGGTGGTCAACTTTCAACGGGAGGCAGCGTTCAGGACGGCGGGCGAATAGGCCCCCTTTTTTGAAGGCGTCTGGCCACAGTAAACCGCGACACTTGTCGCCCCGATGCTGTAGAGAGTTGCTGAGCAATGACGCTTGCTGACTGCCGTCGGCCTCTTTTTACCTGAAGGATGATATATCGGTCATCCCCTGTAGTTGTCGTCCTCGGGAGGCCACCAGCAACCTTTTTAACAGCTGTACCTGTGGTTTGGAACGCCTTCCAAGCGCGCGATACGACACTCTTTTGTTGATTCCGAACTCTGTAGCTACACTGGTGACGGTACGCCCCTCCTCCAGCTTTCCGATCATTCTTCCACGTGTGAAGTCGTCCAGGGGATTTCTTCTTGCCATATTTCACAAACTGACTCACTGGCACTTGCAAAGAATATGTTGAATCGCATCTCCGTCCTTCATTTTATTCTACTGTTGAGCAGCGCGCGCCGACATCACGCGTTTTGCGTACGCTCACGTCGCTTCTGACGTTTGGTTCCTGATATTTGCATACGCATGACGTTTCTGCTGACTTACTTGTTCACTGTACTGATCTCCAGACCTCCTTTTCTGCAATTTCATGGCTATCTGCTCAATGTTTACATGGTTGCTTAAGCTTTGCACACCAGTGTAGAAGTTGCACAAATTATGACAAGGAAGTTGGTAAACTCTAAAATTTAACTCGTCTAATGTTACCCAGGAAGTGTCAAACATTTAATATTTTACAGATAATTTTTTAAAATTTTGTTGTTTACCTCTCCCTACTCGCCTGCTCTTTCCCTGTCCTGGTACGTTTTCTATACGTTCCTCCACTTTTAAATCTTAATCCTCTCTTCAGTTTAGAAGCATCTAGTGATAGCATATCTAATGATAAAGTGGAAATTTAAATAACTAATTTCTAAGTAAAATTACTTAGAAATATAAAATAATATTACGAACAGAACAAGAGCACGAAGTTAATTTTTTAAAATTAAAAATATGCTACAAATTACTCTTTAAGATACAGTTGCGTGTAGAAAAGAGACATATTCGAACTTTGTATTTTATTCTTCCTAAATTATGGCCAGATTGAGAGTGAATGAAGTGTTTTTAAAATAATAGAGAGAATCTCATCAAAGGTTTTGAACTTAAAAACAAAATTTACTATTTTTATTTTGCGTGTAGCTAATAGCTATATTTTGCATCTCGAGACACAGTTTAGTTTACTAAGGAAAATATAAATTCTTTATACGGTATTTTTTTAGGGCAGAGGTAAAATTTTATGATGGATGAAATACATTAACCCAATGAAAAATAACCTCGATATTGATACTCTTGCTTTCAACGCAATAATTTCGAATAAACAAAACTAAACAAAAATAAATAAATAAAACTTTTTGAAAATTGTAAAATCCGGCGCCTAATGCACACTTTGAACACAAAAAACAAAATCGAAATTTACAGATGCGCATTATACGTCGGATGTAAAAACGATAGCTTTAAAATTCTAAAGATAAGATTAAGCACAAGTCTCTACATCTCTCGGGCACTGTTTAGTTAAAAGAAATGACATACCTAATTAACTTAAAGAGTTCTGGTTCCAGAAATATACTATTCTTTTCAAAAGCCTGGGATAATTTCTTGAATAAATGACTTCAAAACAAAGAGCATTTCAGGTGACTTCGCAAAAAGAAAAGGGTGCGCGTGATACGGCGAATATACCTAAAATGTGCAGCTTGAAAGTGTAGGTGCACGTTATACGCCGGATTTTACGGTAATTATTTATTAGTATCTATTTTTTTAATACTTTTTTGCAGGAAACTCATTTATCAATTGAGTTCACTAGTTCAGCATTCAAATAAAGCACTAGAAAAAGATATTTTCTAAAAAAGTTAGTTAAGTTTAAAGTTTTAGAAAAAGTTAAAATAAATAACAGAAAAAAATGCTCAGTATGAAATAAAAATTTCAAAGTAACGATAATAATATACGATAAAATGCGAGGTAGTTGTTAAAAATCTGAAAATTGCTTTAGAAATCCTTTTTTTACGTATAATGCTTTCAAACACAAAAACGAAACAAATGTTTCGGAAAATGTGAAACTGTTGAGGTGTTTGGTTAAATTATATAAAATAATTGAAATAGTCCTTTCTTTTAAAGCGAATTAAAGTTTTGACTAAACATTACGTATAATTGCTTACGCAAAATAGCATCGAGAGTAAATTTATAAACTTCTCAAACTTTTCATGGGTAGAAAAGGAAAGGGGGCGTTCCTCATTTTGGAAATTAATTTGCTCCTCCGATGGATCCATTGCGCTGGAATAGCTCTCTTTGAGAGCGCAGGTTGGAAAGTTAATAATTAAGTAAATAAATGCGAAAGCGGAAAGGGTCTGAAAAAAATCTTACTACTCGTCTGTAGAATATTATTTGATAAAAAGAGCAGTTGAACATTAAAAAATTCTTGAAATAGCATTTTATAAAAAATAACCAAAAGAGAAGTAAATCAGAATACATAATGATCTTTTTATCGTCAGTAAAATATATATTACGATTCTTTAAACTTTAGAACTCAATAAAAATCCTTCTCTTTAAATTGATGTTGTTTTTGCAACCACAAGGATATTGAATGATCCATACCAAAATGATAATGCTTACATCCTTCATTCGTTTGACTTTTCCTTACGTAGGAATTTGTATGATTGATTCCTTTAATCGTGTGATTATTCCATTATTATGATCCTAACTCTCTTTATTATTCTAATGTCGTCCAGTTCTTACTTTTCATATTTTATTATTTAAAAAAATAAATCACATGATATAATTAGTAGTATATTATTTTTCGAACAATATTGCCAATAAGCTGCAATATAGCTTCCGTTTCATATTGGATTCTTTCTGCAAAAGCCCTTTTCCTCTGATACATTTGATTAATATGTCTTCTGTTCCATCACTTAGCACTTTTTTTCAAATCTTAAAGAATTCTTTTTTTACACCCAATGTCTTGATACATAAAAGATCTACAATGTTGATGAAATATCTTTGATGAAAATGAAACACAGGAAATTTACCGCATTTTAAACAGTGCTGAGCCACAGTGGCGTAGCTAATCCTGAGTAGGCTTTCTATCAAAATTCTTTGGGGGGCCCTTTTCTGAAAAATAAAATGTGATAGCATTTATAAAACTTATTTGAAAGTGTCATGTCCCACATGTTAGGGCCCCTTATCATTGATACGGCGATAGCTACTTCCCTGCTTAGGTATGATAAACGCATGGATAGCTTCCACATTATTTGCTGTTATTAGAGGTTAACTTACGTTGTTATGAGGAAAAGTTATTCTTCCCCATTTATATCCAAAATTCCATTAATCCAGGGTTTTTTTATGGATACCATACTGCTCCACCCATTCCATACTGTTCAGGAGCTTCAAGGTATTGAAGATTCATAAAATGTATTGTACAGCATTACTTACAGAGAGTGAGGGCGAAATTTTTTTGTCGTCATATTATAAAGTCATACGAGGGCTATTGGTGAAGCACCTTATAATTCTGAACTTTGGTCAAGTGACGAGGATGACATCTGTGCTGGAACCCCCTCTCCAAGTATTCACATTTACACAGAATTGGCTTTTGTGCTATAAACCCAAACACTTATTCCAAGCATTCGCACAATGCCAACGGGAGGACTTTGAGCCTCGACAAATTTAACGTGCATCGACCGCCTCTACACAGCGGGTCTTCAGGGCTCGAACTCATGACACGCCAGCTACGAGTTCGTGACCATAACGAATATGCTACCGTGGTCACCGTAAAAATTGCAGAACAGTTTGGTTGGCAAAAATGGCCCAGTTGTATTTGCAGTTATCCCAACTGAATACCTTTTCTACGTAAAAGAACTTTTGGGCCAATAAGTGGTTTTGCGACTTCGGCGATTGTTTTGCTCGCTATTTCTCTCAATGAAAAGCATTTGAAATTTCTTTTGACTTCTACAGAACTAAGAAGAAAATTTTGACCACAAAACACAAAAGAAGGGGGAAAAATATTTTAAACAGAGTTAAACTCTTAATATAAATATTTCCTTCTGCCTATCATCGTCCGATTTAAAAAGATCCTGAATGCCATAAAATCTAAACTATAATCCTTGTATGTTAATCGCAAATAGATACGCCCTCGACTTTTAAAATGCCTAGAACTACTAACCTTTAATAAATAACTGAATGCTGTTTTAAAAGAAAGGAGATTCTATTTTTATGGATGACAGATATCCTTTCACGAGCAGTTTGGAAGCAATTTTTCGTACACAGCACGGAATTCAATTAATATCCCACATCCACCGAATTCTCCTGATTGAGCAAAATAATTTTAAATACATTTGTAAATTTAAATAACTAAATGTTTAAATCATTAAGCTTTTAATAATTTCAAATAACTTGAAACTATTACGATACTTTTTATGTTAGTTATTGAATTGTTCTTTATTTTTGTTAAAGGAACATAATTAAGTTTAGAAAAGAAACACACAGAAAATCAGCTGAAACTGTTGGCACGAAAAAGTAACAGATTTTCTAAAAAAATTATTTATTTTTAATAATTTTCAAATTATTTCACATCATTAGTTTTTCATCGGCTAATTTTCAGAGTACTTTTTGAAATAAATATTCTTCGGCAGAAAATGGATCTTTTCTTTACGACACCAGTCAGTTTGAAGAATCGAAAACATTAAAGCCGGAGCTCGGGACGCTTTATACACATTTCAATACTCGCAATGAAATAAAAGGGATCATAAAGCTGGAATTGACAAAAGAAAGAAGATTGCGTTTTCTTCCGATAAAAGATTTACATCTACCTTTGCCACATGTAAAATTCAACGCACATTAAGTAGAGCTAAAATTTGTATTACAACTTTTGCAATTGCACTAAGTAATTCTTTTTTTACCGCATTTTTGTAAAATAGAATTACTTAGTGCAATTGCAAAAGTTGTAATACAAATTTTAGCCCTACTTAATGTTTGTCGCAATAAATTATATATACATTTATATATATATGTTGTTCATATAAAAAGAAAAACATATAGTTATGTTTGTGTAACTGAAATTTTTTTATTGTATTATGAAAAAAAAAAGAAAGAAAAGAAAAGAAAAATTAACTTGCAATGAATTACTTAAAATTTTTTTTATCCGGCGTTTATTTGTAATTCTCTGAGCTCGTAACAGAAAACGACTACGCTATATATTTAAGCGTTATTTTTTTTATTGTTTTATTTTCTGTCTCATAACTGAGAATAAAACAATAAAAACACAATTAAAAAAAGAAAATGTAGAGATGATAAAAAAACATGTGTTAACAAAAACAAAATTTATAAAAAAGAACTTAATTCCTGCGTGTCAAAGGTTTTATTACCCATTTTTTTACGGAATCTTTTATATGGGAGCCTAATTATTACATATTTTAATAATTTTACTATTCTGTGTGTGAAAAAACGTTGAACCCGGATTTTCTGATTTGAAATTTCTCCTTTTTTTTTATTCCTTTCCATTTTAATTCTTAGCATAACTTTCGAGACAGCAAAATTATTCAAAAGAAAGGGTGACAGATGATAAGGTCAGTAACTAAGCTATAACACCACTTTACAAGTGTGAATCCCGACAAATTTAATTAACCCGGGAGCAGTTGTGCACTCGATATTATCTTGAATAATCACTCGGGGGGACGGAGTCACCCCAGTTCTTTTTTTATTATTATTTTTGTGGTACACGACACAAATAATTATTTCAGTGTCTAATTTAACTAAGAGAAAGTATACTTATCTACTTTTAAGATCTTTTCAATTTGCCTTTGATAATTTGAGAAAAAGCATCAATCACAAACTGTGAACCAAGAAGTTTCAAACGTGCCTGTGTGACTTTAATAAAGGACACAAATGACAGACTTTTTTGTTAACGTTACAGGAATGATATTTGATTTCAAAATGGTCATATTTTGTTCAAGTTATTGTAGTTTTATTGTCCTTTGACAATAGACAAATAGCATGTTGAACTTTTTCTTGCTTGTGTCTTTTTGACTGGGCGAAGTATGTCTTGTGGTACGCTTCTGGTTTTATATTTTTCTTGACGGAGTTCTTTATGTAGCATTTGAAAAATTTTTACCTAAGAACGTTTCAACTCAAACATTTCTCATGTGTATCTCTTTTCTCAAATTTACTTTCGCTATCATGGTTAAAATGTATTATTTCAGCAGATTCTTTCCTTGCTTGGTCGGTTTCAACTTCATCCAATAAAGATTGCTGATCCGTATTTCTTTTTTGTTGTTGTTCTGCTCCCATTTATAAACCATAATAAGTGATACAACACAGCAATCAAAACCACTAAGTTGTTCACAGGGAAAAAATGTCTATAGCTTGCTCTTAGGTAATATTTTGGCGCCAATGGGGTCGCGCGGGGAACTCACCTTAAGATGGTAACAAAACGTTTGCCACTCCCCCCGAACAAAGGGGAGACAGTGACAAATACATTTTTGTTCTCATGAAGACTGTCACACATATAGGAGGATACTTTGTCAAGGTCATTGGTAACAAATAAACAGTTTTCCCAGCACTAATGATTTCGTGAGCCTGTGCCCCGCTCTTGGGTTAAGATCAAATCGAGCCACCCAGAAATTAGATTATAGAAGTAAAATTTCTATTGAACGAAGGAATTGAAAATAAATGTTTTTCTCTCTCAATTGGGCTGTATTTTGAAAAAAAAAACAATATTATCGTTGGTTTTTTTCAAAATTCATGTTCATTATTGGAATGAATTATAACCAGAAAGAAATGTGATTTGATTAATGTATTAAAATAAATAAAACAATATCTCATTTGATGTGACTACAACTATACTTTATAAAAATATTTTTCCCCTTTTTAATTAATATATAATATTCAAATAAGGTACATATATTACATTGGACGATAAACAGTTGCTTTTTAAGGTTGTAAAATTCTGATTGATCTATTACTGAGGAAGTATTAAACATTCTTGTTCACCCGATAGATTTTAGAAGCTGTAAGTTACATTTTTACAGGCACTTTTTCAAAAATCCTTATTTTATATAAAAACATTCGCCTCTAAAATCCTCCCGATAGTGCTTTCATTACAAAGCGAATGATATTTTTTCTTACAGATCAAATTTATTTGACATTTTTTGAAACATTTTTGCAGCTATTAGACAATTTTATTGAAGAATTTCTTCGGTTTAAAAGGAAAAATTTACAATAATCAAATCTTCTTCTGTTGACACAAAAGTCCTGGATGGGCAAATGCCTTCTCGGGAACTCTCTTCCATTTCGACCCAATATTAATGAACCTCACTAATGAAATAAAAATGTTTTAAAATGTTCATTAATATTTCATACGCGATTATTATGCTTTGAATCCTAAGGCGATAAGAAATAACTGATTTGATTTTAACTTCGGGCGCACTGCAAGGCAACACGAGGGCTATTGGCCGCGTAAATTGGAACCGCAATCAAACGACGAGGATGACACTTGAGTTGACACTCGCTATAGAAAAAGGGAACTTCGAGCCTTGCCAGGTTTAACGAGCATCATCCCCTCTACTTGGCGGGTTTTCAGTGGCACTTGGTTTCCAACCCGAGAGGCTAAGAGTTCCAGACCATGACCACTCGGCTACCACGGCAGAAAACAATAGTTCATTTTATTATCTTTAAGTTTGGCATGAGATGGTCCAAGAAATCTTCATGGATAATGTAAAAGTTTCAAGAGTGTCTGGTGCTATATCGCGCAGTTGGTAAAGTGAAAACAGAAATATTGGTCAAAATAAAAAAAAGATCTTGCGTCGGCAAAAAGTTTCGATAAAAAGTTTTGACAAAACAGCAATGATAGTGGAATTTTGTTTTTCAATTTGCCCATTAGATCTTGGGAGACCAGTTGTAATGAAAATATGAAGGATGTTTTGCTTTTTACAGTAATCTTCAAATGCGGATCCCTTATCAGTGATAATCCTAGCAGGGTTTCCGAAGACATGTCTTTGGTTTTCTAATCGATTTATGGCTTCTGCAGCGTCCGTAGATCTAGTGGGATACAGCCATTTAAATTTACTGAATGCGTCAATCACTGCAAAAACATGCTTATATTTCTTAGATGTTGTCCTAGGGAACCCAAATGATCTAGATGAAATGCATGGAGTGGTAAATCGTTTTTTTTTCTATCGGGTTAAGCATGCCATCTTGTTTACCACATTTCCGGTTTAAGAGAATGCATGTAACACAGTTTTGAATGCATTTTTCAACTTTGTCTTTAAGCCGTGGGATGTTAAAGTCTTTGCTAACTAAATCTTTTGTGCGTAGAACAGCAAAATGGCCACGTTCATGTGCGGTTTTAATGATGTTAGCCTGCATTTCGTCAGGTACCACTAGTAAATCGGTGCCATTGACTGTTTTGTAAAGAAGTTTGTTTTTTACGATATATTTATCATGCGGCGTTGTTTCTAGAAGCGTCTTTATCGCTGTAATTTGGTCATCAGCCTCTTGTGCTTTCAGAAATTGAAGATGGACAGTATTTTGGATTAGCATACAACGGGAAGGTCGACTGAGAGCATCCACATGAGCCCTCTTCGAGCCTGTACGGTGTTCTATTGTATAGTTAAATTCTTGGAGATAAAGTGCCCATCTGGCTATTCTGGGGTTAAGCTCTTTTTTACTTAGTGTTTTGACGAGAGTATCACAGTCAGTAATAATTTTGAATGATGTTTCTAGTACATAGATGCGAAACTTTTTAAGTGCTTCGACCACTGTAAGGACTTCTAGTTCAAAACTAGTGTACTTTCTTTCATGGTCTGATGTCTTTATTGACATGTAGAATACAGAGTGAAACTGGTTGTCCTGTATGGATTTTTGGAGTAGGACTGCACCCAAACCATCGATTGACGCGGTAGTGTGAATCTCAGTGGGAGAATTTTGGTTAAAAATACTTAAAACGGGTTGTTGGGAAAGTAAGTATTTTAATTTTTGAAATGCTGCCTGTTGTTCAACATAAAATTGGAAAATGGAGTCTTTACGAAGGAGGTCACTCAAAGGTTTTGCTATGGTCGAATATGAGGGTAAAAACTTTCTAAAATAGCCAGTAAGACCAAAAAATCGGCGAACGTCTTTAGTATTTTTAAGATCAGGATAATTAATAACAGTTTTAGTTTATGAAGGTGAAGGAAACAATCTAACGTTTTCTATAATATGGCCAAGAAACTCAATTGTATTATGTAAAAATTGACATTTTTTAAAATTTATTTCAAGTCCATAATCAGAAGCTACCTCTAGAACAATTTTTAGATATTCAAGGGCTTGGGACTCATTAGCAGCGGGAATAACGACATCATCCATATATGGGAGAACAATACTTTTCAAAACCAGATGTCGCAAAATGGCATTTATGTACCGCATAAAGGTGGAAGGACAAGTACTTAGTCCAAAAGGCATTCGTCTAAATTGATACTGACCATTGTGAGTAACAAAAAACTAGTAAATTTACGGCTCCTTTCTTTTACCGCGACATGGAAAAATCCATTTTTTAGATCTAGAGTAGTAAATATTTCAGCATTTTGGAGACAATCTAAAATATCGTCAATTAAAGAAAGAGGACAGTTATCTTTAATAAGTTTGCGATTTAAGCGTCTATAATCAATGCAAACTCTTGATTTCCCGTCTTTTTTCCTTACTACCACAACTTGACTAGTGTAAGGGGATGAACACGGCTCAACAATTCCAGTTTCAACCCATTAATCAACTTGAGCGTCCACTATATCTCGTTCAGCAAATGGCAAACGTCGGGGCTTATGAAATATCGGTTCGTCGTCGGTGAGAGCGATATCAAGCTCAATGTTTATAGTTTTTGTTTTTTAGACGTGTATGTCGATAGCAGTTGTTCGACTTAAGCTCGATTATGTTGAGAAACATTTGGACCGATATCAAATGTGGGTGAACCTGTCATAAATCGTCATAATAAAATTTTCATTTACATTATCAAAAGGCCTTAAAATTTGTGCAAATTTTACGCCTGTAGGCCATATATTTAGATGTGCTTGTTTAATTACGCCACAAGCGATTATAAGGTCGTAATTTGTACAAGAATTTAGTACAACAGAAATAGTAACAGGAAAAATTTGATCATTGATACTAATTTCAGAATCAAAAGCTCATATCACATTAATTCGCGAAAACCCAAAACCTGTTAATAATGTGTTGGTTTGTTTCAGTGGCGGTGCCTATATTTATGTAAGTAGAATTCCTTAATAGTGTTAAATTGCTGCCTGTTTCTACTAACCCGTTAAGTTTACGGCCAAAAATTGTTACGTCTTTGCACATATTAATAGGAGAAGGCAATTCATGCACAGCATTTACACCAGAAGTCGGTGTAGAAGTGTTATTTAAATTAGCTCTTTGGCATTCAAATGATTTGTGACCATAAAGATTACATGAGAGGCATCTGGGGCCACGTGAATGATTAGGACAAGATTTTGATAGGTGACCTATATCATTACAATTAAAACAACGTTGGGGATTTTTAGCTGCGTCGGAAACGTTAAATCTTGTGGGTTTTCGTTGGAAGCTTTGTTGATTAAATTCGCGTCCTCGGCTTTCATATGAATGACGAAAATTTGGTGAATTAGAGTTATGTATTCCCATGTTTTTAATGACAGTTTCATAGGTACGTAATTTCTGCTTAAATTCGGAAAATGAGGTTGCCCCATAGAGGATTGTTTTAACTGAACGAGGCCCGTCAATTCTATTAATGACGTACTGGATAATTGATGCTTCGTCAATTTTTGAATCACGTCTATTTGCTAATTCATGCATGGAATTCAAATATTGCATTAAAGTCTCGGTTTTATACATTTTCCTTTTTTCTAATTCGCAGTGAATTTCTATGGAAGTAACTGAATCCGAAAATTCTTCAATTAAAGCTTTTTTGAATGACTCGTATGTATTTAAATTTCTTCGTAAAAAAAGAAATGTTTTAGCAGTTCCACACACTAGACGTTCCGCGAAAATTAATTTTTGAGAAGAACTGATAGCTGGGAATAAATCAAAATTTTCTTCAACATCGTGAAAGAAACTATTTACAGAATAAAAATCTTCACCGGTAAATTTTCTACTAGTCGCCGAAATATCCCGCAATAAAGTCCAAAACTGGGTATTCATCTCTGTAAGGGAAGCATCGTTTGAATAGGGAGGAAAAGTATTTTGTGTACAAAGAGATGAAACGTTTTGATATGCCGGCATGAAAGAATAACCTTGAACGCAGGGTAGGATTGCGTTATTGACCAGATGCTGAAAAGGGGAGTGCTGGTCTCTCCCTTCCGATGAAAAATTCCTGTCTAACATGATTCGTTTTTGAAACTACGTTTTCGCTTTCAAAAAAGGATGTCTCCGAATTATTTAATGTTAGTTGGAATTCATCTAAGTTCGTCAAAGCTTTAAATATACTATTGCATAAATTTTGCTCATTTGTTTCTACGTCTAAATGCAATAAATTAGCGACTGAGATGAAATCAGGCAATGAAAATTCGGTTAAAATTTTTTCTTTGTGTTCTCAACTCTAAACTCTTTAGGGAATGTAGAAAAATTTCTTATTTTATTTCGCGAAGAACGGTCAAATTCGGTCAATCCTAATATAGAATTTAATGTTTTTACAGCACGAGTTGTACCACATTTCAAAACGAATTAGCAATTATAGGAATATCTCCTAATTTAATATTTTTACAGGACGTTCTAATACACAAAATATATTGCTTTGAAAATTTATAGACGGTGCAAGGTTGTAATCAAAATTTCCCTATCACACTCTGAGTTAAAACTACTAAATACAGTAATTTTAAAGCCAACATAAACAAACAAAAAAATACTTTTAATTAAATTTTGCCTACCTGGGGTTGGGGAGCAGTCCGTACAATAAATCCAGGACCAGTTTAGGCACTATAGGAATCCAAGAAAAAGAAAGTTCAACAGCAACAAGTCGTTTTTACGCTTTTTGCAATGTAGCGTCCGTTAAAGAAAAATATTAACGCGTCTTAAAAATTTTCTCTCGTCTAGAGGAGATTTTCCTGAATATATGCAAGAGAAAGGTCGATCACCCAAAATATGGGAAAATGACTACAACCTAAGGATGATAAATGCTTTATTTAACAAGATGAAGGATGAAATATCTAAATTTTACTAAACAGCAAAGGAGAACGTCTTTCTCCTACGTCTAGAGCTTAGCGTCCCTAACGTCCGTCTGCGTATTTTCCCGTGTGTCCTTTAGTCGGACATTCCTGACGGGGTGTGACGTCAGTGCGGACTGCTCCACCCTAAGTAACAGGGGGAGGGTTTGTCACATTGCACATATCCACAACCCTACAATAATTAAATTATTTTCATATAAAATATATATTTATTTACTTAAACGTGAATCAAAAAATTTTCCGTTATGATTACTGTATACAAATTTCTCTTTCGGGGAGGGGGCACGTGCTTCCCCAGAAAGCCCGTGCATGAGAAAGGACCGTGGGGTAATCTCTACGCTAACAACGTCTGTTACTTTGGGGGTTTGAGCCCCACCCCTTCCCTTGCGTATACCACAGCTCCAAAGAACTCTTTTGGCATATTATTCAAATAACTGGTCATCAACTCCTTTGATTCGTGTACAATTTGTACTAAAAATATCAGTATAATTCAATTTTAAATTCAACGGACTAAACAACTTAAATTCCTTACAGTCATAAGTTGTAGCCTTTTTTTAAAAGAGTTTTAGGAAAGATAAATGAATACTTAAGCAAGAATATCTAAAATTTAGAAAAGAAATTAAAATACAGTAAAGTGTCAAAAGAGCTTCAAAATTTTTGTGTGAGTAGATATGATTCAAATAATGGACCGACAAAACGTCTTCAAGTCCAAGTGAATGGCAGAGAAAGGTCTGAAAAAAAAAGAGATTTGGAAAAAAGTTAATTAGTCGGACCTCGATTTACCTAACATCCCTTTATAACGAATTATTCTCTTTCCCCAATTTTAATAAAGGTAAAAAACTCTATAAAACGAAAAATAAGCCCTGAATTAACAAATTATTTCAACGGCTAAAAAAAAAATAATGTTTTTTTGTTAGATTGCATTGGAATTCTTTTTTTAAATACCGTATATCCTTTTCGTCGGGAACAAAAAAAAAAGACTTTTCATGTAGCAACAAATTTCGACGCAAAAGGGTGCAGGCCATTATTAGACAATCCACTTCACTAAGCACGGGGTATTTAAGGCATATCTCAAGATTATGTCACATTTCATGACGAACTGTTTATCTGTGCAAATGAAGTTTATAAATTGTTGATTTGTCGGAGACAATGAATTTCTCTGATACATAAATTGATAAACTCCTAGCAAAACTGCTACAATTTCTAAGGCTTTATATTACGGAAACTATTAAAATATACCTCATGCATCAGGATGTAAAAGACGCAATATTTTCTTCTCTTCGTCAAGTCAAAAAAGAGCTCTTTCGAGTCATGAGTCAAGAAGATTGTCAACTACATCTCAGTCAGTATTTTAAAATTCCCAATTAACTGCTCCGTAATAATTTTTTCATAGTGTTTTTAACTGTTGAATGAAAAGTGTGTATTTTTTAACTACGGATATTTTTAGTGTAGTTGTTTGTTGTAGAATTTCCAAAAGGTTAGCACAAAAAATGCGTATTTTGGAACCCGATACAATGAATAATCCCGAATTAAAGAATAAAGAATTCCGTCCCGATGAATTCGTTCAATTGAGGTCGGACTGTATCTTATTTGATTAGATTTTTATTTTTTATGGAGACATGGTACGATTTACACACATTTTTTTAATTTATAATGATTTTCATAATTTTTTTGGTTGCCTCCTATATGAATGTATGATGTAAAACAGATTTTGTGAACAAAATTTCATTAAAAGCTACCTATTTAACTTTTAAGGGAACAACTTGAAACTAATGAAATGATTTTAAAATGCTACTCCTCGTACAAAAATTAACGTAGATATTTAAAATTTAATTTACAAGTACATCAAACTATGTATCACAAAAGTTGACATGGGTTTTGTGATACATGATTGGTATTTCTACAATACTTCTTTTTATGAATGCTTATTGAAAATTCCTTAAAAAAATCTGTAAATTCTAAATACAGTTATTTTTTAAAAAATAAGTATTGCTTTTATTGACAAATGCATACCAACTTTTCTTCCATGTACTATTAGCAACAAGTGAAAAAAAATTCAAAGTATTAGGCACAATAGAAAAAAAGCCTTAACATTTTTAATGAAAACAAACTAGTTATTTTATCTTTCTGAGATAAACTAGTTTCAAGTTTTGATTTGTCATTGGAATGTGAACAAAAACGAACGTTAAAGTTATCACATCTCTGCGTTTTTTAATCTTTCAAAATTTTGTTAGAGTATAGAAATGTATACAAAAAATAATTTAGCCTTAAAAAATTATAATTGATTTTTTTACCGATTTTTGTCAATTGAATAGTACTGCATTCTCTTAAAAAGTAAAATATTGATTCAAACGTTTTCAATCGAGCAGGAAAAGAATAAAAAGATGCCTGTTGGAGCCACTCTTGGTTATGTGGAATATTTCTTAGAGTATTTCTAGTTGTGTGGAAGGGATAGAGGATAGTAATTAAAAATGAAATATAGAGCAAATTACAGTTTAAATTATTATTACGATTTAATATTTTTATTTATGGTCTTATGGTAGTTGACACTTGATTCTAATTCAAAATGACGAAGTCCTCGTGCAGTTTCTGAGTACGACGTCCATCAGCAATCAGTGAGCCTCCTTGAATAGGAATTCAACGCTTTCTGTAATGAACCGTTACTTGAATGCTTTTTCCACAACAATTTGTGACGGGTCTATCCGCGTTCTCTTAAATGCTAATCCTCTTGGGAAACATTGGGTGTTTAAAAATTATTCTATTCTAAAGCTATCTCCTGAAGAGAAGAAGATGTGACTATGCAAAATAAGACTTGTATATAAAGATTAAACTTTCAGGTTCAACGGAGTGAGAGTTAGGACTGCTAACGGCTAGCAGAGATTAATTCAACGTGAAATGAGGCGTGGATTCTTCGTAGCTGATTATTGTAATATTAAAGTGGATGATTTGTCAACAAAGAATCTAATTAGATTAAGTCGTTAAAAATTAGAAGCCATTGCCTAGACGTAAGTTATCTGATTATTTAAAGTCTTCTTGTATCTCTCCTTAATCGCTCTCCATATCTGATGTCTCTTAACTTTGGTTAATAGAAGTTGTGTTGTTATTCATAACTGAAAATAAATCGGTTATTTTAAATATTCACACCATTTGACGCGTCGGAGTGACCATTAAAAATTGCATCTTAAGTCTTGATTATTGAAAGCGCAGGGATGAAGCGAATCCTCAAAAGGGTAAAAAAATAATGAACGGTAAATTGAGATGAGTTTGTTTCTAGTCACTATTGTATTACACAGAACAGTGAAATATAATGAGGAATAATTTTTCTTTTCACTTTTTACAGCTTTTTTTTTAATTATTGTTTATATTTTGGTTTGATAATTATTTTTCTGCTTTTGGTTGTAAATATTCCGTTCATAATAATATTTAAATAACGAAGAAAAAGCAAGATTTTTTTTTATGTTTTCCTAAACATCCTTTTTTTTATGTTTTCCGTTACTGCTATACGAAGCAATCTGAATTTAAAATCTCTATTTGGAGACTCATGCGATCGAAATATTTATTAGATGACTACTCAACAGTGTCCTCTAAAAGAACATTCCTTCTCTTGTAGAAGGGGCTGATACACGTTAAATCTGTCGAGCTCATAGACCTCCCGTTGGCGTGGTGTGGTATTTAGGAGAGGGGTGCACCAGCTCAGTCATCGTCCTCGTCATTTGACAGAGATTCCTTCCGATGCAGATTCCTTTTTTAAAACTGCAGGGCCAATTATGAGGGAAAGTTGTTGTTGTTGTTACTTATGCCACTGTGACGTCGTCGATTGTTGTGAATCCCCATTCCTCGATTCCCGATAAGTTTTATAGCTTCACCATCTGTTAAATGACAAGTGAGACGTCTTCGATTGTTGTGAACTAACACCCATCGATTCTCACTTAATTTTATGGCTTCAACCAGCTGTTAAATGACCAGTGCACGTGGCCATGGGGCCATTGTTTATTGTTTGAACTCGGGCAAGAGCTTCGACACCCAGACTGGCCATCATAATGGTGAAAAGAGAACCGGTGCCTATTGACAATAGCCGAAGCCTGTATTAAAAGAATCCTGTCGTCTCGGCTGGTGTCGAGAGAATGGGATAATAGAAACAGGTGGTGTGATGGACAAGTATGTCCAGATGTTGAATAAGGAATTATGGCGCTTTGGTCAAGACAGCCCGGGTGTGTATTTGGGTGTTGTTAGACTTTGGTGGCCTGCCAATGAGAAGGGACATGGGACGCGTTATGGACCCGCTCCTGGTGTTTAAAAGGGGTTTTTTTTAGGCTACGAGAGGGAAAAGGCCCTGCCCTGAATCGAGAGAACTTGAGAGGAGAGCCTTGGTTGGAAAGGACTGGAAGAGGGTCCTTGATGGAGAGAACGTGAGGAGAGCGCTAAGGAGAGAGACTTGGTCCGAGTTTGGAGTGGTAAGGAAGGATAGACGATGAACGCCGGTGGCGTTAGAGAGAGAGATAGACTGACTGCACCGGCTTGGCGTATGAACTGTTATCTATTGCTTCAAAAAACAAATTGTTTAGCAAATAAAAAATCCTTTTATTTTCAAATTAGTTTGTGACAATATATTGATGGTTAGCTCTACACGACGTTACACCACCTAATCGACAGTAACATCAGATCAAGGTCCACGAAACTCATCGCGGTGAAGGGCTAGATTTTTACGCCTATCTTTACCTTAGCTTTGAGAACCATGCAGGTGACAGTACGATTTTGCTCGGTTCCACCCCAATTTTGACGGAAAACACCCTGGGGGGGTCATGGGCCTCCCACCTCTTTTCCCCTTCCACTAACCTCACGAGAGGGCTAGCGACTCGACGGCTATTTAGAATATAAAGGCACTATACATTTACAAACATACAGGCCTTCTCCGGGATTCAAACCCAGGCGGCTGTACGGCACTGCAATCAGCATCACTAACCTCTATACCTCGTGGGAGGTATCAAAGTATCAACATGCAGTTGTCGCGACAATTGAAAAAACGCTTTTTTTATTGTTTCCTGTCTTTCTCCCCTCCCCCTCTTGTATTTGGGTCTGTAGGGTGCATTTATATTGCATATTTTTAAAATATTTAATGTATTTGTAAAAATGTGGTGGAAAAATGTATTTTCTTCTTTTCCTTCTCTTGCCATTTATGATTTCTTTGGATTATGTTTCTAGCTTTGCACATTTGTGTTTTGTAATTACATGTATAGATCGTGCAGCTACCTTTAATATGCGTTATGTAAATCAGGGGTGGCCAATCCCCTGCCCGTGGACCACATATGGCTCTCCATGAATAATTTTACAGACCGCACAAAATTCATTTCAACTTTACAAAATACGATTATTTTTCGCAATATTTTTCTTTTGGTGCAGTGTTTTGTAACAAATCCATCTCATATCAGTTTCTATTTTATTACATCGCTTCTGTTTTTATACATACTTAGAAGGGAACATTGTAGCGACCTCCTGCAGCATCACGCATGATACTTATTACTTTATTGCGCTGTTTATTGCTAGAGCTAGGCATTGTTATTATTAAATTATCTATGTTTGTATACATGAAAACTAATAAAAACAATAATGATTATTTATATCGTTTCAATAAATGTTTGTAATAGGTACAAACGTAATATAAAGATGTATATTTTTACACACGGCTAGCAGGATTATAATGTTTTACCGAAGTGACTCGCGCGCAAGGTCATTTAGATTGGCCATTCCTGATTTAAATTTTCCTTGTACTGCTGTAAGAAAACAATTAATATATATAAAAAAAATTTTAAGTCAATTCTTACTTAGATCAACAAAGAAAATTTTTATTTTAGCCACTTTTTATTAAATAGTTACAAGTAATATACACTCAGGTCCATAAATTAAGGATAATTCAGAATCACACAGAAATTGAACTCTAAAATAAAAATTTCACACACATCTTGAAGAAGAATATGCAAATTACAGGAAACCACCAGATGGCGCGGATAGTACGCCAAAATGACGAGAGTGTAAGAGAGGGGTATATAAGGAATGGTAGCCAAAAAGTAAAATTGTTCACAAGCGCTTTAAAAGCCTTTCAGTGCAATAACCGCATAGTTATGGCACAAAGGAAGCATTTGGATGATATTTTACGGGGTAGAATTATTGGACGACTGGAATGTGAACGTACCCAACTGGAAGTATCCGATGAACTTGGAATCGCCCAGAGTGTCATCTCCAGGCTTTGGCAACGATTCCAAGATGATGGTAATGTGAGTAGATGTTACAGCACAAGTCGCCCCCGAGTTACAACGCCGAATGAGGACCAATATATTTGGCAGTTACTGCCAAAAGAAACAGACGAAACACAGCATCGTCTGAGCAATGAGATTACAGCAATGAGATTACAGCAATGAGATCACAGCAATGAGATTACAGCTCAATTCCAAGAACAACGTGATGCTTTCCATCAAGATGCCAAAAAGCAAATCTACAAAGTTCAAGATGAGAATCGCCGCACATACAATCTCCGGCGCCATCAAGCTCATAAATATCAACTACATGACCTAATAGCAATTAAACGCACTCAGTTTGGTCCAGGCTTGAAACTTAAGCAAAAATACCTCGGACCATACAAAGTTACAAAAGTCAAGCACAATGACACTTATGACGTAGAAAAGTGTGATTTTGTCGACGGACCATCAAAAACGTCTACTTGTGCAGAATTCATGAAACTCTGGCCAAGCCAAATTAACTCTACGTGATTTCTCCATTAAAAACTGTTCACAATTTTTCTTCCTGTGAAAGACGTTCGTTATGGACATTAACAAGAGATTTTTTTATCTATTTATTTATTTTTGATACCATTTTTATTGAATGACTCTAACATTTTCTTATTTCATTTTAGTAGAAATTTAAGTGTTTAGCAGTAGGAGCACTTTGCTTCAATATGTTCCTGTTCCTTATTCCAGATTCTTATTTTAGCCTTGATCTTATTTGTATCGTTAACATAATTTGTTTTACCCCAGTGGTAATGTATGAAATTTTTTCTATTTATGAAATATTACTTTAAATTTGTTCATTTTTCAGTATTTTTGTACTTTTTCTTTGATGATATTTTCTGTTGTGTATAGTTCTTTCATCTACTGTGTAACTGTGTACATTTTTAATATTTCATTACTATGTATTTGTGCATTTTATCATTGTATGTAATCAGGCGAGGTCGCCTTCCCGGTCATGATGGCCGATGTAGGGTTGGATATGTGCAATGGACAACCTCTCCCCCTGTACTTAGGGTGGAGCAGTCCACACTGACGTCACACCCCGTCAGGAATGTCCGACTAAAAGGACACACGTGAAAATATACAGACGGACGTTAGTGACGCTAAGCTTTAGACGTAGGAGAAAGACGTTCTCCTTTGCTGTTTAGAAAAATTTAGATATTTCATCCTTCATCTTGTTAAATAAAGCATTTATCATCCTTAGGTAGTAGTCATTTTCCCATATATATATATATATATATATATACGGGTCATTTTCCCATAATATGTAAAATTGTGATATTTGTTTTGGTGTATGGGTTTGCTCAAATAACCATACAAGGAAAAAGCTGTTGTGCAAAGAAAAAATCCCCCCTCCCCCAAAAAAATAAATAAACAGAAAAATACAATTTAAAAAAATAATAATAATTCGTTTAAGAATTTCTTTCATTGGATAGATTCTTAGGAAATAAAACTCTGAAACAGCCGAGGAAAAATAAATACCGGCGTTATTTAAAAGTAGTATTTTTTAAAAAAATACACTCTGTCGCAAAAAATATATGCACCCAGAAGAAATCAAGCTACAATCACGAAACTCGGCAAGAATGTAGTCTGGTAAGAGATATGCAAATGATTAAAATTTCGAAGCCAATGAGACAAGGCTAAGTGTGCTATACGCATATTAGTTGCGCAACTGGGAGAGTTTAAAAGCATGAGTACGAGCGCCGTACGGCTATCCAAACGAATCTGATGACTTTGATAGACGATATTGAGACTTAGGATGCCTCTAAGACGTAACCGGCGGCAGTACGAGCATTTGATTTGTCTTTGATAGGGGCCGTATAATAGGCCTCAGAGAAGCAGTTTGGTCGAATAGACATATCGGCCGCCACCTCGGTCGGAGCGATATGGTAGTTGCTCGGTGTTGGCAACAGTGGATCACAGAAGGTAGAGTGTACCGTCGCGGAGGGTCAGGACGTCCCAGGAACACAAATGATCGCGAGGATCGTGCAATCAGAAGAGTGGCCACTTCGGCACCAACAACGTCGCTAGCATCGATTCAACGCCACTTACCACCTTCCAGACATCCAGTGCCATCAAGAGAAACCATAAGGAGACGACTGACCGAAGTTGGCTTGAGGAGCCGACGTCCGCTAAGACGCTTACCACTGACCCCACATCATAGGCAGTGTCGACTGGATTTTGCCGACCTCGGGCAACTTGGGAGTGTGACAGACTGGAGACGTGTCATCTTCAGTGATGAATCCCGATTCAGTCTCAGTGCTGATGACCACCGCACACGTGTCTGGAGGCGCAGCGGCCAGCGGTCCGATCCGGCATTTATTGTCGAGCGGCATACAGCAATTTCACAAGGTGTGACAGTGTGGGGAGCAATTTCTTGGGACACACGATCATCTTTAGTGGTCCTTCAAGGCACTTTGACAGCTCGCAGATACGTGGACGATATTTTAACGCCGATTGTGCTACCCATGATATCAAGTCGCCCAGGTGCCATTTATCAACAGGATAATGCTCGTCCACATACTGTGCGACTCTCCCAACAATGTCTTCAAGGATATGACGTCCTACCATGGCCTGCCAGGTCAAGAAATAGATCATGTCTGGGACGCGCTGGGAAGGCAACTGCAGCCGTCCCGAGATACAGGAGAATTAACTGCGCAGAAAAGACTATGGCAGGATCTTCCACAGGGGGTCATAAGTGATCTAATTGAATCGATGCAACGCCGAATTTCGGCTTGTATAGCTGCCAGAGGTGGCTTTATTACTTACTGATTTTTAACCTTTTGCAAGCTGTAACCGCTTAATAAAATGATATTTTGTTCTGAATTTTTAATCATTTGTTTATTTTCATATACACTACATGCATACCAAATTTCGTGAATGTAGCTCAATTTCTTCTGGGTGCATATATTTTTTTGCGACAGAGTGTATTTTGTTTAAATAAAAGGTAGAACTTGTTTACTGAAGATAAAAAATTTAATCTTAAATAAAATTACATTGCAACATTACATCAAAATGAACTTCTTGAATAAATGACAACTAAGATATCTCCTCGTTCGTATTCCTTGTGCGTGTTGCTTCGACCCCCACCCCAAAAAAGCCGTCTCTCCGTGCGATTCAAACAGGTTTCAAATTCCTCCCGCAGCATTGAGCAGAGGCTCCACTTTGTGACACAAGAGGATGAAGTAACCAACTGATTCCTTTATGTTTCGTCATAAGAATATCAAAACAATTCTGTGCGTTGTTTTTAAGAGAAATTCAATTTTTAAAATATGAAAAAAAAAATACTTTGCACAAAAATGCTACTTACAATTTTTTACTCTTTTATTTATTTATTGAAGGGAACCAGCACATTGACACATTCCAAAAATCGATTTTTCAATTTTAGTATTAAAAAATAGAGCACATTTTTCTGAATCTAAAAATGTTTTTCACTTATATGTTCGTTTTGATAAAATAACCTTAAAATAAAAAAAAAAGGAATTGACAAAAATACAAACAAATGTTTATAAATTTTTAGTTTTTTCACGTTTTCTCCAAAATGTAATTTTTTGCTTTTAAGTACACTTAAAAAAAAACTATTGCTCTATAGGGGGAGGATGGCGGGTTCTAAATTTTTTATACTTTTATACAAAACACCTGTGCATATAGCGGACCTATTTTTTTCTTCAAAGTAGTGCATATTTTTTAAAAAAATGGTTTTATGTATGAAAAAGGGTGGAAAATAGAAATTTTCAAATTTACAAAGTTTTATAATTTTTTAAAAAGAAACTATTTTAATATTTCACAAAAAAAAACAGGTTTACTCTATTTTTTATATTGGTTTATATATGCGCAAAAATATTTTACATATTTAAGAGATACTTTTTTAAAAAATGATGCCAAAACATAAGTATATAGTATGAGATATAAAAAAGTATGTCCAAAACTTAAAATAATCAGAAAAAAAAAATTTTAACAAAGAAGTTATTTTTGTATTTCTACAGAATGATTAAAATATTTTTTTATAAAGATAAAAAAATATCTAAGATTTATTGGAAATTTTTAAAGATATTTGTCCCATAAATAAACAGTCTTCATTTTGGAATTTTACTCTTTCGAGCATGTCCTGTCCCTGCTGATGGGAGGAAAAAGAGGATAAACTAGCTACAGTTAATATTTTTATTTGAGATATGGAGCGACAAAGGCTATTATCCCATAAAAGACTAGTGGCAGCTGTAGCCGAGTGGTCAAAATATCAAATCGTGGCTGGCCTTGTCACGAGTTCAAGCCCAGTACCACTAAAGACCCGCCGTGTAGGGGGTGATGCAGTGAAATTTGTCGAGAGCTCAAACGTCCTCGCGTTGGTGGGGTAGGGTAGTTAGGAGAGGGGGATGCCAGCTCAGGTCACTTCACCATGGTTCAAAATGACGTCGCCAAAAAGCCCTCATGTTGGTGAACGGTGCGACGTTAATATTCACTCATCCATAAAACACTAACAAGCATTAACAAGTTCGTTGATGTCAGAATCTCTAATCTTCAGAATAAAAAAAATCTGATTGAGAGTTGTTATTTCTAATGCCACCTGTCTGATGTAGTCAGATCGAGGCCCACGAAGTTCATCGTGGTAAGGGGCTAGAAATACGCATGTCGTTGGTCTTGAGCACCCTACAGGTGATAGTATGAATTAGCTCGGCGAAATTTCTCAAAGGGACGATATTAGGCGACACCTCCACCACTTGGGCAGGGAGCTGGAGGAGAGGGAAACATTCCCCTGCACACGGGATTCAGCCCACAAGACTTTCGGACCCACTGATTTAACTAGCACGTACTCGGAGGGTATTTGGTGGCATCGAACCCAGGCCTTCCGGTCTTGAGTCCGATGCTTTAACCACTAAGCTACCCACGGCCCATCTGCTTGATAGGCGATTAGCTAGTGTTTGGGAATAAAGACAATAACGGAATGTTTGATTGAAAAAGAAAAGATATTATTTAAGACGTTAGGGAAAAAACAAACAAAAAAAAACAGCGGGACTCTACTTTTAATATAAATTTCTATTGAAGATAATTTTCACACTCTATCTTTGTCGATCCGACAGGTGATATCTTCAAATTCTGTTTTTCCGCGGTAGCCTAGTGGTTGTGGTCACGAATTCGTGGTCCTGCGTCTCATTTCGAACCCAGTGCTTTTGAAGACCAGCCGCATAGAGGTCACCGCGGCTCAATAGTCTCCCATTGGTGTGGTGGCGTGGTTAGGAGAGGAAGGTGCAAGCTCAGGTGTCGTCTTCGTCCATTGAGTTGGATTCAAACTTCGTTCGTCTCGAATAGCCCTCGTGTTGCTTTAGAGCGCGACGTGATTCGAACTCTCACTTGCTTCAATGACTCTTTGGTTGCATCTTCGATGAAAGGGAGCGAGAATTCTCTTCAATACAAATTTATAGGGGCTTCACAAATGAAGATCTCTAGGAAAAGTTTTTCTCCCCTTTTTCACACAGACTTCCATCTTTCCTTGGGACCCAAATATATTTTCCTAGAATGTCTATCCATGCTTAAATATGAAATAAATTACATGACACATGGGAAAATAATACAGTTAAAATTTTTGGGGGAGGGGATGAGGTTAGATCAGTGGCGCACACAAGGGGGGTGTCCTGGGGGTCCAGACCCCCCCAAAAGCCCTTGATTTTTTCCCGATTGATTATAATTTTAAGTATATATCACGCAAAATTTAATAAAGTATTTGTTATTAATGATTAATTCTATGAATTAATGCTAATTATTTATTCAATAATTAGTTTTTTACTGTGTTTTGTTCCCGAAAATCGACAAAATTAAAATGAGCATGATACAAGAAGGGTGAACTTTCGACCCCGGACGCCCCCTTGAAAAATTCCTGTGTGTGCTACTGGGTTAGATCCATGAAGTGTAATCCCCGAGAAATTTTTAAATACATGAATAATATTAAAAAATTGCATCTCCAATAAAATAAATGTAATCAATAAAAAGAAAAAATCATGGAAAAGAATCAAGTTTCTTGACATAAAAATGACAAATTAAAAAAAAATAATCCAATAGAGAGTTCTATTTACGTCCCGTTACAAAGCAGCACGAGGCTTATTGGCGACGGACCTCGTCATTTTGAACCCCAGTCAAGTGACGAGTTACTCCTTCTCCTAACTACCACACCACGCCTTTGGGAGGGACTATGAGTTCAACTGATTTACTGAGCATAAATCCTCCCCCTTCTTAACACGGAGAGCCTTCAGAGGCAATTTAAATGGGAAAAAAGTGGATAAACTTTTATTTCAGAACTAAAACGATAACTAGATATTTCATAGAAAACAAACAAATTATTTGCAACATCAAAAAAGTAAAATGCAAAAATATAACTTTAACATAAATTTGTGTTAAAGATGATTTTCTAACACTATTATTGGACTTGAAGATGAGAGATCTTAAATTTTTCTACTGTGTGGATCTCCATTGGAATTACGTCAAAATTATTTTTTATTATAAATTTATATCACACGAAATATTTATATTTACTTGAAAATTTCTGTAGCCGGGCTTTCTCAAATTTTTCTCCGCTTTTTTTTTTCATTCGTAATTATTTATTTGTGAAACAAAACATATTCACGCTTAAACACAAGATACATAACAAGCCACATGGGAAAGGAGCAGTTTTTCTTTTTACTTGTTTTTCTGGGAAAATTTGAGTCTCAAGAAGCATTAAAAAAAAAAACAAGAATAGTGTCCAAAAATTTCACCTGGAATAAAATGAATGCAATAAAAAAATTGAAAAATCATTGCAAAAGATCAACTTTCTTGACATAAAAAAAGGACGGATAAAAAAGTATTTTGATTGAAATGTTATTGTTCGGAAAAGAGAATTGTTTACAGTATTTTTTCCCATTGATTTTAGTATATTCTTAATAAATCTTGATTTAATATATATATATATATATATTCTGAACTATATTTATAGATTCTATAGATATTCTGTATTGTATTTATTTCTTTAATTATTGCTTCTGTAAAATGACGCAATTTTCAAACCTACATTATATTCTTCGTAATTTTAATCTATACATCTATACATATAAATAAAAATGAAGTGTCTGTTTGTAATTTGAAATTAACAGCTTTTTACTAAATGCAGTTAAAAGTATATACGGTACTTACATGAAAAAATCAATTTTTAAAATTTTTATCTGTCTGTATCTATCTGTCTTTCTGTCTGTTTGTTCCGGATAATCTCTGAAACGGCTGAACCAATTTTGACGAAACTTTCACTGGCAGATAGTTAATGTTATCAGGGCTGACTTAGGCTACTTTTATTTGTTATGGCTCACTCCGTCGAATACTCAGCACTCACTCAGAACACAGTTTTTAGTGGACTGGTGTTTACTTTTTACTCACAACTCTTTTTACAGTTACATCAGAATTACTGGGCATGCGCAGTCCAGGCAGCGCTGTTGCGCTTGCGCAAACATTCCGCCCGGCATTGCAATGTTACAACATTCAATAAGTTTCATGGCTTTTTACAATATTGTTATATTAAAATGTAACATTATTAAAATAATTATAAATCAGAAAGAATTCACTAAAATACACACAATACTAAAAGATTAATTACAATAACTTAAAAATAAGTAAAATCTTGTAATACAAAAAGAAAAAAAAAAATTCATTCTCTCATGGGCAAGATACAAATTTTAGAAATAGGTCTTTTACTACACCATGTTGAGTCTTGATTGTTACAACCCTAATTCTATTATCCTTTCCAGGAAATACCTCGATCAATCTGCCCATTAGCCATTTATTGACTGCTAAGTTATCCTCTTTAATAAGGACTAAATCACCCACTCTAGCGTTATCCTTTTCAAATTTCCATTTAGATCTCTGTTGAAGATTACTTAAGTAATTATTACTCCACTTTTTCCATATAGACTGCACAATTTTTGTTAATCTCTGATATATGTTTAATCTATTTGTTTCTATATGTATAATGTTTGGTTCATTAATGGAAGTAATTGGTCTTCCAATTAAAAAGTGTGCCGGTGTCAAAACCGACAAATCGTCTATATCCGTTGACAAAGGGGTGAGAGGACGGGAATTCAAAATTCCCTCAATTTGAGTCATAATGGTTAGAAACTCTTCATAAGTAAACCTAGAATTGCCTGCCTCACGTTTAAAATGGAATTTGAACGACTTTACGCCAGCTTCCCATAAGCCGCCAAAATTTGGTGCTCTGGGAGGGAGAAATTTCCAATTTATATTTTCATCTACTAAGAAACCAGCCAATTCAGGATCAGGATTTATCACTAACTTGTACAATCTCTTGAGTTCTGCATTAGCTCCTATAAATGTTTTACCATTATCAGAAAATATTAGAGAGGGTCTTCCTCTTCTAGCAATAAATCTCTTTAATGAGGCAATAAATGTCTGAGTTGTTAAATCCGACACTAATTCAAAATGTACAGCTTTAGTGACAAAACACACAAAAATTGAAACATATATCTTATACAAACTGCTTTTACGCTGTTTGTTGCTCTTGATCCAAAACGGTCCAATAAAGTCAATCCCACTGCAATCAAAAGGAAAATTTTCCCTAACTCTTTCTTTAGGCAAATTGCCCATTATTTGTTCACAAGTTATAGGTTTCACTTTAAAACATACAAGACAATCATGTACTATTTTCCTACATACATTACGTCCTCTAAGAGGCCAAAATCTCTGTCTTACTTGATATAGTAAGGCCTGTGGACCTAGATGGAAGTATTTTAAGTGAAAATATTCTACAATTAAATTCGTTAATTTATGGTTACAAGGTAATATTACAGGAAATTTGCATTCAAAGTTCAAATCACTATTACAAAGTCTACCACCAACTCTCAACACACCATCTTTATCTAAAAAGGGATTTAAGCTTTTTATAAGACTTTCTGCAGACACTCTATTATTTTCTTTCAAACTCATTATATCTTTTTTGAACTCCTGTAGTTGCACAATCCTGATTAAGGTGACCTCCGCTTGGTTGATTTCCTGGACATCTAAAGGTCCTCTCTTTTTTTCTCCTCGGCAATTTGCTATGAACCTAAAAATAAAACTTAACATTCTAATTATTTTAGTGTACTTTTATTACTTATATTTAACAGGCCAGTCATAAATGTTGAGTTTGGTAGATTTAAATTAACACACACAGTGCTTTGCGTTACTTTTAAATTCACAGTTAAATTTATCATTATCAGTCACTGATGAAAGGGTATTCTTTTCCGGAAAATCTTTCGTCGTTAAAAACTTAGGTCCATTCCACCACAAAGAGTTGTTGAGAAGACTGGACGGGTCGAGACCTCTTGAAACGAGGTCAGCTGGGTTCTGTTCCGAAGAAACATGATGCCATTGCTCTGCGTTAGTCAAGTGTTGGATTGTGGCAACTCTATTTGCCACGAAGGTTTTAAGCAAGTTAGGCTCCTTCTGGATCCACGCTAAGACAATAGTCGAGTCACTCCACAGGTACATGGGGGGTGTTTTCATTTGTAAGGCAGTCTCAACTCTTTTCATCAGTTTTGCAAGAAGAACGGCGGCACACAGCTCGAGTCGCGGCATGGTGACACTCTTCACAGGTGCTACTCTGCTTTTACTTGTTACAAGCTTCACTGTTGTTGCACCATCTGGCGATTGAGAACGGCAATATATCACTGCTCCGTAACATTTCTCTGAAGCATCAGCAAAACCGTGAAGTTCTACCCTTGTCGCTTGAGGATGCACAATACATCTACCAATGCAGATACTTCTTACACTGTTGAAGTCCTCTAAGAAACGATGCCACTCTTTGGCTCTCTCAGAAGGCAACTCGTCGATCCAGTCGATTTTAAGACTCCAAAGACTCTGCATGAAGATCTTGGCTCTTGCGACTACTGGACCTAATAGTCCTAATGGATCAAACAGTCTAGCTATTGTCGAAAGGACACATCTCTTGGTATAGGAGTCTTTTAACTCCACTGCAATTTTGAAAATAAAACAATCCTCTTGTGATTTCCAGGACACTCCTAACGTCTTGGTTTCAATTGGATTCTCGAACTCATAGTCTCCGAGGATGTTTGAAGCCAGTTCCGGATGACTACTACCCCACTTGTGCAATTCCATTCCTCCCTTTTTCAAAATGCCGGAAAGTTGGTTTTTCAAGGCCTTGGCTTCCATTAAAGACGCAGCGCCGCAAAGAACGTCGTCCATATAAAAGTTTTCTCTTAGAACAGGTGCAGCCAAAGGAAAGTTCTTCTCTTCATCTCTCGATAACTGCAGTAAAGTTCTCGTTGCTAAAAGGGTGCACTCACCGTGCCATATGTGACTGTTTTCATCTCAAAGGTTTTCACTGGATCCTCTGGACTTTCTTTCCACAAAATTCTAAGCAACGGCTGTTGGCTCTCATGGATGAGTATCATTCGGTACATCATCTTCACATCTGCCGTAAAGGCATAAGGATGCTCTCTAAATTTAATCATAATTGTAAACAGGTCATTTTGAACCAGTCCTCCATTGTATTGTATGGAATTCAACGATAACCCATTACTTGTAGGATTGGTAGCATTAAAAACTACCCTCAGCTTCGTTGTGCTCTTTTCTGGTCTAAGGACGCCATGGTGTGGCATATAATAGGCAACCTCAGAGTTGTCATGCTCTGCGACAACTTCTTTCATGTGACCAAGTTGGTCATACTCATGTATAAAGTCTCTATACAACTTAAGATATTGAGGATCTCTGATTAATCGAGTCCACAGCGCATTCAATCGTTTTAGAGCGATGTCCCTCGACTCACCTAAACAATTTGGTTCGTTTTTAAGGGGCATTTTAACCACATACCGACCCTCCTCATCTCTAGAATGCGTTTTTAGGAAGTGATCCTCACAAAAAATTGCTTCTTCATTTTTAGGTTTCTCTACCTCAACGTTTTCCAATTCCCAAAACATTTTTAAAGTTTGATTTAAATCTCCTTTAATTAATCCACAATGAACCCGTGCTTCAGTATCTGCAAAACTATTGCTCCCTGAAGCCACGAACCCAAACACAGTATTTTGGAAAATAAGATTAGAATTTTCAGAACGAATTTGCCCACTACGCAATAATTCATAAAAAATTTCTGCACCCAATAAACAATCAATGGGACCTGGCACATAAAAGGAATCATCTGCTAAATTTATATTTTCAGGAATTAATCCTTTCACATTTAGATTTTTAACTGGAGTTAAATCAGTAATTTTATCTACAACTAACATTTTTATTCTCTTTTTATAACTACCATCGGAATTCGAGATTTCCGTAGTTACGCAATTTTTAACACATACAGAGGAGTCATTTAAACACGTGACCAGAATATTTACTTTTTCTTTTCTTAATCCTAATTTTTCTACGAATTTTTCGTAATTAGATTTGTCATAGAACCGACGTCAAGCAGACCTCTTATTTGCCATTTCTCGTCGTATGAATCTTTTACAAAACACTTCACGGAACTCAAAAACACACTAGTGGTTCCCTTTTTTTTTGATTAATTGCAAACACCGCATTACTATCTTTCTCCGAAACCTCTCTAGAGGGAAAAGCAGGGTTAAATTCTCGTGCTTCCGCATTTAACCTTGACTGTGTTGATGGATGGAAAGCATTAGACTTGCTATGGCTTGTTTGAAAATCCGTATTTTGTTTGGGGAAATGTAACGAGACATGGTGCCTCTTAGCGCATAATTTACAAGGTTTCGCTTTGCACTTCGACGCCATACAACCTACTCTTAAACACAGAAAGCATAGTCGCTGTTTTTTAACTATCTCTACTCTATCATGAACGGAAAGTTGTTTAAATTTTGTACAAAAAGGAATAGCATGATTTTCACAGCAATATGAACATTTTGTTTCATTGACATCGGACAAAAAAACACTAGTTACACCTTTTAACCCCTTTCTGTCGACGCCACTCTTAAAGAATTTATTTTGTCGGAAACCCGTATTTATTTCATTTCTACTTGAAACTTTAGATGACATAAACAAATCTAATTCACGACCCAGCTTATCTGGTGTGTACCAATTTTCGCACATTTTTAAATTAATATAACTGGTCAGTTCTTGATCAAGAGAATTAATTATCTGATCGGCAACAATTAACTGGCATAATTCATTAAACTCATTAACGTTTCTTAATTTACAATAATAATCAAACATTGCTTCAATTCTAGAAGCAAACTGAACATAGTTCTCATTTGGTAGTTTTTGGGACCTTCGAAACTGGTTAAGCAATACTCGAGGTGTTGGTTGAAATTGTTTTAGCACTAACTGCTTGATTTTTTCGTAATCACCCAGTTCCTCTTGTTTAACATAAATCATTAAATTTCCCACCTTTTCTCCCAACATATTCAATAAAATCTCTGCTTTAAATTTATCCTCCACATTTTTTGTTTTAAAAGCTTTTTCTAGCGATTGAAAAAATAAATTATAGGCTTCTGTATTAGAAGGGACAGGTATTGTTAGAGTTTTGATACTTTTAATTAAGTTTTCAATATCAGATGGGACAGATTCGAAATGTTCACTTTTCTCTTGCGCAGGGGACAATTTACATTTAGCATTAGTTAACTCAAGCTCTTTCTTTAACTGTTCTAATTTAATTTTTTCAAATTCAATCTTGCCTTTTCAGCCAATTTTTTTCAGACTCTAATTTAAATTTTTCTTGTTCAATTTTAGCGGCCTTTTCCGCCAAAACGCCATCAATTACACTTTGCAGAAACTCCTTATCAGTTTCAAAGATTTCACTACTCTCAATTAAATTTTTAATACTATAATTTTTGGATTCTGGGGTATGTCTAATCCCAGCTCCTCGGCGACCAGCAAAAGCTCGTCCTTTTTAAGACTTTTAATTGTCGACATTTTAACACATAACATTAATTTGATATCAAATAAGAAGCAAGGAAATCGCTCTTACTTCGACTGATGAATTGCGCTGGACTCTCAAGACACAGAAAATACTTCGGAAACTCAGTTTCTTCCCTCAGTATTCAGACACAATTTCCGGCACAATTTTAACTCATCACTACACGCGGTTTTTCTCCGGATTCTACCGCTTTTTAGTTTTTACTGGGCATGCGAGCCGATTCTGCTGTAAAGGCGGTGCAGGCGGTGCAGGCGGTTGCAGGCGGTTGCAGGCGGTTGCAGGCGGTTGCAGGCGGTTGCAGGCGGTTGTAGGCGGTTGCAGGCGGTTGCAGGCGGTTGTAGGCGGTTGTAGGCGGTTGCAGGCGGTTGCAGGCGGTTGTAGGCGGTTGCAGGCGGTTGTAGGCGGTTGTAGGCGGTTGCAGGCGGTTGTAGGCGGTTGTAGGCGGTTGACGGCAGTGCAGAGTTGAGTTGTTTCGTTCCTACTGACGAGTTGAGTTGTTTTTCTCCTGTTGAGTTGAGTTGTTTCGTTCCTACTGCCGAGTTGAGTTGTTTTCTCCTGTTGAGTTGTTTCGCTCATGTTGGCGAGTGGAGTTGTTTCGTTCCTGCTGCCGAGTTGAGTTGTTTCGTTCCTACTGACGAGTTGAGTTGTTTTTATCCTGCATTGGCTTTGATTTTCGAGTTGAGGGGGCGAGTTGAATTGTTTTTTTTTTACAGCTAAGTTGAGTTGTTTTTAAAAAATGTGCACAAAAAATGGAAGTATGGGAATATTAAACGTGCTCATGGCGCCACCTATTGATTAAAATGTACACTAATTATAGATTTTAAAATGATTGAAATAAATAACGCTCAAATAAAAAAAAATCCAGATTCAAACTCACGGCCTCAGATCAAAATGTCTCCACAGGTCAATAGTTTTTCAGTTACGCTAACCAATATCCTATGAAGGCATACAGACTTGAAGAAAACTTATGTTTATAATCTCATGAATTTAATTTTGCAGGCGAAGCAGTAGTTAAAATATACCGGTTCTGAAACTGTGAGCCGGTGGCGCCAGGAGGTTGAGGCGCATGCAAACAAAAGAGGGTGGAAGTCCCCCCCCGGATCTGAACCGGGAAGATGGTTTGTGATTGATAAGGGTTTCGGGGATCTGTACTGATAAGAAATGCACGCTTTTAGCGATAACGAGTTATATTCTGATATAGTTTTAATTAAATGATTATGATTTTTTTAATTACGTCATTGGAAGCAAATTTTAACTGGGATAAAGAGTCAAATTTTTCTGTACATATGATTATTTTTATATAATTCCGTATAAATCTATTTCTGAAAATCATGATATACGTGTTGAATGATTATTTGTTATATTTCAAATTTGATGCTTTGTGCTTGTGATTTCTGAAACAGAGGATTGAAAATTAGGCAAACGAAAGGGAGTGGAAATTCCCCCGGGTCTGAACCGGGAGGATGGTACCCCCTCCGCTCTGATAATGGTTTCGGGGCTCTGTAAATGGGTACTAGAAATGCATGTTTTTAGAGATAACAATTTATATTCTTATATAGTTTTAACTAAATGGGTAGAATTCTGATTTGTTTTTAAGTACGTCATTGGAAGCAAATTTTAATTAGGATAAAGGGTCAAACTTTTCTGTACATATAAATATTTGTATATAATTCTGATAAAGTCTATTTCTGAAAATTATGATATACGTGTTGAATTATTGTTTATTACATTTCAAATTTGATACTTTGTGCATAACTAAAATATATTTTTCATTGATTTTGCATGTATTTTTTTTTTTATAATTCTGAGATAACTTAAAAAATACTATGCTTATATAAAGTAAAAGTTCTGCATATGTTTTTCGTTTGCAAAGTAGTTTCCTTACATGAAACATCCCTTTCCTATGATAATATATGCGGACCTTGTAATTCTGGTAAAACTTTCTTTGTTAGACGAATCTTAGAAATAAAATTAATTAATTCTTTTCCTCCCAAAATTATTTGGCGTTATGGAATTTATCCAAAATTGTTTGATAAGATGTCTGACATAGAATTTCATGAAGGCATGCTTTTCGATGTAGAAGATATTACTAATGCTTTCGTAATAATAGATGACTTAATGAATGAAGTAGGAGATGACAAAAGAACTTTCAAACTTGTTCACGAAAGGAAGCCATCATAGAGATATTTCCGTAATATTTATTTTACAAAATATTTTTTGCAATGAAAAACAAATTATAGGAATATTTTTTAAATACTTCCTACCTAAGTTGTTTTAAAAATGTTAGAGACAAGCAATAGATCTCTTGTCTAGCAAGACAAATGTATCCATCTCAATATCGAAATTTATGATTGGAAAACTATACGAAATACAAATGCTGCAAATTTGACTATCCACTTTGTGAGAGATAGAAAAATAAAACCTTTCGTTCGAATCATTTAATGAATTTTTCAAAAGAAAAAAAATTTTTGATAGAGTTTTGTTACGAATAAATATCTCAGAACAAAAACATTGTATGCAAAACCTTTGTCATGGATAGAATATTAAGTGTGGTTTGTGTTCTTCAACATTTGTTTTTAATTTTTAGTCTGTTTCCCTTCTTGTTCCTTACACTTAAATATATTAATATGAGTAAAGTAATTAAAAAAGTTGAAAAAATATTGAAAAAAAAAAAAAGTTGAAAAGTATTGAAAAAGATGAAAAATATTGAAATATTTAGAATATTGTTGGTGGACTTGAGTATTTAAGTTAAGAGCACACAATATAGAGTGATAAAATTTCTTTTTTTTTTTTTTTCATATTAATCTTAAAATAATAATAACTTTATAAATTTAAATATATGGTAAACTTATAAAAAAATTCAAAGCAAAATCTTATTCATCTTATAATAATAATAATACAAACACAAAAATATGAGAACAAAAAATATTGTATTTATTCACCTTCTAAAATTTATTCTTACATTATATCATTTCTTAAAATATTGATACAATCTGAAATCTTTCTGTTTGCTACGAACAAATTCATATAAAATATAATTCATTGAAAAGCCTTTACTGATTTTCAACAAGAAAAATATAAAATAATGACCACATAGAAATAAGGAATATCCCTTGGTTAATCCATTTCTCAATAAATAAAGTCCTTCAGATCTCAACAATTTTCCTTTTATAAAACAATGTGCTAACAGAAAACTTAATTTAATCTTATATTTTTTAAAATGTATTATATGAGAAGCATTGAAATAAGTAACATCATTCAATATGAATAATAAATACATTCGACAGGTATATGCATAAAATGAAGAGGAAACATTTACATTCTTAAACAAGAAAGAATAAGATATATACAGAAATCAATATTTATAAAAAAGAAACTATTTAATTAAATTCTCATTTATATAAAATATTAGTTTTCATTTATATGGCAGTCACCGAAAGCTAAAGTTGTAATACCATCTTCAAGAATATAGCTTATCGAAGGGGCAAAGTGAATTTTTTTTTTACTTTTTACAGAATGTATTTGATGTATAGAGCTGTTAATGGGTTTAAACTCTTCACGACGTCTATACTTATTTATGAGGCAATTTTACTTTTAAAATAGATATATGTATCTCTTTTGCTGTATTTTTTTCTAAAGTTAATGTTTTTATGCTGTACATTTTTGCATTGAGACCTACGAACTCAGTTGCTACCATACCATTTAACTCATCTGTCATTTTTCCGAGAACATTATTAGTTAAAGGATTATAAAGAAAATGATTTGGAAGCAAATATATGGGTCATTTCAATAAAAAAGAAGTGAGTTTTCTTTGAATAGATACAAGGTCGTTATTAATTATTTTATAAGCATGAAATGCTGGAGATGCTATGAATTTCTTAGCTCTTTTCTCTCTATTCACTAGATAAATCTTAACTTTTTGCGTAAATTTTTCATTGTTTTACCAAACACGGCATTGTTTAAAAGTTTAAAGAGATCTTTTTCAAAATTGTTGTTTGCTCGTTTTCGATGTTCAGTATTAAAATCTATATAATTTTTAACCGAGGACTTTGTTTGAATTTTACAAATTGGTGTATTTTTTTTTTTAATTTTTAAACCTAATTGTACATATAATTTCAAATTTCTATAATGAACATATTTAGTTTTATTTCTGAAGTTAGGAGCCAATTTTTCCACAGACTTCGATTCTAAAATACTGAATTCTTTAGCAATATTTTTAGTATAGGAGGAACATTCAGAGACACTTTAACTTTTTCTGGAGCTAATGGATAGCAGTTATGCAAATCGTGCAATTAATCTGGATATTCTAACTTAAAATATACAACTTATATCCGAATCGTCTGGTACATCCATGAAGTTAACGTATTCATCAGTCCAGGAAAAGTCGTGTGTAGACAAATTTTGCGACATTGCTCAACCATATAGATTGTTTGCATCTAAATATATAATGTAACTACTAGGTAGGCTTGAATCATAGGTTGATAAATACACATTGTTAGCCTTAGCGTAGCGATGACCAATCATCGCAACACCTCCGCGAATTCCTTTTTCGATGAATAAAGGCATGTCTATATCCGTTAAAAGCTCCAATCGTACTTTTGTCATTTTATGCTTGCCATTCCAAACCAGGAACCATATATGTATTACATGGATCAATTTTGTAGTAATTCTGGCACAGAGTTCTAAAGTTTTCAAATATATCTGAAAATAATACGTCTACGGTTACACACAAATCACGATAATCTCCCAATGTGCGCAGTTGAAACATGTTTCATCTATGGTGAGCATATTCGTAGTCTTCTCTGGATACATTTTTATTTGTTAGACTGTTGAAAAAAGCTGATTGAGGAGGGAGCTGCGTTTCATAAAATTTAGAAAAGGAATCAAAATATTCATATGGATAGCAACCCTTTCTAGTTATAAGTTATGCATTACTTGCAAAATACCTATCCCAAAGATGAAATTTACAAGGCTTTAAAGTTGGGCAAGTTTCTCTAGAGAAGTATTTAAAAATTGAAAAGAGTCAATGAAACGTAATGACCTCAGAGTAAAAAAAAAATTCACTATGTCGGGAATGCATTGAAAAAAGAAATCGAAACTTTTAGTTGATTTTTTAAAATCAAAATTCAATTTAATTATGTCAAATGATCCAAATGAAGCACGAGGAAGTACGGAATAACGCTTGAAGGAGTTTTTTTTTCTTTTTTTGTAAAAATTTAAATAACATTTTGAATCTAAAGGACTTATAACCTATTTCAGCTACCATAAACCTATTGTTTTCTTCTTAGAATACAATTAATTCCCAAATATGATTGTATATTTCGCACAAAAACATTCCTTTATGAGTACAGACATATGAACAAATAATTTTATAGGGCGATACTAACATCTCCTGGTTTTTTATTCACTTAACTGACCTCAGAAATAACATTACAAAATTTGAAGTTATCACTTCTAACGTGTGGTCATAAGCACACACACGATCTTTTTTTTAACCGAAGTTTTTCTGTTTTTTTTTTTCGAGTATTGTCCATCCACTACCCAATTGACATCAAAATGTTTATAACTGTGTGAGAAATATTGTGTAGTTTACATGAATTTGCAACATAAAATTAAGGAGATGTTCTTGCTTTAATTTAGATTTTTTACATCGAATCTGTTGATATATCAATAATTTATTCATTCTCTTTTATTGTAGGTTTTTTCTAACAAATATAAAAATGTGCATTTAGTTTTGCAAGACATTGTACTAACGATTAAAAAACCCGTATAGCAAACAATAAAATATTAAAATTGCAGTAGGTAATACATATAAAGATTTCTTTTAGCGTTTTATATTCTTTATTAAATTATAATAAATGTTTAAAAAGTATTGCAAAATAAAATTGTTGTGTATTAAAAAAAACTTTTAATTTCTTAAAGACAGGGTTAAGCTTTAAATTCTTGTGGGTATAGAAACTTCATACAGAACGTGGATCCATTTTTGATATACATTTATAAGTTTCTTTTGAATTTTTTTTTATTGTGACTCGTGGAACTCTTGGGTACGCCTCATGGAACCTCAGGGTTCCATGGAATATAGTTTGAAAAAAGGCCACTGGTTTAGACTTTCGAAATGATCAAGATAACAGGATTTTAGTATTTGGAGAAGAGTCTCTGTAACTTTTGGAAAATAGAAAGACCATTTTCTTAGATGGAACTTTTAAAAGTTATCCGAAACAATTTTCTTAAATATATAAACATCGTACCATTTGAAAACGTCGTAAAAGAATTCGAAATATCGAAAAATTTAGAAAAATGCCTAAAATCTTTAAGTTTTGTAACAAGTGAGACTAAATCCAATGGTAAACGACATTTATGCCTTTGTAATACAGGTTAGTATTAATTTACTTGTATTTATTTTTCTTTTATATACTTGTATCTGTTTTATATACTTTACTCTTCTAGTATTTATCTTTACTTACATTAATGAAGCTAATTAATTTTATGGTAATTAATTTATTTAACTCTAAAATACAAATCCCTGAGATTTGACCATACTCTTTATTATACTATTACTTACTATTAATTTTTAAATATTTCTCTGAAAGTTTTTATTTTTAATACATTTTGCTATGTTTAAAACGCATTCCCACTATAATATCTTAACAATTCAATGTAAATAATTAAATTTGATTGGTAAAAATGTATTTATCCTTGAAATTCGATAATCGAGGGTAAAAACAGAAAACTTCGATTAAAAAAGATCGTGTGTGTGCTTATGACCACACGTTAGAAGTGATAACTTCAAATTTTGTAATGTTATTTCTGAGGTCAGTTAAGTGAATAAAAAACCAGGAGATGTTAGTATCGCCCTATAAAATTATTTGTTCATATGTCTGTACTCATAAAGGAATGTTTTTGTGCGAAATATACAATCATATTTGGGAATTAATTGTATTCTAAGAAGAAAACAATAGGTTTATGGTAGCTGAAATAGGTTATAAGTCCTTTAGATTCAAAATGTTATTTAAATTTTTACAAAAAAAGAAAAAAAAACTCCTTCAAGCGTTATTCCGTACTTCCTCGTGCTTCATTTTGATCATTTTACATAATTAAATTTAATTTTTATTTTAAAAAATCAACTAAAATTTTTTTTTTCTTTTTTCAATGCATTCCCGACATATTTAATTTTTTTTTTTTTTTTTTTACTCTGAGGTCATTACGTTTCATTGACTCTTTTCAATTTTTAAATACTTCTCTAGAGAAACTTGCCCAACTTTAAAGCCTTGTAAATTTCATCTTTGGGATAGGTATTTTGCAAGTAATGCATAACTTATAACTAGAAAGGGTTGCTATCCATATGAATATTTTGATTCCTTTTCTAAATTTTATGAAACGCAGCTCCCTCCTCAATCAGCTTTTTTCAACAGTCTAACAAATAAAAATGTATCCAGAGAAGACTACGAATATGCTCACCATAGATGAAACATGTTTCAACTGCGCACATTGGGAGATTATCGTGATTTGTGTGTAACCGTAGACGTATTATTTTCAGATATATTTGAAAACTTTAGAACTCTGTGCCAGAATTACTACAAAATTGATCCATGTAATACATATATGGTTCCTGGTTTGGAATGGCAAGCATAAAATGACAAAAGTACGATTGGAGCTTTTAACGGATATAGACATGCCTTTATTCATCGAAAAAGGAATTCGCGGAGGTGTTGCGATGATTGGTCATCGCTACGCTAAGGCTAACAATGTGTATTTATCAACCTATGATTCAAGCCTACCTAGTAGTTACATTATATATTTAGATGCAAACAATCTATATGGTTGAGCAATGTCGCAAAATTTGTCTACACACGACTTTTCCTGGACTGATGAATACGTTAACTTCATGGATGTACCAGACGATTCGGATATAAGTTGTATATTTTAAGTTAGAATATCCAGATTAATTGCACGATTTGCATAACTGCTATCCATTAGCTCCAGAAAAAGTTAAAGTGTCTCTGAATGTTCCTCCTATACTAAAAATATTGCTAAAGAATTCAGTATTTTAGAATCGAAGTCTGTGGAAAAATTGGCTCCTAACTTCAGAAATAAAACTAAATATGTTCATTATAGAAATTTGAAATTATATGTACAATTAGGTTTAAAAATTAAAAAAAAAAAAATACACCAATTTGTAAAATTCAAACAAAGTCCTCGGTTAAAAAATTATATAGATTTTAATACTGAACATCGAAAACGAGCAAACAACAATTTTGAAAAGATCTCTTTAAACTTTTAAACAATGCCGTGTTTGGTAAAACAATGAAAAATTTACGCAAAAAGTTAAGATTTATCTAGTGAATAGAGAGAAAAGAGCTAAGAAATTCATAGCATCTCCAGCATTTCATGCTTATAAAATAATTAATAACGACCTTGTATCTATTCAAAGAAAACTCACTTCTTTTTTATTGAAATGACCCATATATTTGCTTCCAAATCATTTTCTTTATAATCCTTTAACTAATAATGTTCTCGGAAAAATGACAGATGAGTTAAATGGTATGGTAGCAACTGAGTTCGTAGGTCTCAATGCAAAAATGTACAGCATAAAAACATTAACTTTAGAAAAAAATACAGCAAAAGAGATACATATATCTATTTTAAAAGTAAAATTTCTCATGAAGACTATAAAAATTGCCTCATAAATAAGTATAGAAGTCGTGAAGAGTTTAAACCCATTAACAGTTCTATACATCAAATACATTCTGTAAAAAAAAAAAAAATTCACTTTGCCCCTTCGATAAGCTATATTCTTGAAGATGGTATTACAACTTTAGCTTTCGGTGACTGCCATATAAATGAAAACTAATATTTTATATAAATGAGAATTTAATTAAATAGTTTCTTTTTTATAAATATTGATTTCTGTATATATCTTATTCTTTCTTGTTTAAGAATGTAAATGTTTCCTCTTCATTTTATGCATATACCTGTCGAATGTATTTATTATTCATATTGAATGATGTTACTTATTTCAATGCTTCTCATATAATACATTTTAAAAAATATAAGATTAAATTAAGTTTTCTGTTAGCACATTGTTTTATAAAAGGAAAATTGTTGAGATCTGAAGGACTTTATTTATTGAGAAATGGATTAACCAAGGGATATTCCTTATTTCTATGTGGTCATTATTTTATATTTTTCTTGTTGAAAATCAGTAAAGGCTTTTCAATGAATTATATTTTATATGAATTTGTTCGTAGCAAACAGAAAGATTTCAGATTGTATCAATATTTTAAGAAATGATATAATGTAAGAATAAATTTTAGAAGGTGAATAAATACAATATTTTTTGTTCTCATATATTTTGTGTTTGTATTATTATTATTATAAGATGAATAAGATTTTGCTTTGAATTTTTTATAAGTTTACCATATATTTAAATTTATAAAGTTATTATTATTTTAAGATTAATATGAAAAAAAAAGAAATTTTATCACTCTATATTGTGTGCTCTTAACTTAAATACTCAAGTCCACCAACAATATTCTAAATATTTCAATATTTTTCATCTTTTTCAATACTTTTCAACTTTTTTTTCAATATTTTTTCAACTTTTTAATTACTTTACTCATATTAATATATTTAAGTGTAAGGAACAAGAAGGGAAACAGACTAAAAATTAAAAACAAATGTTGAAGAACACAAACCACACTTAATATTCTATCCATGACAAAGGTTTTGCATACAATGTTTTTGTTCTGAGATATTTATTCGTAACAAAACTCTATCAAAAATTTTTCTTTTGAAAAATTCATTAAATGATTCGAACGAAAGGTTTTATTTTTCTATCTCTCACAAAGTGGATAGTCAAATTTGCAGCATTTGTATTTCGTATAGTTTTCCAATCATAAATTTCGATATTGAGATGGATACATTTGTCTTGCTAGACAAGAGATCTATTGCTTGTCTCTAACATTTTTAAAACAACTTAGGTAGGAAGTATTTAAAAAAATATTCCTATAATTTGTTTTTCATTGCAAAAAAAAATATTTTGTAAAATAAATATTACGGAAATATCTCTATGATGGCTTCCTTTCGTGAACAAGTTTGAAAGTTCTTTTGTCATCTCCTACTTCATTCATTAAGTCATCTATTATTACGAAAGCATTAGTAATATCTTCTACATCGAAAAGCATGCCTTCATGAAATTCTATGTCAGACATCTTATCAAACAATTTTGGATAAATTCCATAACGCCAAATAATTTTGGGAGGAAAAGAATTAATTAATTTTATTTCTAAGATTCGTCTAACAAAGAAAGTTTTACCAGAATTACAAGGTCCGCATATATTATCATAGGAAAGGGATGTTTCATGTAAGGAAACTACTTTGCAAACGAAAAACATATGCAGAACTTTTACTTTATATAAGCATAGTATTTTTAAGTTATCTCAGAATTATAAAAAAAAAAAATACATGCAAAATCAATGAAAAATATATTTTAGTTATGCACAAAGTATCAAATTTGAAATGTAATAAACAATAATTCAACACGTATATCATAATTTTCAGAAATAGACTTTATCAGAATTATATACAAATATTTATATGTACAGAAAAGTTTGACCCTTTATCCTAATTAAAATTTGCTTCCAATGACGTACTTAAAAACAAATCAGAATTCTACCCATTTAGTTAAAACTATATAAGAATATAAATTGTTATCTCTAAAAACATGCATTTCTAGTACCCATTTACAGAGCCCCGAAACCATTATCAGAGCGGAGGGGGTACCATCCTCCCGGTTCAGACCCGGGGGGAATTTCCACTCCCTTTCGTTTGCCTAATTTTCAATCCTCTGTTTCAGAAATCACAAGCACAAAGCATCAAATTTGAAATATAACAAATAATCATTCAACACGTATATCATGATTTTCAGAAATAGATTTATACGGAATTATATAAAAATAATCATATGTACAGAAAAATTTGACTCTTTATCCCAGTTAAAATTTGCTTCCAATGACGTAATTAAAAAAATCATAATCATTTAATTAAAACTATATCAGAATATAACTCGTTATCGCTAAAAGCGTGCATTTCTTATCAGTACAGATCCCCGAAACCCTTATCAATCACAAACCATCTTCCCGGTTCAGATCCGGGGGGGGGGACTTCCACCCTCTTTTGTTTGCATGCGCCTCAACCTCCTGGCGCCACCGGCTCCACAGTTTCAGAACCGGTATATTTTAACTACTGCTTCGCCTGCAAAATTAAATTCATGAGATTATAAACATAAGTTTTCTTCAAGTCTGTATGCCTTCATAGGATATTGGTTAGCGTAACTGAAAAACTATTGACCTGTGGAGACATTTTGATCTGAGGCCGTGAGTTTGAATCTGGATTTTTTTATTTGAGCGTTATTTATTTCAATCATTTTAAAATCTATAATTAGTGTACATTTTAATCAATAGGTGGCGCCATGAGCACGTTTAATATTCCCATACTTCCATTTTTTGTGCACATTTTTTAAAAACAACTCAACTTAGCTGTAAAAAAAAACAATTCAACTCGCCCCCTCAACTCGAAAATCAAAGCCAATGCAGGATAAAAACAACTCAACTCGTCAGTAGGAACGAAACAACTCAACTCGGCAGCAGGAACGAAACAACTCCACTCGCCAACATGAGCGAGAAAACAACTCAACTCAGTAGGAAGAAAACAACTCAACTCTCAGTAGGAACGAAACAACTCAACTCGTCAGTAGGAACGAAACAACTCAAACTCAACGCCTACAACCGCCTACAACCGCCTGCAACCGCCAACCGCCTGCATCCGCCTACAACCGCCTACAACCGCCTGCAACCGCCTACAACCGCCTGCAACCGCCTGCAACCGCCTGCAACCGCCTGCAACCGCCGCAACCGCCTGCAACCGCCTGCAACCGCCTGCACCGCCTGCACCGCCTTTACAGCAGAATCGGCTTTACTCTTTCCATCGGCCCCCCGGAGAACAATATTTTTCTCACTTTCAGATTCTTATGAGTTAACGTGCCGCCGCATTTACGCCGTTGCAGCTTTAAGTTCTGCAAATCCCACTGCAACTTGCACAAGTTCTTTTGGTGAAGCCATATTGAAACGAGAATGTTGAAAAACGGGACGTCGCACCCTCCAGTTTCAATTTCATTGAACAAAAACTTTACTTTATAGAACACAAAAAAGACATAAATCTTTTGTTTATTTTTAAGTCACTTTTTAAAGTGTAGCCATGCTTTCCGACACTCTCTATATTTTGTGTGTGTGTATTGATCACCATTATTATTGAAGTGAAACTTTTTTAGTTCGTAACTAAGAATTACTTAAAAAAGAAAATAAGCGCCAGAGAACCGAAAACGAAATTGAATTGCATTGAAATAAACATTCGCGCCTATCCGCTATCGCTGCACGAACGATGAGTAAATCGATTGGGGAAATCGTAATCGTTCTGATTCCTAATTTCCGCATAATTAGAATCGTAACAAGGAAGATATCAATCTTCATTTTCTTATATTAACGAGTTTGAAGAAAGAGGAAGAATTGAAGAAGATCTCATAAAAACAAGTCTATATGTTTAAGATAGTACAGCGACTCTTGATAGTTCTAAGTTGGAGGGACCAATGAAAAACTACAAATTATCAAGAGTGCGAAAAAATACCCCAAAATACATGAAAAGAAAATTTTTTCTAACACATTAAAATTTGAAATTATGTTATAAAACAACAATTATATATATGTATTAAATTATTTTAAAAGTATTTTTAAAAAGCACATGTGTTATACAGTATAAATATTATACAGAATTTAAAAGTCTTGTATTTAAAAAAAATATTTTACTAAAAGAATACATTTATGTATTAAAAAAAATTATTAAAATAATACATACTGTACAAAACTAATCTTTTTTGACGAAAAAAATCTGCTATCTTTTTTTTGTTTTGTTTTATGGGATTTAACCTAACTTTGTCAATAGATTTTTCTAGAATAAATAAAGCTTGAAATATACGTCCGTGTCAACATGATTTTGAAAGATAAAGTTGCGTAATTTGTTTATTGACACTTTAGCTTTTTTCAGAGTTATCGGAGTCAACTCATCCGATTCATCTTTATCACTTTCTGTGTTATTGTGGTCCAAAGCCCCAATTTCAGTGTCAGATAGGGTTCTCCATCCAGCAATGTCCGTGTCAATCTGCACACGGACGTCAAACTTCGAATGTTACACTGGGAGAGCTTTCCAAAGAGATGGTTCATCATTGCATTTCATGAGCGCACATGAGCCAGACTCGGCGTGGGGAAGACCGAATCTAGTTGATGAACAGATTTAAAACAGTTGGGAATTGTCAAAGGAGTGGCAGCTCTCCAAGCCCTGTCAATCACGATCAAAGCCATTAAAATAGAAATAGTTTCATTGAGGTGATTTTCGAGGTTATCTAAAACGCTTTTAACGACTTCATGTTAATGAAAAGTTTTAAAATTATCTATGATGCCTTGGTCGATGGATGAAGATTTGAGGTTGAGTGTGGAGGGAAAAATTTGTTATTTTTTTCACATTTGATGAAGATTGTGTGTTATTGTGTGTCTAGCTTTCATATCCGTGTTCATTGAAACCAACCATTCATTAAAGAGTTCGGTGGTCATCCATGCCTTCTTGTTTGAGCATTCTATGGTAGAGAACGAGTTTATGCCTTTGAAACACACACCCAGGGTTTGCAAATTTTCCTATCATGAGAGGAGTGATATTTTCTGAACCGTTCATGTTTACAGCCAGTAAAACAGTTAAACTCTCCTTGCTATGTTTTCTCCCATGACATTTTTCTTTGAACGTAAATGTTTTTTCCGGCATACACTTGAAAAAAGCCTGGTTTCACCCGTGTTGAAAATGTTTCGCGTGTGTGTGTGGATTTTACTTTTTATTAAATCTGAAAGTGAGTTCAGCCACTTAGAACAAACATGAACGTCGACACTCGAGCTTTCCTCGCACAATCTTTTAAAGACAATCCCATTCCTTTTCTAAAAATTTGTAAGTCATTCCTCGCTGGCCGAAAACTCGATTCCTAATTCTTTGACGAATGCTTTAGCCTATTTCCTCAATAAAAAGTAATATACCGGAATATTCTGTCCTCGACACTGTCTCATCCATTTAATTCAACACTATTCAAGACGTGAAAAATTACTTTTACTAACGCACTTTCTCACTCTGCTCGAAGATGCGCTAACTTTTCTCTCTTGATTCTTCCCAATAGTGAAGAGCGAGCTCATCAAATGCTTTGGCTACTTGACCTTTCTCTCACCTTTTTCTACTCATTCTATCACCTTTTGCTTTTCAGAAATTGTTAAGCATTTTTAAAAAAAAAGACGTGACATTCCTTTCGTGTGATAAGGCGACACTGAGGCGTGGTGTTAAGTAGTGACTCAAGGTTTATTGTAATTAACAAGTAACGAACGTGAATCCTCCCAACTTTAGTCAAATACTATTTTTAGTGCAAAATTTAGAATTTAAAATTAGCACGAGGCGTATTTTCACAGTTTCACACTCAGCTACGGGGTATACTTAGTTGTATCGACGTCGAGTAGACTTCCATTTTTTCCCCCTCTTCCTTTTTTATCGCTCTCCTCAATCGCTCCTCACCTTTTACTTACTACTCTGTCTTTCTTAACCTCTCCAACAGGACTCCTTCAAGTCCCCTCCACATCTCTTCAATTCCTCATTGGAAATAAAATCGCGAAACGAACGAAAATTAGATGAGGCGGGTGCCAGCGAAATAAATCGCTTATACCCAGAATCGCGAAGCAAGGATGAAAAGAAAGACCAATATCTGAAATCATTCCCCCCGCAGGGGGAGTTTGGAGGAAAAAAATAAAATCGCTTCGCTCCCGGTTCCCTCAAACACTGTCCCCAACATCATTGGTTCTTCGAGGCAGGGTCCAGTCCGGCCCATGCTCTATTGGATGCCACGTGCCATAAATCACACAGCTGAGTCATAAATTACCCTGTCACTCCGACGCAAAATACACAATCCTACGCATCTTTTCTTCACAGCAGCGGACCATTCTTTCTGGTCACGTGTTAAACGACGTTCAAGACAGTGGCGCTGGGGTTGCATTTGTGTAGAGGTACCTCACTCGCTCGCTGAACCATGTAGAGTAAGGATCATTTGAAACATCGTAGCTTATTAATAGCAAAACTTTGCATAGAACTATAAATGCATTGTGGATCAAAGTCTTAAAGTGGGATGCCGACCTTGCCATCTAACCGCGGTTTCTTTTTGGCACATTTTGGAAACAAATAATATTCATTTATTAACTTTTTTTTATCCCAAAGCTGTTATTAATTCTTTTCTGCTATTATTCTCCTTAAGTAACAGGTAAAAATAATAAAATTCAGGTTTGGCAGATATTTGGAATTATCATACTTTTGTTCCTCTTTAGTTCACACCTTTTACGAAATTACTACCTTATTCGTGGATTATAAAAGAAACTTTAGAAATAAATTCATGTTTTTGTAACCGCCATTTTATCTTTTTTTTTCGGTCTCCCTTATTTTTAATGAAAAAAAGACATGTATAATGCTTGCGTTTTGAAAATAGTCTCTTCCTTTAAAGTTAACTGATATACAAAAAATAAATTAGGATCAAATATTTGTACATGCATTTCTTTCTCTAGTCTCCATATTTCTGCGAATGGCCATTAGGCTCTCTACACTCAACGAATTGATTCGTGTACTTTTGTCTCTCTCACGGAGGGAGGGGAGCGACCACGAGCCGATTCTCTGCTCCACAATTGTTGTCTCCTTGCCTCGGTTGGAAAAAGATCCTGCTGACCTAAAATTGAATTTTTGCAACTTAAAGGGCTACTAGTATAGAGCAACTTGATTTAAAAACTTAAATTTCTCTCTGTAATGAAGTATAGTGTTGAAAGCTTAATCTAATAAGAATTTAATTACTATATAAAATAACTGATCAATAAACAAATGGTTTTAAAGGGAAGAATAATTTGGGTGTTTCAATAATAAAATTTCAACATTTCGAATAAATCTTGTTAGATTTTACCTTAAACCTCAATGGGTAGCAGTGCTCGGGCTTTTTCTTTCCCTTTTTTTTCTTTTCAAGATTGAACATCCCGCTGAAACTCCTTACTACGAAAAGCAATTAAAAGTTTCTTACAATGCCCCATAACTCGGGATAAATGCCCGGCAGTGGCTCACACAAGGGGGAGGGTCCCTTGACTTTTTTTCGATTGATTAAAATCCTATGTATATAGTACATAAATTTTAATCAAGTATTTGTTATTAAGAATTAAGTTTATTAATTAATGCTAAAAATTATTTATTTAATAATTATTTTTTACTGTTTTTTGTTCCCGAAAATTGACAAAATCAAAAGATTATGTTGGGTGGCGTATTAGAGCATGATACGAGAATGGTGGGCTTCCGAGAACCTGGACCCCCTTCCTTGAAAAATTTCTATGCGCCTCGTATAACCGGTATGTGTTTTTTAAAGCCAAATTGTTGACATCAATTTCTAAACTTTACTTTAAAATCTCTGTTAGTGCCTTTTCCGAGCAGTTCCTCTTGTAATAAGATATTTTTTCTTCAATGTGACATGAATTCATTGCCAACTTTAGTATTACCATTGTCAAAGTATTCTCAAACATTGTTTCAAAATTTGAATAGAGGACATTTAAATGTTGAACGTATATTAAAACGCCATTTTGCTGCCAGACTATCAGTGGCCAATTGAGAAATTGGGAAAATTCGCGACGTCCAATGTTATACACCCTTAGCTTAATTCTGCCAAGAAACGTTAAAATGATATTTGTTCCTTTTAATAAAATTTAGGCTATTCCGTTGTAACTGCAAATGAACCTCATTAAGTTTAGAAAATTAATCTATTATGTAAATTTATCAGTTTCCATCTGATTAAATTTTCTTTTAAAATTAGTCACGATTTGATATAATGAAAGCTGTCATCGTATAGACCCCCATTTGCACATCATGTATCTCATTTTTTTTTCACCGATGTTTTCCCTTTGCAGGTTGTCATAGACCCCTGGAGGTCGATATAGACCACTTTGGGAATCACTGCTCTATGCTAAAAATGAAAAGTTTGTTTGTTTGTGGGGAGAGAGTTGAACCCCCTTGTGAACGTGACTAAATAAGAGTATTTTAATGACAAGAGTATTTTATTTCATTTAAAGGAACACAGTACAATTCAATTGACAAAAATCGGTCTAAACTTCAACTAAAACATTGTTGACCTAAATTATTCATCATAAGATTTTCTATAATCTCCCGAATTGGAAAGCTCTAAGTAAAAAAAAATCTAGATTTATGATAACTTTTATTCATATCCCAATGGCAAATCAAAACATTCAGCTGATTTATCTCGGGGAGATAAAATAACTAATTTATCTTCATTTCAAATGCTATGGTTTTTATTGCCATGCTTTTATTAACTCGCTTTCTTGTATGTCTGTCCGGGTGGAATATTGTATAATGGATTTTAAACTAACTTCCCGATGAGCAACTGACTTGAAATTTGGACCCTAGAAGTGAATGACAATGCATGAAAATGTAAAAAAATATACTTTCTCTAGTCCGTTATAAAAACATGCCACATTAAAAAATTTTTTTATTGTGATGCCTTTTTCTATTGTGCCAAATGCTCTGGTAATTTTCCTTATTGCTATTAATACATTAACAAAAGTTGGGATGCATTTTGGAATCAAAGTAATTTAAAAATTAGTTGAATTTAGAATTGAGGCATTAATATTAAGGATTTTCAATAAGCATTCAGGGAAAATTGAGTTTTACAAATATCAGTTATGTTAGCAGAAAAACCCAACCAACTTTAGTTATGCCTTGTTAGATGTATTTGTAAATCAAATTTCACTTGTGTATGTCAATTATTGTAGGAAGAGTAGCATTTTAAAAATCCTTTATAAATTATTAAAATTTACATAAAAAATTAAATGGTTAACTACTTATAGAATTTTGAGCACAAAACCTGTTTTATGTTATACTTACACATAGGTTACGAGCAAAAAAATTGTAAAACCATTTATATAAATCAAAGATCTTTTATAAATTTACCACATATGTCACCTTACAAAGCATAGAAGCAAATAGGAAATTTTTTATCTATTTATTAGACGGAGTTTTCATGCTTCACAAAGTAATAGACAAGAACAAAAGCACTGATCAAATTAAAATCCTTTTTTAATTCAAACCTTGCTTATCCGATACATAATGTGCATAATTTTCACTAATATCGTGCGTGTGAGCAGCTGAATAACGCATAAATGAAAGAGAGAGAAAAAAATTGTCAGTATTGCTTGAAAAACGTGTAAAAGACCAGCGCGATAATTTTTATGTGACAATTTTTTGTAAGCTACCTAGTTTTTGACTACATATTTGTATACCGGTAAAATTTTGTCAGAGGTGCGAGTCCTTTAACAAATTAATTCTGAGTTCAAAATAGTACTGATAATTAATCAGCTTTTTGAGTTAACTTTATCTCAAAAGACACTGAATGTTTTCTCTAAAAACAAATTCTTTTATACCTTCATTGAGAATTCGGCAGCTTTTTAAAAAAAATTCTGATTGATAAATTGATTCGCAGCAATCGATGTTCTTTCAGTTTTTCAATTTAAAATCAAGTTTATATAATTATACGCGTTATTTATATTGAGTTAAAATGTTTCGCAGAATTTTAAATTATTTAAAAGGTAATCGTTATAACGTGCAATTACGAAAAACATTGAATTTCTAGTTAAAACCTTTTTGAAGTTAACTTCTTATGGCACGGTAGGGAGAAATTTCTGTTACGCGTTACCAGTCACGGTTGCGATAAACGTAAGGTAAAAATGAACGAAGTTCCGAATCCCCCCTCGTTTTAAAAAACGCCATCTAACTCATACTATCTATCTCAGACAAAAAAATAATTACAGAATTGGAAAGATCATTTTTTTCGCCACGAGATATGGTATATTTTTTTAAACAAAATAATTATATTTTATATTTCTTACGATTTTTTTTTAAAAATAAGTCAAAATTGATACGCTTTTATAAAAATGGTTTCTAAATCCTTCCCTTTAAGTTTCCTTTCGAGTTAATGAATTCATATTTTATTCTAAACAAGTTCATGCTTTTCTCTTTTAGAATCAGTCATAAAAAAATGACGGGGTCTTTTTTTTTTTTTTTTTTTGAGATTTTTCAAAAAATACTCAAAATTTTAATTAAATATTTAATAACTTCATTATTTATAAAAAATAATCGAACGAAACTTTTCCCCCATAAGTAGAATAGTAATATCCATAATCTGTTCAAAGATTGAAAAAATAGATTAAAAATTACGGCTTTTAAAATTTCTTTTGTGTTTTTCGTCTATTATCCCTGAGCTAGCACCCCCCCTCTTCTCATTCAACAGCAGCTTTAACGAGCCTTTCCTCTTTTAGCTTTGCGATTCATACTTTGTTTGTTTTTACGTTACCTAGAAGTCAAATTTAAAAAAAATCGGAAGTGAGTCTTTAATCTACCCGAAGTAGGTATTTAAATGGTTCAAAATCTGTCAAAAATTAGTTTAAGGAGAGTTTGTGGGATATACAGTTTTAAAATTCTTTTAAGGAAATAATACAAACAATCTATTGTTTTAAAATTTTGTGGCAACACAACATTTCTTCCAATAAAAGATTGTGTTTACTAAATTTTCAATCGAATAGAATTTCTAAATCCAGTTTAAGGAGCGAGTTTTTAAATTATATATATGTTTTGGTGTAATTAATTTGATTTTTGTGAAAGTGTTATATAGTGCTTCATTAATTTGTAATTTAAGACTGCAGTGGGCAGTAAAATTTTTTACAAACATGTCCCAAATTTTTACTGGCTCTATGAAACTTAGAATAAAAATCATATAAAAAATTGGTGAGAAAAAAATGAGTATAGTTTTCGAAAATTTTAAAACTTTCCATGCGTTTTGATCTTTTTTTAAATTTCATATTTTCACCTGATTTAACTTCTTTGAGCAATTCTTTACAAATGTATGCATGCAATGCAATGTTTTATATGATAATTTACAAAGTATGGGTAAACGCAAATTTTTATATAAAAATTTCAAGAATTTTAATGATTTCCTATACATAAAAAACTTTAATTTCTTCTTTCACCCTATCACTATTATTACAATGCATCCAAGAATTTATAACTATACATTAGTTGAATACTTCTGGAAAGTTTGTTTTGTTATAATTCGACTAAAATTGCAACGCATGGAACCTTTCGCATTTTTGTTTCGAGGCAAATTTTTGATTTTGACTAATAATGATGATACTTTTCTCAAAATACGTACAATAAAAAATTTGCTTAGTATTATGTATTGAAAATGAAAATTTTGTCTATATTTATACCTTTTCCATCCTAATAATTTTTTTTAAATACAGTTTGAAATACTAATGATGATAATAAATTTGTTAATTATATATAAGATTACTTCCAAATGAAACTTTATTATGCAATGTAAACCAAAGAAGTTAACTTGTAACGCGTGTTCACACTGTTTTTTAACAATTTCTTTGTTTCTTGAACCTGTCAAAGTTTCATCGTGTAGATGAGGGGTCGGCAACCTGTAGCACAATTCTCAGTGCACTACTTTATGAATTTGTCAATTTTTGAGTGGATAGGAGTTGATGAATTTGTAATAGACCTTATTTGACAAACGTCTTCTGAATTATGGACATTTACGAAACTACGAAAAAATCAGAAAGATAATTCTGAACATAAATTTACAACTATTTTGGAAATGATTGAATGTCATTGCTGGAGAGATTTAATTGTTTAAAGAGAGAAAATTGCATGTACTCTGCTTTCCGCGTTTGGTTCTACATATCAAAGTAAAATTTTTTTCCTCATATGAAAAATATTTCGACAAGAAATTTTTAACAAGTGAATGCTCAGAATCGCGTGTCAAATTGAGAATCACACATTATATCCCTGATTTTGTGATATGAAAGTAGAGCGGTGAAAGTGTTAGATTCGCATCAAAATTTATTGAATAAAAAAATTCAACTTTAATGAAGGAAAATGCTTATATTTTGCGTTGTGTCTATTCCTTATTTTAATAAATATGCTTAAAAATATGTACGTTATTATTTTTCTTAATTTTTGCTGAAAAAATAGTAATATTTTATGTTGTTTATATTTTTATGTTAAGAAATCTCTTTAAAAAAATGATGCAAAATTACTATATAATAAAACTGTAAATCTAAATTGATGACCTCTATTCTCTAATTACTGCAAGAATAGAAGGGTTTCAAAAATGTCCTACTGCGGGGCATGCGGAATGAGATTGGTATGGCACGCCTCAGCTACAACCCATGGTCTAGACCAGGGATGGCGAACCAATGGCACGCGTGCCAATGATGGCACGCGACAGAATATTTTGGGCACGCCATCGATCAAAAACGATTTGCATTTTAGCTTAAAATAATTAAGTTTACTATAAAGAATTATGAACAAACGCGAGTGATCCGTCGCGATGCCGACAAGTGGGGGAGCAGACTCGTTTGTTATGTCTTGCGTAAATACTTCGTATATTATAAATTGCTAATGATGCAAAGTTTATCTACGCATAGTGTGTGTATGTAACTATTTCTAAATATATTCAAGTTGTTTAAAAAACATATTCTAACGTTTACATTAATAGTTCAGCTTGTATTCATCTAATTTATTGATGTGATCTAATTCTTGTCTTGTACGTCTAATTGGTAAAATAACTCTCACTGCTTTATTTTTAAAAATTTTAATGATCTGAGACAAAAGCGAAAGATCAGACACTACAGAAATCTCGTACAAGCACTCAATTTCTTAAAAACAAATCTGCCCATGAGCCCGCAGTCATGCGCAGTCAGTAAAGGGGGTGTTTTTTGGCGGGGGAATCAAGAGAGAGCACATAGAATAGTTAATTTTATCGACACAACTGTACATTTAAAGTTTTGTGTTAAATTTACGATTTTTAACTGCTATTTAACATGGCTAGTTCAAAAAAAAAAGTGCAAGATAGTAAGTGTAGCAGAGAATTTCAAACTTGGTGGGGGCTGATAAATATGGCATGGTCAATAAAGGTGACAAAGCGGTGTGTGTTTTATGTTCTGGAACAGTGGTATGCAGAACATCGTCTGTAAAACGGCATTTTGAAACAAATCACAAATCCTTTTGTGAAAAAAGCGAACCAGAGCAAAAAGGATTAATTGCAAGTGAAATAAAAGACAGAAATAAACAGTCGACGTCGATGTTTAAATGTGTAAGCAAAAATTGTCACACAAGTGCGGTAAGTTACTCGGCTGCAAATGCCATTGCTAGGCATAGTAAACCTTTTCAAGAGGGAGAGTTTTTGAAGGAAGCTTGGTTGGCATGTGCGCCCTCCCTTTTTGATGATTTTGATAATAAAGATAAGATAATTCAGCGCATCAAAGATGTTCCTCTATCTAGAAACACAATGAAAGATAGAATCTTGAAATTGGCAGAAAATGTTACAGACCAACAAAAAAAGTGACATTAACTCCGCTTCTTTTATATCGCTATGTCTTGACGAAAGTATTGACACTACTAAATCGGCACGTTTAGCTGTCTTTGCTCGATATTGTGTAGGAAACATCATTAAGGAAGAATTAATTGCGATAACATCGTTGTTAACAACTACAAAGGGCACAGATATTTGTACGGCAATAAGAAATTCGCTTGCTGAGAAGGAAATTGATTTGAAAAAAATTGTTTCAGTAACCACTGATGGTGCTCCAAATATGGTAGGCAAAAAATGGCTTCATTTCTTTATTTAAAACAGACGTAGAACACTCGATTCTTGAATGCCACTGCATTATTCACCAACAAGCCTTATGTGCAAAGAGTGGTTTAAGATTTCTTGATAATGTAATAACTTTAGTCACAAAAATAGTCAACCTCATATCGTCACAGGCTTTAAATAAACGAAAGTTTGATGCTTTGTTGAATGAAGTCAGTTCGGTGTATAATGGCTTAATAATGTATAACAATGTTTGCTGGTTGAGCCGCGGGAACGTACTTCAAAGATTTGTTGATTGCTTGGAAGAAATCAGACTGTTTCTACAAAATGAGAGCAAAATTGAACAATACCCACAGTTGATGGATATTATGTGGCTTTTATAATTGATGTGTTTTACAGACACATATGCCAATATTTCAACAAATTGAACATAAAACTTCAAGGCCCGCATAAAACAGTTATCGTCATGATGGATCCGCTTTTGAAGCTAAACTATATGTTTTCACAGAAACGATATTATTACAAAAAACTACAAGTACTTCCCAAACTTAAAAAAAAATATCACAGATATAGATGCCCAAGAGAAACGAAACGAAGAAAAAGTTATTGATGAGTTTATTTCCATAATGGATTCTTTAATCAAAGAATTTTCAGCGAGATTTTCTCAGTTCAAGGAATTATCGGAAACGTTCAAATTTATTATGTACCCTGATGTGATTTCGTTTGATAAACTGAACTTGTCTCAATTCGATTGGTTGGAAATTGAAGAACTTGAAAAGCAACTGATTGATTTCCCGTCTAGTTCAATATGGATTCAAAAGTTTATTGAAACAAGGAAAAAGTTGGAATTGATTGAAGCAGAAAGATTGACAAGCACTATAAGTAAAAATACCAGTAACGAAATTTTGGAAACATGGAATTCGATTCCAGACGCATTTAACTGTTTGAAGAAGTTGGCGTATTGCTTTTTTAACCATACTTTCATCTACCTATGCCTGCGAGTCATTATTTTCAGAGATAAATAACATCAAAGACTCGCTTAGAAACCGTTTAACAGACGACTCTAATTCAGCATGCATTCTACTAAAAGTAACATCTTATAATCCTGATATAAATTATTTGTTATCTAATCTACAACAGCAGAAATCACACTAATGTTACTTTAATTTAAATTACAAGTATAACTAAAACATTTACTACTATACAGTGCAAAATGTATTTTTCGTATTAAATAAAGAATTTTGATTTGTTGTTCGTATTTAGTTTTATTAGTTCTTCAATAATCACAAGTCAAAATTATTTGATGGCACGCCAATAACTCATTAAACGTTTTTTTAGAAAAAATGGCACGTTGACCCAAAAAGGTTCGCCACCCCTGGTCTAGACGATGCCACAAGCTGGCGGATATTTGCAAGACTCGAGGCGGGTCACTCAAAAGCCTCTAGAGTCTTCGGGGTTTCTAGAAATCAGGTGTCCACTGTGTGGAAACAGTGCACAGAGACAGGAACAGTGGTCTTCCGACTTGCTCAAGACCGCAAAAGGGCAACAGCATCACTTGAAGATCGTTATTTGAGATTACTAGCCAAAAGGAATAGGCCCACGAGAGCTACATAACTTCTCGCAACCCGTACAATGCAATATAAATATCCATTTCTCGGATAACAGTCGCCCAAAGACTTAATACAGGTGACCTGTATGCAAGGTGCCCTGCAGTCTGCGTTCCTTTGACTATGAACCCTAAAAAGGACAGCCTAGCATCTGTCTCGGATGATTGGGGGTGGCTCTCTTCAGTAATGAGTCTCTATACGGTCTAAACAGACATTCGAGATGTGTTCTTATACGGACCCGCTAACAATATCAAGAAGGATCACTGTGGTCAACGTTGTTTGATGATCCGGGCAGGCATCCTAACAGACGAGCCTACCGACCTTCATGCGTTTTAAAAAGGTACTCTAACAAGTCAGATACGAGATCCTTGCAAACTATCTCAGACTCTTCTGTGGAGAATATTGGCCAAATTTCCTCTTTATGGACGATAACGCATGCTCTCGCAAGGCTCCGTGTTCGAATACCTCCAATCAGAAGATCGGAGGTATTACTCACCTTAATCACATCGAACACGTATGGTTCGTCCTTATACATTCATTTGCGACTCGAAAACCCTCTCCAATGACAATCGATGAACTCAAGAGTGCCTTGGGGCAAGAGTGAGTACGGTTGCCACAGGGGTTGATAAGGACCCTGATAAACAGTATCAAATACCGATGCGAGAGTTGTGTAACTATTAGAGGCGATCATATACAATATTAGCCATGTACTTAAATTACTTAAGGACATAGGTTAGCTGCTTTAATGGACAAATGATTAGCTTGATTATTTAGGGAACAGGTTGTGTACCGGGTTTTGGTTTCCCATATATTGGTCTTATATCGGATGATATTTTGTTCAAGTTTGGTTTTATTTGCATTGTTAGTTCTTTTTTTATTGCAATAAAATGTCCCTTAAATTGTTTTTATAAGTGTACAATACTTAATCTAGGTAAGTACACATATAGTTGATATTGAAAAATTTAAAAATGTAGATCCTTTTATTTTTAAATTCTTTTCTTAAAGGATACTTTTACGTACTTTCGTGACGAAATAGCAATTGCAAATGTATTAAGATTTAATTTATTATGCTTCATTTACGTAGTTGTTGTTTTTCTTTTCAGCCTAAGAATTGAACAAAAGCTACTTTGCTTGTGAATTTTAAGAAAAAATCTTCTGTAAAATTACCCATCCCCATGGAGCAGGAAAACCCACAACATGTCCAAAGGAACCTGTCGCAAAACAAAGACATACAAAATGTAAGCAGCAGAGGCAGGAACAGATAAAGTGTTCAAGAAGAAAGCCTTCATTGGTTCTGCTTCTCAAGTGAAGTTGCATACTAAATGCCCTTCGAAGTGGACCAAATAAATTCAAAACTTTGACTTTTGCATATTTTATCCATATACTAGCCCACGGGTCAGCAATCTTATAGCTGTGGCTCGCCCTACCAATCTACCAATAGGATTCAGCGTGTCACTTAGTTGGAAATAATTCGATTCTCGCAATAATGCATGCAGAGTTATAGAATTGAGATCAGTAATATAGATGAACGGTTTTATTTTATATTAGTTTTGCATCACACATTCAAAGGTATTTATTAACAAAAAAATAAACAACGTAAAATACTATTCCATATCAACATAAATAAAAGAAATTAAAATTTTACACACATTATGTATTCTTTAAACATGTGTATTAAAATAAAATACAAACAGTAAAAAATATAAATATTCCCCTTCAATATTGTTCAATAAAAATAATTAAGTGTCTTAATGCGAACTTACCCTCCCTCACCCTAGGTAGTTCACATATATAATTAAGGTATAATTATTTTTTACACTCACATAACCCCCTCCCTCAAAGTGTAATTCCGCAAAACCCATTTTTAATGGATTTCTACTCAATAAAATAAACATGTATGCCAAATTTTAAGTCTAAATATAATACTTCAAAAACGAAAGGTCTTTTTTTATAGATAAGACCTCTAACCCTGAAAGTTGCTTTACATAAGACCCATTCTAGGTGGATTTCAGTTCAACAAGAGAAACATGCGTACCAAATTTCATTACTGTAGGTCTATTAATTCGGCAATGGAAATTTTTTTATCTGTAAGCCCCAGTAATTCCCCATTGCGTTCTTAGAGTAATATCCTTTCTTAGCGGATCTCTGTTGAACAAAGAAACATATCAACCAAATTTCAAGTAAGTGGATCTAATTGTTCAAGAACAGGAACTTTTATCTGTAACGCCCCTTAAACCTTATTCTTCATTTTCACAAAACCCGTTCTTAGTGGATCTCTACTCCATGAAAGAAACGTGCTTTCCAAATTTCATGTCTGATACTTTTTTGTGATGAGTAAGTGAAACGCTTTTCTCCTTTCAGGAATTGCATAAATATTCTTATCTGGGCTTTTATATGGAAAGTAAAAAACTTTTAAGGATATATTCCATTGAATTCGTTATTTTGGACATAAAGGATAGAACAGAGGGAATCACGTGACTCTGCTTGTCTATCGTAATAGCCTCTGTTTGAAAAGTCAGTTCGTATTTATTCCGAAATTGAAAGGGAATCAAGTTTCAATATTGGGTTTTGGTAAGAAAGCAATTTCGGTTTTTTAGTGGGAAATCTCCATACCAATGGGCGCAACAATAAAGAGTTGTCAGAATGAAATGATAATAGACACGCATAAGTACAAAGTTGACGAAAGTACGTAATTATAAAATCAAAGTGACATGGTCCTTTATAGTAGAAAAAATTTCAAATGAATGGAAATTTTGTTGGGCCCTCTCTAGTAGGAATGCATGTTGCTCGGGCGTTGAGGAGCACCTCCTGCTACATCTTGTGTCTCTTTTGTTGTAAACGTGCCTCTAATTCAACCCAACTCACAGGCTGTCTAACTTGACATTCTAAAGACATAATTAATTGGTGGCAAATCTGGGGATATATCAGGTCAGGAAAGGGTGAAAATGTAGTGGAGGCAATCCTGTGAAACTCTTACTGCGTGTGGAATAGCATTGTCCTGTTGAAAAAAGATTCATGAGAGCCGTGCCATGAGTGACAACACATGGGCACGAAGAACATCACGAACGTACTTCTGGGCTGCAATGGTGCTGTAGATCAATATTAGGGGTGATACCTACTAATCTTCTTCGAATTTCGACTAGTGATCCGGCCTCAACATTCCAAAGTAAAATAAGCCTTCTTGATTCTCATTTTCCTTCAGGATGGCTCCTTTTTCTGTTATCTTCAATAATTGCTCTCTCCTTTCTGACATGAGCCCTAGTGAAGTTGACGTCGTCTTCCGGAAGATACGCGGTGGTAAAACCCCAGATATTGACCTCATTGACTACGCTATTTGGAAAGCTCTTTAAAAACTCTTTTTCTCCAACTTGCTTTTCCATTTCTTTAATCTCTGCATCCAATTTCCCTCCATTTTTAAGGACACTAAAATTAAATTTCTTCTTAAACCTGGGCGTGACCAATCATCTAGTATCTCCTATTGGCCAATTTGTTTGCTATCCACCCTTGGGAAATATTAGAAATAATTTTTTTAAATAAATTTTTTTCTCCTATGAATTTCTAAGAATAAAATTCTCCACGCATCTCATTTCGGCCTTTGGAAAACCCGCTGCTACATCGAGGCTGTGGACAGATTAGTCCTTCTTATTAAAAATACTATGGTTCATATGCATACAGCCTCTACGTTTATTGATATAAAATCTGCTTTTGACAACTTGAATTGGTCGACTCTCTTCCATATTTTTCAGTTATGTCATATTCCCCTTCACTTTTAGAAATTCATTCACTTTTACCTCACTAGCAGGATAATTATCTGGACTGATAGTTCTTTTTCTATTAAAAAACAAAATTATAAAGTTTGCCCACATGGGTCCGTGCTTTCATCTACTCTTTGAAATATTAATTTAAATCCGATTTTTTTCTGAACTCTGAACTGTTTCTTCTCTTTGCCTTTGCTGCCGATCTCGTAGTCGTCTCTTTTGACCTTTCGCGTACGAAACTTGAAAATAATACTAACAAAATCATAAGTTTAGTCATTTTCTAAACTTTTCGAGCTTAATTTGTCAATAGCAGCTGCCAAAATCGTTTTAGCTGTTTTTAGGTTATTTCTTTAAAGACGTGGTTTTCGTGGGAGCTCGACTTTCAGGAGAAACCCCCTTTTTAACATTGGTTCCAATTTTATTCATATCGTCAAGTCCTACAAATATTGGGATGCCTACTTAGACCAATCTTGGACTTATACTTAGGTGCCTACATAGACATATTATCTTGCACACACACACACACTCCCGTATAAATTCCATCTAAGATAACATTCTCTGGAATGCTTCCAACTTTTTTTCCCATTGTTTTTCCAAAAATTTCAATCACCAGCATATTTGTATAATGAAACTTTAGTATAATTATGTTGTATAGCCAATCACACACATCTTTGTGGCTGTACAACAAAAAATGTGGGTGTGGGGTGGATCCTTTACCTCTATCCAGATCCAAAAACTTAAATCTATTTAGAGGATTTATTTATAAAAATCACTAAAAAGCCAATAAAACCTCTCCTACTGACTCTCTTAATATCCTCTCTCTCTCTCTCTACTATTATTTGCTCTCTCTACTTTAAATTCCAAAATCTAGAACAATTGAAACTATTTCCTACCAGGTCTTATTCTAGTTTCGAAGTTGGAAACTTATATTTCTCTTCATCAGAGATCCCTCCTGATTTTCTTTCTTTTCCCAAGGATACTTTTGAAAGTCCGGCTGAGTCGGAAGTGTACACTGAGGGTTCCAAAATCGGTTTCACCACGTGTATTTTTTATTGGACCCCCCTTAAAATGTATCTTTTTAAGATTCAAGATTTTAACTCTGTATTTCAGACAGAGTTCTCTGCCATCGGTCTCCCTGTCTGTTGGGCAGTTCACCATAATACTAAAATTCACATTTATACTGATAGTTTCTTTTCTATCCTCTTTCTTAATAATCTTACAAATAAATTCAGTTATCTCAATTCCATTAAACTTAAATTGCTTCAATACAGGAGCTACTTCAATCTCTACTGCTTGGTCGAAGCTCTTTATCAGTAACTTCTACAATGTTTGCGCTGATTTTTATGCAAAAAAGGCTGTATATGAAGGTGAAGTGTTTTCGGTTCCTGCTCCTTTCTTTTTAGTGCCTTGTAACGACAGCGCATTGATACGACTCACACCCTTCTATACATGTCTAGTTCGATAGATTAGAGCAGGTGGCTTGCAGGTGGGTTGGAGATAGTGCCCTTGCCTTTGGGGTCATTGTCCATTGTTTGACCTCGGGTCTGCAACGATAGCATGTCTGTAAGCCATAATAGACATAACAGTGTCCCATTGTGCGACAATTGATGGAGCTTGTCTGATTGAAGAAACTGACGACTCGCAGAAATGGCTTCTAAGAAAGAATGGTGACGTGGTGGACAAAATGTCCAGATGTGCGGACGAGCCGGTGCATTCGAGAAGGACCCTAGAGAGTCCACGCCAATAGGGCGCTAATGAGTCTGAGGGCCGTGGGCAGACGATTGGGGGCCTACCAATGAAAAAGGACGAGGGACGTGTAGGGGGAGTTTAAAAGGGTAATTTTTTGGAGAAAAGGGGGAGGGTTGAGATGAAAGTGAATTTTTCTGGAATAAGAGCAAAGAGAGAGAGAGAAAAGTGGATCCCAATTTAGCGAATTCATCGGGACCGAGCATTTTATTCGGAAAATTCGGGGTTATTCTTTTTTTTAGGGATCCAACCAAAATACGAACGTTACGGTTAATTACATTAACCTCTTGGACATTTTCTAAGCAACTACACAAAACATATACAAAGTATGAAATTGTACACTTTTATTCAACATCTAAAAATACTATTGTGAATTATTATGCACCAGTTAATTATAAAATATTGACTAATAGAAATATTTTTGATTCCTGATTCGAAAGGGTTCCTTTTAGACTTTATGCATAGAAGGAAATACTACATCATTTACATCCTGTTGAATATGCGAGAGATATGGTTTCACAGTTTCCAAACAATGTAAAACATTAGAAAATGTGACAGTTTTGATAAAAGTTTCTTTATCAACTTCTGCATCAGAATTGTTATTCATTGGCTCCGACTGATCAAGCCTTTCCGCCACTGCAGTTGCACAGATAGACAGTTCATCCTCAAATGTATAATAATCGTGAAAATCTTAAAATATCTCCAGCGTTGTGGCGGAGGATCAGATAATAGAAGAATTTCCTGTCCTTCTGAGGACGCACACAATGGTTACACTCATGATTCATCTGCACCTGTAAAGTCTAATAAGGGTCTTCACCATTTTTCGTTGAAATTTGCTGCTTACAAGAGAAGTCTCTGTTCCGTAGGGAAAAAAAATCTGATTTGAAAAAAAAACCGAGCCCATACAGTACTCGCATATGATGTGTAACATCTGACATGTTATCGTGGTAAATACGCAATAGTAAATCCTGAAAAAAACGAAACAAGTATGATTGGAAATAATTTCCAATCAAATAATTATATCTTCAATGAAAATTTTATTTTGGAGTAATGCAATTTTTTATCAAAAATATTTATTCTTGTTCAATTCGAGGAAGAGTGGGTACAATAGACCTATGATAAGTAAAATATGACACATATACTTGTGATGTCAAAGTATTTAAAAACCATTGAAAAACAGTGTCAATAACAGTACCACTGTTAGCTGTCGAAATATTTCAATTTGTATTCATTTCAAACTTTAGTTCATCAGTCAAAGAGCTATGAGCGGCTCAACTTCTGGCAAACTGAAGTTAACGTTGAAACCACCACTCAAAATCATAGGAAGCGAGTTATAGTTTGTTTTCAAAAGAGCTGAACCACTTTCGGTATATGGTAAAAGTACAAAATGCAGGAAGTTTTTAATTTTTTGAGCCGTTTGATTCGGAGAAATGTATACGGCCACCGAAATCACCGTTTGCCCATTTTTAAACATGCATTCTGCCACACATTTGTCCCCAATATATTGACTAGCCATACCCAGTCCACTTGTTTGACGATAAATAATGTGCATGTGAGGAGTCATAACATGTGAGTTGTTCTGTTTGCTATTGACAGTGACAGGAATTAACCTCAAAGCATGAAAAAGATACGCACTCTAAAATATGTGTTCAAATAATTCCATATTATTTACTCATATATTCTTAAGAATGTTGAAATTTTCAGACACTTAACAGTAAATATAATTATAAATATAGTTAATACATATAAATTAACCTCAGATTTCTTACACAACGAGTACTGAGACTTTGATCTTGGGTGGGCGGGGCTAAACCGACCAATAGGAATGCAGCTAGGATCATAAAAAAATAGTTTAAAATAAAATAGAAAACAGCTTTTCTTAAAAGCTATTAAAAATATACTATCAAGAATAAAAATAGTAGAGAAACCTTTAAGTAAAAAGAGATCAGTCGGAATAATTTTCCGAAGAAAATTAAAGAGTAAAAAGTAAAAACTGAAAAATGGAAGGATCTGGGATCCAACTCGATGCAAAGCACTGTAAACGAATGACTGCGGCTACTATACTACGGGGGACTCGTGGAAAGAGGTGAAATAAGCATTTAAGGGAACAGGGACATCATATACTTTCAAATAATCGATTTTTCAATTTTAGTTCTAAAAAATAGTGCTTATTTTTCTGAATCTAAAAATGTATAATACTTATATGTTTGTTGATAAAATAGCCCTAAAATATGAAAAATAAAAATGTAAATAAATGACCACGCCCCTTTTGACACGCCCCTTTGAACTTTAAATATGTAGTTTCCCCTGTGTTTTATCTATATTAACTTTTGATTGTTTTTTTCGTTTGAATGTTAACCCCGCTACTTTTTAGCCACGCTTGTGCGTGAGCTATTGTTCCAAGCTGTGTGACAAAATTTCTTACTTTAAATTTCGGTTTATGGCAATGTTTTGAACCGAGTTCGTCTATTCCGAAGTTTCTTGTGGCATACAACTACTTAATTTTACATTAATTTTCGTAAGAAATATTTATTTTTACTTATAATTATTAATATTCATAAGATTTTAAAAGTATCTTAACTTTTTTTAAACGAGTAATTATGCCAAGAATAAAAAAAATTTGGCAGAAGGAAGTATAGTAGCAATCAACATAAAAAGTCTAAATCGACTGAAGAATTGCTTTTGAATTCCGTGGAAAGAGCTTCTAGGAGAAAAATTAAAATACCGGATTTACTAAAAGAACAAGATTCTTAAAATGTAAACATAATCGTTGAACTGGATTTATTATCTTCCCTTATGAAAAATCTCTTATGTTGTAAATATTGCTGTTCTTCAGAGAAAATTGAGCTGAGAGAAGATTTAAAAAGTCGTAGAGGTTTGGAAATAATTTGTCACAACTGTGAGTTTGGCTGTGAGTTTGGAAATAATTTGTCACAACTGTGGAGAATCGACGAGTACAATGTCATCAAAAATATCAAATAAATGTTATGATGTTAACCTAAGATTGACATATGGAATGAGAGCTATTGGAAAAGGTGGAGCTGCTGCTCGAATATTCTGTGGGCTTATGAATTTGCCTCCACCACCTGCAAAGTTTGAACGCCATAATTCTTTGTTTTTAAATGTTTTAAAAACAATTAGTGAAGACTCGATGAATGCAGCTGTTCACGAAGCAGTCATAGCGAATGATAATAATTCAAATATAGCTGTGGCTGTGGATGGCACATGGCATAAAAGAGGCTATTCTTCATTGAACGGAGTTGTATGTGCTACGTCTGTTGAGAACGGAAAGGTTATCGACTTTGAAGCTCTCACAAAATATTGTTCTTCATGTAAGGGTAAAAAAAAACCATGTGAAAATTGTGCTAAAAATTACGAAGGATTCAGTGGGGGAACGGAATGTCGGGGGTATTAAGTATATTTCAGCGATCTGAAACATCACGAAAAGCATGTTATACGCAGTATCTTGGTGATGGGGACTCAAAAGGATTTCTTAAAGAAGCAAAGAATATGGAAGAAGAAAAGAAGCAAAAGTATATGGCGACACAGAAGTTGAAAAATTAGAATGTGTTGGCCATGTGCAAAAGCGTATGGGCAGAAGGCTGAGAAACATTCTAAAAATGAGCAAAGGCATTAAGCTATCAGATGGGAAAAATATTTCGGGACGTGGACGGCTAACGCTTAAAGAAGTGGACTCAATCCAACATTATTATGGGCTAGCAATCCGTAAAAATTTGTCATCTGTGGAGGACATGAAAAGAGCCATATGGGCTATTTATTTTCATAAACTAAGTACTGAGGATAATCCTCAACACGCTTTGTGTCCTCTTGGTGAGGATAGCTGGTGCGGTTATAACCGTAGCATTGTTACGGGGGAATTTTATATTCACAAGCATTCTTTACCTGAGTCAATTTTATTGAAAGTGAAAAAAGTGTTTCGGGATCTCACAGAGAAGGACTTATTGAAAAAGTGCCTTCATAGAAGAACACAAAATCCCAATGAAAGTTTTAACAAATGTATTTGGGAGCGAATTCCTAAAAACGTTTTTGTTGGCATTGAAACTTTGAAATTTGGAGTTATGGATGCTGTAATTTGTTTTAACGATGGATATGTAAGTAGGATAAAAGTCTTTGAAGCTCTGGGCATTAAACCAGGATACAACACGGAACGTGCCTTACTTATAATTGATAACAAACGAATTTTTGAGGCTGAACGTATAGTAAATAAAATGTCATTGGAAGCCAGAAATAAAAGAAGGTCTTTAAAAAGGAAAATGGATAAACAGAATTTAGATGAAGAAAATGAATACCAAGCAGGGAAATATTAATCAAATCTATAATGTAAGGAGAAATTTTTTTGTTAAGTTTTATTATATTTTTTCTCGAATGTTTAATATTTTTAAATTTAGGTACACTTTAAAAAACTATTGTAGCATATTGTTTGAAACCTTTTATATATCTAAACAGGATACATGTGCATACAGTGAACAAAATATCTTTTAGTATGTGTCTAATTTTTTGAAAATTGATTTTATATGTAAAAAAAGAAAATTAAGATTTTCATAATTTTAAGGTTTTATGATTATTTTTAAGAAATTATGCAATTATATAAATATAATTAGTTAAAAAACAGATTTGTTATGTTTAATATGTTACTTTATATATATTTGTAAATTTTTTTGTATATTCAAAGAATATTTTTGTAAGAAATGGTACCTATACATGAAAATATGTATTACAAGATCTCGAAAATTATGTTCATGTTAACTAAAACAAAGGGAAGAGAAAAACACATATGAATTTAAAATTACTTTTGTAACTCTAGAAAATGGTTAAGGATTATTATTAGTCATATAAAAATAGGCAAAGAAATACTAATTAAGTGTATAATATGTGAAAATATTGTTTTTTTAGTTTTTTCACTTTTTCTCAAAAGCATATTTTTTTGCATTTAGGTACATTTTTAAAAAAAACTATTGCACTGTATGATTCCTGATTTTTTATACTTCTATACAAGATGCCTATGCATATAGTGAACCTAATTCTTTTTCTGTTAAAATAGTGCCTAATTTTTTAAAAATTGTTTTATGCATAAAAAAAGCAGAAAAATAAAAAAATTTCAAATTTCAAAGTTTCATAATTTTTTTTAAAGAAACTATACTAAAATTTTACTAAAAAAAGGGTTTCACTGTATTTTATGTATTGTTTTATATATGTGTAAAAATATTTTGCATAAAAAAAGGATATTTTTTTAAAAAATGGTACCTATAAACATAAGTATATATTACGAGTTCTCAAAAATTATGTATTACTTAAATTAAGTAGTAAAAAAAAACTTTTGGAGTAAAAAGTTATTTTTGTAGTTCTACAGAATAATTAAATTATCTTTATTATAGACATAAAAAAATCTAAGCTCTATTGGAAATTTTAAATGATATATGTCTCATAAACAAAGGGTCTTAATTTTGGCATTTTACTCTTTCGAGCATGTCCTGGTTCCCTTAAGATGAAGAAAGCGAGATTTGAGATAAGAAAAATAATTACATGAAGAGGGGGTCTGAGAGAATATTTCTAGGTCTGTTGAAATTTGGATCAGGGATATATTTTTCAATATCCAAGATCGAGAGATTAATAGAATTATCAATATTTTGAAAGAAGTTTGTTGCAAACTTTTTAATGAACTGTCTAATTGACAGCATTTGACTTGCGGTCCGGAGGTCAGTGTTGCCCAGGAACCATCGAGCATTGAAGATTGGATGAAAGCTTCCTTTTGATTACTATGAGCCCAGATTGGAGTGGCGTACGTCAGAATGGGTCAGAAGATGAGCTTGAAGATAAGCAGTTTATTTTCTCTGCTCAAAGCAGAGTTTCTTGCGATTAAAGGGTAAATTTTACAGACCGATTGTTAAAATTTATTTTTTATATATGTTATGTGTTGTTTGAAAGTGAGGTGATTATCTAGTATAACGCCTAGGTACTTAATGTGTTGAGAGCAGGATATTAGTAGATCGTTTACATAGATTTTGGGGAGCTCTCTAATATTAGAGAAGAAGATCGCTTCAGTTTTGCATGCGTTTATAGCAATTTTCCAGTCATTATACCATTCTTCTAGGAATGCCCCCCAATATCGTGACTAACGGATTTAGAGTCAAGCGCTCGAGTGCTTGACGGCTACTAGAGTTGGACCCCCTTGCGAGGGTAGCGAAAAGACACAGACACGCACTCTCATTGGTCAAATCAAGTAGCGCACGCTTAAATCACATCCTGTTACACATATCCGTCCCTTTTCACGAAATCACTCCCAACAAATATCCAGCAACCGAGAGGAAAGATGTAACACATAAAAAAATCTAATTTTTTCTAATATAAACTAATGAATTTTTTTTCCAAGATTGAGTCATTCACAACAGATCCTCCACTCGCGAACACGATTGTAATCACTATACACACAAATTCAAAAGACTACCTGAATTCATTCAGCAGCAGTTCAATCCCTTCGAGCAAGACACACTCCAAATGGAGACGACGTTGAGTGGATATGGAAATCTTGGGATCCTGGTGCTCCTTTAATCCCGAAATCCAGGGATTAAAAGAACTAACCAGGATTTAATTTTTGTCAGATTTACATTTTGAAATTTTTTCTGATCAAAATTTTCTAAGAATTTAACTATTAGAAAATTTATATAGATAGCTTCTCCACTTCTAAAACAAGACATTGTGCAACATTCATTGATGTTCCCTAGTGATAAAAAAAATTGCGATTAATTTGTCTGATGTATATAAATAAATTGTGATATTTTTTCCCTCAACCATTAATCGTGAATCATTTTTCTGAATTATCATGTTAAGTCAATATAAAAATGTGTTTTTTTAGATCTTTTTCTCTCTTTTTTTTTTTTTGTTTACCAAGAGATATAACTTAGGTAATACAATTTTTTATTATATGTATATTATCATAAGCTATTTTAGCTATTATATGGCTGTTTGAAGTATCGAAAAGGCATTTCTTCAAAATTCTTTCTAAATATATGTTTAAATTTTGTGAATTAACTTAGTTATAGGTGAGTTATATATTTCAATGTTTTCTTCTTTTTTACTCTACAGAGAGTTATGTTTAGTAATATTATTTTGTTATCTTATATAAACAGTGGCGCACACAAGGGGGGTCCTAGGGTTCGGATCCCCCCAAAGCCCTTGATTTTTTTTCCAATTGATTATAATTCTAAGTATATAGTAAGTAAAATTTAATTAAGTATTTGTTATTAATGATTAATTTTATTAATTAATGCTAATTATTTATTAAATAATTAGTTTTTTACTGTGTTATGTTCCCGAAAATCGACAAAATCAAAAGGAGCATGATACAAGAATGGTGAACTTTCGACCCCGGACCCCCCCTTGAAAAATTCCTGTGTGCGCGCCACTGTATATAAATATATATTCATATATAAATAATAAATATATAATTATAAATATATATTCAAATTAAATTGTATGTATTAATATTTAAATGTTAAAAATATCTCGAAATGTCATTTTTTGAGGAAGCTTAAAGAATTTTAATTTACTGAAAAATATACATTGCACCTTTATGATAATTATTTTTAATATTGAAGTCTGTTTTTTGAATATATTTGTTATATATAGAGTTAATTTTATTGTTTATTATAATTAATTTCTAATGTTATATGTTAATAAGATTTTTTGAAAAAAAGAAAGTATTATTTTCTATGGGAGTTGTATAAGTAGAAAAATATTTTAGATTAAAATTTATGTAAATCTATTCTATCTTTTGTATGTGCTACGTTCAAGCAAAAGTTTGTCGGGAAAAAAATTCAGTTCATACTTCATAATTTTAATTTTGAAAAATGTACTTCCTTAGAATGTCTTATTCCCCGCCTACTCCATGCAGTTATCAATTCTAAATATACTAAACACAAAAAGAGTACAGTGTTCCAATGAAAATGAAATAGGGCTTCTTTCTCTACTCTGTTTTAATCTTACAATAAGATTTCAAATATATAAAATTTCAAACATATAAATTTTTAATTCAAATGGGTCAATTTTTAATTAACTCAAATTATACTATTTTTATTGAACTTATTATGTGTACTATTTTTTATTTGTTTTTATCATGAATTAATTTTTTTTATTTGTTTCAATAAATACTAATTTTAAACCAATTTTTTAATTATGTGTGTTTTCAGTTTTATTATGCAATTTCAACTACGCCAATGTGTGTAAGTATTTTTCATAAATAGTTCAGTCTTTATCCCGGGACCCCGGAATTTGGATAATGTAATCCCGAAATCCTGGGATTGAAAATATAACATGGGATTGCGAACCCTAGATGGTACGGACTGACACAGAAAGCCGTAGTGAAGGTGCTGCCATTGTGATAATGGAGGGCAATGAGACGGTCGGCGCTATGCGTGCGTACTTCTATCTCGACTATTGGTCTATCGAGGGTGTCCTGAGCCTGATCACCGTGTAATAGACCTCTGTTTTGTCTTTTTGTCATAGTAAAATCGGAATGACCTAGGTGGGGAGCTACTCGTCGAGTTGAACACCCGGTTTCCATCATCCCTATAATTCTTCCTCTCTTGAACTCTGACAGCTGCTCATATACTCTCCGATGGCGGCGTAACGCTATCTCTAGTTAAAACTCTTCATTCTGAAGCATATTAATTACTTTTAAAAAGGTTTTGTTTACCTGCTGGTCCTCTGGTGGCATCATGCAATGCGCAATTATGCTGCATTTCTAATCATTTACACATATGCTTAACACAAACCTTCATTCCAAGATTCGTAAAAATCCCGTTTTTACTTCTTGGAGCACCAATTTTTAATGCAGAGAGTGTAAAACTTAATTTTTTCTATACAAAAGTTAAATTTCAATCAATCAAATACTTTCCATTCTGCTTGATAACCCTTTGCCATCTTTCTGGAAACTTCATGATCCCATTTTTATAGAGCTCCTGACTTTTATCCGCAAGAAATTAAACCAATTGCGATTTGAGGACATAGTTATTCATATTTTTACCATTTAAAAAGTTTTGTAAACATTGAAATAAAGAATAATCCGATGATGAAAGGTCGGTACTGTATGGGGAACAATTCCTTTGCGATTTGCCAATTTTGATCTTTTCTTTTTGATTGCTACCTCCAGTTTCTTGTTGTTTGCAGTAAACATCTGAGCTCATCATTCGGTTATTTGGAAGCAGCTCAAAATGCACAGCACCTTTGTAAACACACACACAAAAAAAACTGACAGGATGACCTTTTCTGATGCAGTTTCAGCTTTCGATATGGTTTGTACTGGCTCATCACAGTTAGACCATGATCTTTTTCGGTTAACGTTATTGTAGATGATCCATTTTTTTCATCATCAATAATAATTCGTTTTAAAAAAGAACTGGTTGCACTACATTTGGAATCCGTATCACAAATATTATTTCATTGTGTTAGGTAATTTTTTTTCAATTCATGCGGAACCCAAATATCGAGCCTCTTAACATGTCCTAGATGTCATATAATTTTCAATTGTTGTATGTGATACATTTCAACTCTTTGTAATTTCTCGCGCATTTATATGACGATTCGATTCAATGATGGTTTTCATTTTGCCATCATCAACTTCTGGACGTCGACCAGAACGTTAATCATCTTTCAGGGAAAAATTTCCAGAACAAATTTTTTAAGCCAATTCATACACGTACTTTTTGTTGAAAAATCAACATAATAAACTTCACATATCTATTTGTGAGCCTAAGTCGCTTTCTTGCTTTTATGAAAATAAAATGTGTCGGAAATACTTATTTTTGAACTCCATGCTATAAAATTTACCGTAAACTGACAATTGTAATCAAATTTACAACTATAGCAACCTAAAGATACCGACTACCAAATCTCAAAAGAAAAAAAATCTAACATTGACAAAAAAATAACGATACAAAAATAACGCTATCTACTGATGAAAACCGAAATCCCTTTTTTGACGACCTAATGCAAATACTTATTAAGTTGCCTTTTGAAAACTAATTCCTTGAAACTAAATTGTTTAACAAAGTAGTGGAAACTGATAAAATAAACAGTAAAAAGTAAGGCATTTCAACTGTTTTCAAACTAAAGTAGATTAGCAAAGAAATTTCATGTTTTATTTAAATCGGTATTACTAATTGCATGAAAAATAGGAGGAAAAAGAAAATAGATTCTGGAACCGTTGACTTCTGATTATTTTCTGTATAATACTTAATATTTTAAGGTAAATTATATCAAATCTCTTTGATGCGTGTGTCAGATATTCAGTACTATTAATTCATCCTTAAAAATGCTTTAATGCATAAGCATACTTTGCATGCTTCAGTAAATATTTTATAATTTACCGAAGCATTAAATATTTAAATCATCTTGCAAAGATTAGGCAAATTTTTTTACAATGGAAATATTTTCCAGACTTTAAGGCTACAGTGGACAGTAAATTTTTTTTTTTAATATTTTACAAACATGCCCCAAATTTTTACTGGCTGTATGTAACTTAGAACTAAAACCATATAAAAAATTTGGTGAGAAAAAAATGATTAGTTTTTAAGAAATTTAAAATTAAAAAAAAATTTAACGAAAATTTAAAAATTTCAAAACGTTCCATGCGTTTTGATTTTTTTTAAATTTTATATTTTCACCTGATTTAACTTCTTTAAGCAATTCTTTACAAATGTATGCATACAATGTAATGTTTTATATGATAATTTACAAAATATGTGTAAACGCAAATTTTTATATAAAAATTTCAAGAATTTTAATGATTTCCTACATAAAAAACTTTAATTTCTTCTTTCACCCTATCACTATTACTACAATGCATCCAAGAATTTATAAGTATACACTAGCTGAATACTTTTGGAAAGTTTTGTTATAATTCGACAAAAATTGCAACGCATGGAACATTTTGAGTTTTGGTTTCGAGGCAAATTTTTGATTCTGAGAAAAACAGCTTTTTTTTTATTTTAAAGGAAATTAGCTTATTTTTTTTTAAAAAAAATTAAAGAAATAAATATGAATTTGAAATTTAAAAACACTAATATCATACAAATATAAGATAAATGCTGAATATATATACATAAGGTTCTGCAATATGTATTGTAACAGTCACATTGACACGTGGTGTATACAGTGATAAAAATTGAAGTAAGCTAGAACTTTCTTATAATATCTGAAGTAAATTAGCAGAATGTATTTTATTTTTTTATCTCAACCAGATAGTATATTATGTATTTCATTAATCATAATGAGTAAAAATAAAGTATTTCAAAGGGATTAAAATACAAAAATTAAATGTTTTCGAGGAAGCTTTCATTTTTAGAAAAACAGCTATTTTTATTCTAAAGGAAAAAACTTAGTTTTTTTAAAAACAATTAAAGACATTCATATAAATTTGAAAAACACTAATATCATAAAGATATGATAAACATAGAATATATGTATAAGATTCTACAATATTTATTGTAACAGTCACATTGACATGTAATATATATAGTGATAAAAATTGAAGTAAGCAAGAACACACACATTCCAATAAAATCTAAAGTAAATTAACAGAATGTATTTCATTATTTCATCAACCAGATAATATATTACATATTTCATTAATCACAATGAATAAAAATAAAGTATTTTAATACAATTAAATAACAAAAATTCAAAAAAATAACAAATCTAATTACACATAACAAGAAAACTGTTTGCTAAGTCTGATAAAAAAAAATTTAAAAAGCACCGGCACTATAGGCTGCATTTGTATTTGTGGCATTTCTTTTCCTTTTCTTTTGTTTCGTAGAAATATTCTGAGAAATGCGTCGTTTATCTTGTCTTTCTGCAATAGTCAAAGAAAAACTGTCATTTAGAAATGAGTCCTCTTTCGCTTCAAGAGATTTCACATAGCCCAAATTGTGCTTTTCAATGGCATCTGTTACAGCTATTTCCAGCCTCCTTTTGGAGACGAATACCTCTTTTGGGCATTTTCGCCAAATGCAGCTATGCAGACTTTCATTCGAATTTTGCGTCTTGCCTGCTACGCATCTTTCAAGAATTGTGTCTGAAGCTAAACGTTGATAAACAGGCATAATTTTCTCCACTACTTGTGGCGACAAGTAAGTTCTCATGGAACTGTGTGACCCTGGGGTTTCATTTTTGGCTATAGCTCTTTTATAGAAACACCATGATGATTCCCCTTCAGGACACTTACCATGCATAAGGCTTTTTGTCAGTTGACGAGCAATGCATCAGGCTGGCATATATAGCAGTTTTCATTTTATCGGTATCAGGGACATTATCTTTTATTCCCTTTCTATAGTAATTTTGAAACTTTGTGATGTTTTTATCTGTAAGGCTTCCCTGCTTACGCCCACCAAGAGTCACTTTTTTCACCTTCCATTCTTTCACTTTGTTACGTAACGATGTGCCTAGCCTCTTTTCAATATGATTCAGGCACTCTTCCTTTTCGATTTTTATATCAGAACCATATATTTTATTGTCCGACAAAAATTGAAAAGTTTTTGAGTCACCATCACTCAGCATGGAAACGAATCTCATTTGGAAATCACTAATTGATCGCCTCCACATAATTAGTGCAGCGTGCATGTCCATGGCTCCAGAAGTTCCATCAAAATTTTTGTCACACTCCTCCGCATGTCCTTTTTGCCATATGTGAAACTCCACACTATCAACTCCCATATCTCGACCAGCAACTACACAATTATGACAGTATTTCGACAATACTTCAAAGTGAAGGACAAGTCCACTAAGGATATCGATGATTATTCCTAATCCTAGGTTAGATGTATGTCCTCGCTTTTGCCAAGTACCGTCATATGACACACTCACATATCAATTATTTCCTGATTTTTTAGAGAAGCATCAACTTTTACGTGAGCTTCTCTAGCAGCTTGACGTGACATTTCGATCATTTTTTTCTTCACCTCTTTGTTTTTCACGGATAAGTTGTGCATGCATTTGGCAAATGTTTTTCGGTCCATTGTTGGCATGTTGAGCCCAGATGAAAACGTTTCCAAAGCAGCATGCCCTCTGCCTATGGACAGGAAGGCACTCACCAGTTTGCTGTTTATATCGTGTGAGTTTTTGGCCTCTTCTTGGAAACTTGAAAAAACACTTCCATAGCTTTCATGACATGATTCGCATAAGAGTTCCATATTTGTAGAATACCCCATGGAATGGTGTTGTTTTATAACAAGGGTACAGTTTGTACAATATTTACAAGGAACTTTCTGCAATAATTCAGAAAACACAGCCTTGTGAGTGAAAATATAGCTTGCCTCAGGTTGGGAAGATGTACTAGGTTCAGACAATGTATCTCTCTGCAATACCATACTATTACTGTTTTTTTCATCAACAGTTTTAGAAGATTTCTGCCATCGCTTCTTGCTATTTTCAGCCAACATCTTTCTCCTTTTGGTAGGACGACCTTTAGGTTTTCTATATCTCGATGATATAAGATCCATTATAAAAATTTTAAATAACAAAGGCAATTTAAAATGAACTTTAGTTCTGAAAAGAACTTTTTGTTTTGGTAAAATCAATATAAAGTTTGAATAAAATTGAACGAAAAATGCAAACACAAGTTCGAACGAATTGTAAACAAATAATGCCGCTTTAGGTTTCAGATACAGTTAAAACAATTTGTTGCCATCCAGACCTTGATAAATTAACATTTAAAAATAAAAATTAGAGAGGCTATGTCTGCAGAAAACAAAATTCGTACTGTCAAAGTACATGACAGCTTTGTCAGCATGACATCAGAATGTAAACAAAGGGGCGTGGTCATGGATGACTGAATCGGAACTACCTCATAACTCAGTAAAAAATGCATGAAACGAAAAATTTTTTGTTTGCATTTGATAGAGAGGCTAATATAATATTAAAATAAGTCAAAAATTTTTTTTCGATATTTTAGTCAATTTTCCACATTTTAACTGTCCACTGTAGCCTTAATTTTCTTTAAAGAATTATACATTTATATCCGTGACATATACAGTGGGTGATCGGTTAACGAACATAATCCGTTCCAAGACTGTGTTCGCTATCCGAATTGTTCGTTAACCAATCATCGATTCACCATAGACTTCTATGTGAAATCGATTAATTCGTTTTGGAGACCCTAAAAATTAAATTTAAAAAAATGTATAATTTCTTAGTAAGTTTTTAAAAAAATAATACATACGTATAGTCTTGCATATTAATAATTCCTTTTCATTTTTTGCTTATGGGGCGTTGAAGAACATGTCCAATGTCGATTGTTTTTCTCTCTTTTTCAGGATTTTCCGAAAGTAATTAATAGCATTGTCGTTGTAAAGATTCCCAAACCTACTGACATAAGCTTGGTTTGGGTGCCATTCTAAGACCATTGCTCTGACAGCCTCCCACTTTTTCAAAAGAGCTTTAATGGTAGATGTCGGCATTGGTCCTCTTTCGTCTTCCTCTTGTTCAGAAGGAGACACATTTCGTTGTGTTTCTTGGTGTTCTTCTTTCAAAATTTTGTGGAGTTCTTCTATCATCAAATCATCTTCATGTCCCATTATGAGCTCTTCTATTTCACCCTCGTTCACCTCCAATTCCAGACCTCTAGTAGTTGTCAAAATTTCTTCCATAATTTAAGGGCTGTCTCCCTGATCACCTCCGAATATGTGTTCGTTGTCCAAACACAAAAAATCTTTCTTGGAAGTGTTCGTTATCCGAACACAAAAATCCTTCGTGAAAGTGTTCGTTAACCGATCACCCACTGTAGTAATCTTTAATAGAGTGTCTTAGTTTTGATCAACCATAAAAATTGGAAAAATCGTTGTCAAATACACAAAAATATTTTTTTTTGTAAAAATCTTCCATTTAATTTATTTTTCTGATATTTTAATGGCGTTGTGTGTGTGAGAGAAATTCTAAACGACAAAACAAATTATTGGTTTAGTCAGATGTTGATTTTTCTAAAAATATCAAATGAATTAAAACTTTCTGAAAACAAAAAGTTATTTCTAAACTGTGCATAGATATTCTCTAGAACAGGAAGGGTGAATCTTTATGGATCAACGCGCCATTTTTCTTAAGGAAATTTTTAAAGAAGTATAGAAGTGCCATTAAATATTTTTGACTGGTTAGTATTGGGGAAATAATAATAAAAAAAAACCAAATACTAACGACTCAAAACCCTTTATTTACTACGAGAAATGCATTTTACATTGTACTATTAAATATTTTAGTGATACAAATTAAAGTAACATTAGTGTGATTTCTGTTGTTGCAAATTATATAGATGGCAAATAACATATTAGGATTGTAAGATATTACTTTCAGCAGAACGCATGTTGAATTGCAGTCACCTGAATCTTTAAATGTTATTCATCTCTGAAAATGACTCGCAGCAGAAGCAGATGAAAATATGATTAAAACTGCATGAGCTACCTTCTTCAAACAGTTAAATGTATCTGAGATCGAATTCCATGTTTCCAAAGTTTCATTACTTACATTTTTAATTATATTGCTTGTTAATCTTTCTGTTTCAATCCATTCCAACTTTTTCCTTGTTTCAATAAATGTTTGAATCCATATAATGAACAAGGCTGGAAAAAAAATCAGTTGCATTTCAAATTCTTCAATTCTCAACCAATAGAATTGGGACAAGTTCAGCTTATCAAAGGGAATCAAATCAAGGTACGCAATAAACTTGAGCGTTTCCGATAATTCTTTGAACTGAGAAAATCTTGCTGAAAATTCTTTGATCGAAGACTTAATTATGGAAACAAATATTTCGCCTCGTGTACATCTAATCGATTACTTGCGTTTGTTCGTAATGCTTCATAGTGATTTTTGTTATTTTTAACTAAAATGCAAACTGTTTTGATGAATGGCGTGCCCAAAATATTGCGTCGCTTGCATCAATGGCACGCGTGCCATTGGTTTGCCATCCCTGCTCTAGAAGATTCTCTTTGATTATTTTTTCAGAAAGGGTGTCCAGAATTCGTGCTCTCTAATAAATCAGAATACGAACTCCATGGTCCTTTGATTTAATCAAAACGTATGTGCAACTCACGGCGTGTAAGAAATAATAAAAATTAGGCTTTAATTTAGGGAGGGAAAATTCACATCACTGGTGGAAATAAGATGTACCAGATGTTTAAAGAAATTAAAATACGCTTTTTTCCTTTGAATTTTCCTTGGGTTAATTTTACTTAATATACAGCATACTTTTAAATAACGGGATTCTAACTGATAAGGGGAGGGAAATTCATTTGAGGTTGAGATTTGGTGTAATAGTAGTACTCCTTTAGGGTGTTCAATGTAATTCCACCGAATGGCCAATCAATTCGGAGAAATTAGCCTTCGAAACTCATGCTTAGCTTTTATACAATTAAATTTCAATTTTCTCCAACGATTTCGTAGCATGGTTATTATATCATCTGCATACTATGCGCGAGATCAGGGTTCGATTCATCGATCAACTTTTCCTTTCATTTCGTTTAATTAATTTTAAAATTAAATACACTAATTTATGAAGGGTTTATTTGATATTAAATGATATTTTATGTAATTAATTTGGTTTTTAAAAAGTAAAAAAACTGTAATTATATATAAACATTTATATTGAATTTTATATAAATCTGTATTTTTATATTAATAAATAATAATTATAATAAAATATATAATAAATATTAAATGATGTTAAACATAAAAATTAGTCACAAATGGTTTAATAGTGTGAAATACAATATACTATAAATAAAATATTATATATAATATAAAGTAATTTATAAAGTATATTATTATTAAATTAATTATTTTATAATTCATATAGTAAAAAATATGTTTTTTTATATATTATTAATTTAATTGTTTTACAATTTTATAAAACATTTAATAAGTCTTTTTTAAATAAATTTAAATAATTTTAAAAAGTTTATTTAAATAATTTTTAAAAAATAATAATCATTTCACAATAATAAATTAATAGTTTTAATAATAAAATAATAATTTTAATAATAAATTAATAATAATTTTAATAATAATTAATAATAATTTTAGAAATAAATTAATAATAATTTCAATAATAAATTAATAATCATTTCAAAAATAATTTAATAATCATTTTAATAATAAATTAATAATCATTACAATAACAAATTATTAATAATTTTTAAATTAAATTAATAATAATTTTAATAATAAATTAATAATAATCTTAAAAGTGAATTAATAATCGTTTCTCTCTCTCTCTCTCTCAATAATAAATTAAAAATCATTCCAATAATAAAAAAATAATAATTTTAGTAATAAATTAATAATTATTTCAATAATAAATTAATAATCATTTCTCAATAATAAATTAATAATCATTTCTCAATAATAAATTAATAATCATTTCAATAATAAATTAATAATTTTAATAATAAATTAACACTTTCAATAATAAATTAATAATTTTAATAATAAATTAATAACTTTAAAAGTAAAATAATACTTTTAATAATAAATTAATAATTTAAAAAATAAATTTAGAATTTTAAAAATTAAATTAATAATTTTAATAGTAAATTTATATTTTTAAAATAAAAAATTAATTTTTAAAATAAATTAATAACTTTTATAATAAATTAATAATTTTAACAATAATTCTTTTCATAATAATTATTATTAATAATAATTCTTATTGATAATAATTATTATAAATAATAATTCTTATTAATAATTATTTATTATTAATAATAATTATTATTAATAATAATAATTCTTATTAATTTTAATTATAAATTATTTTAAATAATTTTAATTAATGATTAGTTTAAATAATCTTTATTAATAATTATTTATTATTATTAATAATTATTATTAATTTTAATAATTATTATTAATTTTAATAATTATTATTAATTTTAATAATTATTATTAATTTTAATAATAAATAATTTTAATTAATGATTAGTTTAAATCACCTTAATTAATAATTACTTTAAAATTTTCAATTAATTGTTTTTAAAAATTTTTATTAATTATAATTGAAATAATTTTAATAATAAATAATTTAAATCGTAAATTTATTTAATTTTTTTTACCTTATAAAATACAAAATAATTACATAAAATTTTGTATAATATTCAATAAACCCTTCATAAATAAATTTATTTAATTTTAAAAATAATTAAATGAAATGAAAAAAAAATGTTGATCGATGAATCGAAACCTGATCTCGCGCATAACATGCAAATGATATCTCAACCAGGCTACGAAATCGCTGGAGGAAATTGAAATGCAATTGTACAAAAGCTAAGCATGAATTTCGAAGGCTATTTTCTCCGAATTGACTAGCCATTCAGTGGAAATACATTGAGGTACAAGGAGTACTACTCTTGCACCAAGTCTCGATCCCAAATGAATTTCCTTAGTCGTGGCCTCCCCTTGTTAAAAAAAATTGCTTTAGTATTGATATCATGTCACGTGCTAAACACATCATATTTTAATCTTTTCAGTTTGAATAAATTCTTTTATACCATGTTTGTATTAACTCGCTTTCTTGTTTCTCAGGGTGGGATTTTGTAATTGATTTTAAACTAACTTCCCGATGATCTAGAGACTTGAAATTTGGACCATAGCTCAGAAGTGAATGACAATGCATGAAAATGTGAAAAAATAAGTTACCCGAGCCCCCGAAAAGATGGGCCTCGATTTTCACAGGGCCCCGGAACTTACACGAATTTACACGAACAAATACCACCTCTCGATAGCACGGGTCGAGTTGCGTCTACGTATTCAACTTCATGACTCTGGGATCAAAGAGGAGACCCAGATTTTCATGTTTTTTAATCAACACGTTTTCTTGTCTGTCTGTCTGGATGGAATTTTGCAACTGATTTTAAACAAACTTCCCGATGAGCTAGAAATTTGAAATTTGGTCCATAGCTTAGAAGTGGATGACAATGCATGAAAATGTAAAAAAAGCTCTAGTCACGAACCCGTGCCTCCGAAGAGGCTTGTATGTTTGTACGGGTTGATTTTTGTAAATGGTTTTAATCTAACTTCCCGATGAGCTAGAAACTTGAATTTTGGACCACAGCTAAGAAGTAGGTGACAATGCATGAAAATGTGAAAAAAAAATGTTTTAGTCTCGAACCTCAGCCCCCGAAGAGGCTTGCCTCGATTTCGACAGGGACCCCATAACTCCGAAACTTACACGAATTTAGACGAACAAAGACCATCTGTCGTTGCGTCTATGTATTCAGTTTCATAGCTCTGGGGTCAAAGAGGGGCCCCCAGGTTGCCTTATTTTTTACTAACTCGTTTTCGAAAAATCGATTTATTGACAATAATGCGCCTCTTTCGACCATGTGAATTTTGTAATTGATTTAACCTATGTTCCTGATAAGCTAGAGACTTGAAATTTAGACCACAGCTCAGAAGTGGATGACAAAGCATGAAAAAGTAAGAAAAAAAAAAGCTCTAGTCTTGAACCCGGGCTCCCAAAGAGGCTTGTATGTATGTCCGATGAGAATTTTGTAATTGATTTTATACTAATTTTCCGATCAGCTAGAAATTTGCACCATAGATCAGAAGCGGATGACAATACATAAAAATGTGAAAAAGGAAAAAAAAATTGAAAAGGAAGAGAGAGAGAAAAAAAGAGGTGATTAAAAGGAAAAAGACGAAAATAAAAATTATGCTCTTTAGTCTGTTATAAAAATATGGCACATTAAAATTTTTTTAGATAATATACTTGTTTTCGCTTTAAATTTATTTTAATTTTTGCCAATCGAATTTCTCGTTTCATGAGTTAAAATGAAAATCAGGTGTGTTTCTAGCTTAGAACACAGCATCATTTCTTCTGAATAGACTTTAGTTCTCAACGGAGAATTAAAATATATTAACAATCTGATTTGAGAACTGATTAGATTAATAGATTTATAGAAAGATTACTACTTTATATTATTAATCTAAATTAGAAGTATTAAGAAAATAAATTCGTTTCCTTTTCTCTGTATATGTAATACAAAAATATACAGTATATATAATCTATATTATGTGTGATAGTATATAATAGATAGAGATATATAGATTTTATCGATCTATTTATCACTCACTCATCACGATTCTATCGATCACTCACTCATCACGAGATCATCGACTTCAGATTTTAAATTTAGCTGATATGTTCCTTTTTACTCTCTCACACACTTTATATATAATCGGGTCCCGATTTAACAAATTTCACAATTTAACGAAATTTTCTCTTTCCCCGATTAAAATAAAAGGGAAAAAAACTCTATTTTTAGCAAATAATGAACCCTAAATTAACAAATTATTTCAGTTGCAGAAAGTTTTTTTATTAGGTTGTATTAGAAGAAATTGCATTTTTTTAAATGACATATTTTTTGTTGTTCTGAACAGAAAAAGACTTTTTTTTTTGCAAACAGCAAATTTTAAATGAAATAATACAAACCATTATTACACTTAATAGGTGCAAATGAGTCATGAGTGTAGTTTATCACGTGAGTTTTGAATATGACAGGGAATTCCTTTCTTATTTCATCCCATTCTGCTACGCAGGGGATGTTTTGATTTTAACGATTAAATTACATTTGATGATTGACTGCCTTGCTATGTAACTGAAGTTGAGGATATTGTAGATTTGTCGGAACTGATGAATACGGATTCTAATGCACAAAATGATAATGAAACTCCTTTCAAAATTGTTATATTTTCTATATTATTTTCCTGGCGGAATGCCAATTGAGAAACAGAGAAAATTTGCGATGCCCAATATTTTACTCTTGTTTGAATAAAATTTAGGTTGTAACTGCAAATTAACCTCATTTAATTTAGTAAATAAATCTGTTAATTTGGTAAAATCTGGTTTCTATTTGATTAAATTTTGCATTAAAGTTATAGTCATGATCTGGTTTAATGAGAGCTACTATGTAGTAGACCCCACTTTATACCTCATTGATCCCCAAGTTATTCTTTTTTTGGCTGACATAGACCCTTTGCAGGTCTTCATAGACGCCTGGGGTCTATACGGACCATTTTGGGAATAAGTGATTTAGAATAATGTTTCTAAAAATAGAAATGTGTAAGTTGTTAACCCAGAGTGGCATTTTTATGATGTTAAACTCAAAAGAGTTTCTTTTATCAAAAATATTACTTTTTACCAAGTTATTTTCAACTTTTAACTGAAGATTTAAAAAGTTTGCTGACTCAGTATTGTAATTGGTATTTAATAAGTTCAACAATTGTGAATAATAGTTAAAATTGGGAACATAAACTACTTTATTGCTAAAAATAATTAAATCATCTATCTGTCTAGCTAAATAAATAATATGAGTCGTTATCAATTTTTTTTTTGAATTTTCATAATTGTGTAAGTAGATATTAGACAAACATTTAATTGCATGTCCACCTTTTACCACTAGTGGTAAACCTTTAATTAGCCGATAATAATAGTTATTATGAAAAATAAAGTTTCTTTCAATACTAATTGAATAATAATAATATATTTATCATATTTCTAATTTATTAAATGAATATTTATTTTAAACGATTTTAAGAACCTTAATCATGTCTATCCATGGAGTTAAAGAAATCTTCAAAATCATAACTATGAATAGATATAATATTTTTGCCTTAACTAATAATATCTTTACTATTCTTTATAATAATGGAGTTACTAATATTGTCTAAAGTACGTTGTATAACATTTTATAGCTTCTTGCTTGGATGTGGGTAATATAAGTTTTTAAATCATTAGTTATATACTATCTATCAATACGTATTTGGACACCCGTGAAAATGAGGATTCCCGTGCACCCTCGAAATTCAGAGCAGTCTGACTTTGAGAAGGGCGTAATTGTCGGATATCATAGAAATGACCCATTCTTAAGAGACATATCTAGTGAGTTAAACATTCGAAAATCGACAGTGACTTTTGTGATTAAGTGGAAGGCGAGTGAGGATTGTCGGAATGTGCTGCGACACGGCACACCCGCGAAACTAAAAGATAGAGACCGATTCGGAAAAACCACCCCAAATTGATGGCCTACATACTCCAGGAGTTCCAACAAGCATCTGGGACTGTTATTTAGATAAATGTCATCCAACAAAAAGCACATTTGCTTAGTTGTCATGGTCGTTCTGTCGTACACAAGCCTTTGATTACAAATCTAACCACGTAGCTCCGTTGAGATGGTGCAAGGCACTTCAAATTTGGACCTTAGATAGTGGAAACAGGTTCTCTGGAGTGAAGAATCTAGGTTCAATCTCTGCCAGATGGATGGCAGAATCTGAGTTTGACGTATACATGGAGAAAGACTTTTTTCGAATGCATTGTGCTTACAGTAAAGTTTGGTGGAGGTAGAATTATGTTCGGGGATGTTTCTCGTGGTATGGACAAGGACCTTTGATCCTAATTCATGGTAAGCTCAACGTCGACTTCTACTGCACTTTTCTAGACAACAATGGACATCCTATGGTGAGGGAATTTTACAGGTTGGATCGTTGTTACTTCCAGGATGACAACGCCACTTGTAATGTTGTGATGTCCACCAGGGATTGATATGATGACAATAGGGTGAACCGACTGGACTGTCCTTCATAGAATCATATAGAAAACATCTGTAGGACGAATTGAATAGCTGAATCAAAGGGTGCAGTAACCGTCCCCATTTGGTGAAAGAGCTTATATACCAAGATCCTAGGGCCCCCAGACGTTATTTATTTTCTAACAAATAAAATATATATGATAAGGTAGTGCTAGTATAAACTTTGAGTGCGTGCATACCTGCTAGCTTTTCCCGACGGCCAATTTATAGGTAACAGGTGTGAAAAGTCGGTAAAAACAGTACTAACTTTTCTCAAATTCTAAAGGTTGAATTTTAGGTATGTTTTAAAATACATCATTAAAAATTAATAATCAGTACTTCCAGACATGGTCCATTGGCGGTAACTTTTAACAGATGCTTAAAAGGTTCCAAAAAAGTCATGCAACTTTCTTGTTTTCTAAAGCTTGATATTTATTTTTGATACTCGGTGAACTATTTCAGTATTTGTTGTAAGCTGCCAGACCAACCGGATGGGCCAAACATCCCCCCAGACACACCTAAAGCGTTGCTATGCGTATGAGCGCAGGTGTGATAGTTAGATAGTTTCATAACAAAGCATTATAATATATTCTTATTAATAGACCAATGGAAGACTTCAGTAGTAATTAAGTAATATTTTCACACTTAATTATAACTATAATTATCGCATAAAAATATAAGAACTCGTGATGATAATTATGAACAAACCTTTGCTGACATATGAAAAATGTGTTTTATTGACAATATTCAGAAAGTTTATGGTTTCAAACAGCCATCAATTTATTAAAATAATAGTGTTTTGGGCATCTGGTAAGAAGCAAAGGAATACAAATTTTACTATTAGAAAATTTAAAAATAATTCATGTAAATAATAATCATTATTCAGAGTAAATTAGACGTAATTTTTTAAAAAAAATTTTCAATCTTCATTATCATCATCATTGAAGTTTAATATCTCATCATCAATCCAATGATGATGATATTGAATATCTTCATTATCTTCATCAGTATCTTTAGTATCTTCTTCTGTAAATTAAATAATATAATTAAAAATGAAAAAGTTTTACAAGTTTACATGAGTTTTCATATGAGCATTATTCCAGAGACTTGTGATGTAATTAGATCGTCAAAACTGCTGCAAAAGATCACTCTTGCATGTTGTGGTAAGTTGCTCTCATCAAAGTTTTTAACCTTCTTTTGACTGAACTCTTCATTGACATCAGAAACCAGAGTGTTGATGAATAGTTGAAGTCTGGCAGCATCTACGTCAATCATTCCGGGAACGTTATAAACTTCACAAATAAATTTCTGTACTTTGTGAAACACATTTTTCTCTAGTTCTGTCTTTGAATAAATCTGGATCACCGAATTTCATAAATGCTTCCTGTTTTTCTTCAGTATATTGAATGGCTTTTGCTTGTTTTTTTTTTAAAAAAAAAAAGCAGGATTGTAATCACTTTCAGTGATTGCATGAAATCCTGGCAAACAGCGGCTTAAAGAATGTCCTATATGTTCGTAAACCTTAGTGATATCAATATATCTTATTTTATTTCCCATGCTAGTTAATATCCACACATGGTAATCATCGTTTTTTAAATGACGCATATTGCCCAACATGATTTCTGCAATGTCAGTATCAGAACATCGAATAACAAAATTAGCTTGAACATCAATATTACAGATAGGATGAATAATTTTAGCGTCAGCTTCCTCATGTTCACTACATGTTAGATTTTCATGAATATTAGATGCAACTCTACTGTTAGTGACAGTAAAAGAGGGACATTTCTTGAAATTAATGAGAATATTTTTGTTGTTCAAAATGGTACCATCTCTCCAGTAGATCAGTGTAATATAAAACAATTAACAAGAGCTTGTTTGAACTTTTTAATTCTTTGGCGAAATCAGACGGTCGAATTGATCAGGTCCAGTGATATTAAGCCCCAATTGTGTCGATTCCTGTCAGAAAGATCTTTCGTAATCTTTTACAGACGGAAAAAAGTATTGATCGAAAATAATATCAAATCTTTTTGCATTTAGTTGTGTGACCATATGTAAGATTTTTGTTTGAATAACTGCCTAACGTTTTGGGGATATTTTTCACTGGACGAAGTACAAAAAATCCAGCAATTACTACAGTATCTATGTGAGACGGTGGAAGATGTTCGGAACCTTTTTCCAAACATTTCATTAAAATGGAATTTTGAGTCTTACAAATTCCACCATCCAAATGGCTCAAGAATAATGGAATTAGAGTTATGGGTTATGTAAAAATTTTTGCCATATCGACTTTGTGATTCATAGAAATACCGAGTGTAAGTCCAAAACGAGTATACACGTCTGTTTTTTATTTCAATAAATATTTTTTAAAATATATAATATGTGTGCATTTTATTATTTTTTTATTTTTGTTGGAGAAATAAATATATTTTTTATGTAATTTATTTTTACGTTAAGAAATATCTTTAAATGATGCAAAATTAATACAAAATAAAACTGTAAATATCTAAATTACTTGACCTCTTTTCTTCACTTAGCATGCATTACCGCGGAAATTGAATTGCTTCAAAGACGTCCCACTGTGTGGCACGCTGAATGCTATTGGTAGATTGGTTGGGCACACCACGGCTTAAAGGTTGCGAACCCCTGCCTTAGACTCAACACTAAGATGCACACGCAAAAAGAGTGGGGGGGAAGGATAGACGAGAAGTCTCTTTCACACTCAGGTGGAAGAATGACATTGCACTCATACGCAAAGCGACTCTAGGTGTGTCTGGGGGGGATTTTTGGACAATCCGATTGGTCTGGCAGCTTACAACAAATATTGAAATAGTTCACCGAGTATCACATGTAATTATCAAGCTTTAGAAAATAAGAAAAGTTGCATGACTTTTTTTTTGGAAGCTTTTAAGCGCCTGTTAAAAGTTACCGCCGATGGAACGTGTCTGGCAGTACTGATTATTAATTTTTAACGATGTGTTTTAAAACAGTAAAAATCAACCTTTAGAATTTGAGAAAAGTTAGTACTGTTCTTACCGACCTTTCACACCTGTTACCTGTAAATTGGCTGTCGGGACAAGTTAGCAAGCATATACACGCATTCAAAGTTTATACTAGCACTACCTTATACTATATATTTTATTTGTTAGAAAATAAGTAACGTCTGGCTGCTCTGTGATCTTGGACTATTATATGTCTTTACAATCCGGGTGGAAGTAAATATTCCAAAAACTTGTGGAAAGCATCCCTTGGAGGATTAAGGTTGTAATTGCTTCAAGTGGAGGCTCAGCCATTTATTAAATATGAATCAATTTTGTTTATTTCTTTTATCCCAGGTATGTTGTTGTTGTTACTTATGCTGTTATATCTCTAATCAGATAAGGGCCTACGAAATTCATCGTGGAAAGGGGCTAGTTGTACGTCTGTCGGTAGCTGTAGCTTTGAGCACCATACACGTGACAGTACGATTTTGCTCGGTTCAAAATCAATTTTCAGGGAGAACGCCCTGGGGGTGGTCAGAGGTCTCCCACTTCTTTTCCCCTTCCACCAACTTCAGGAGAGAACATGGTGCTCGACGACTATTTAGAGTACCCACATGCCACAAAGACACTATACATTTACAAACATCCATGCCTTCTCCGGGATTCGAAGCCAGGTCCTTCGGCACCGCAGTCAGCGTCAATAGCTACTATACTGGATGGGCGACTATCACAGGTCAGGGCCGGCGCTAGGGGGGGACAAGCCGGGCCCCTGCTCGAGGAGGCAACCTTAGGAGGCGGCAAACTGACTGTAAAATTAATTAGTTTATGAGAAAATAAACGTGTCAGAATAAAAATTCGAAGGAAAAAAATTTAAAATGTGTATGCAAAATATTCACGTTTTCTGGGGAGTCCTAAATTTTTTTTTATATAACGAGTGTTCATTACTATATAAAGCCGTGTTTCCCAACGCTGGTCCCATGGGGGAAGGGAGAGGGGGTGATAAAGAAGAATTTCGGCATCCGGTTCCTTCTCTTTCAACTAATTTCCTATAACTGTTAATGTCTTGTATACGTGAATTCGGGTACTATTGAAAGAGATAGATTTTGGCAAAGATTAGTCTCAACAAAAGTGATGAAAAGCACGGTCAAGTTTTATGAATGAAAAGAAAGGGACAGGATGACCCTGAGAAAAAGACCCTTTTTCGAAGAAAACTGAAGGAATATTGTGTCAATTTGACTTCCGAACTAATTATTTTAGTTTCCTCTGCCTAAACAGACAAGACAAAAGTAGAACAACAAAAAAGGTAACAATATTTTCATTTTCAAATTCTTTTTTAGATTTTTAATGCCTAGGAATTTTGATTATCGCGTAAGATAAAGTGAAAAGAAGAAAATTATTTTGCTACATGTGTGCTTTTTCTATTTTATTTATTTATTTATATATAAATATTAATATGTCATCAGTTTCGTAGAATATTTTCATGTTAATTAACATTATTAAGTATGTGTGTTTTTGTACATTTAATGTACCGTAATCTTCTTAAAACATTTTCGATTGATATTTTTATTCAAATGAAAAAAATATTATTTGCATCTCGTATAAAAATAACCTCCTTAGTCGCTTATAAAGGACGATAGTAGGTAATTTAAAATGCAAAACATTAATGAGCTTTTGAGTACTTTCATTAATTATTTACCAAACATAAAGGATCCTAACAGCAATAACTCGAAATTGAAATATAACGTAGTTATATTTATTATGATGATTTTGTTTTGTAATCGTAATATATTGTGATAATTTTGTTTAATAATAAATGAACTAGTCTGTAATTGCTAAATATTTAATTTATATTGCTTCAAACTGTTAAAGTGGCCGCGGTAGCCGAATGGTATGGGTATCGGACCGTGGCTTGCTTTGTCACGGGTTCGAGCCCAGTACCACTAAAGACCCGCCGTGTAGGGCAGCGATGCACGTTAAATCTGTCGAGAGCTGAAACGTCCTTCCGTTGGTGTGGTGTGGTAGTTAGGAGAGGGGGGTGCCAGCTCAGGTGTCGTCCACGTCACTTGACCATGGTTCAAAATTACGTGGTCCGTCGCCAAAAGCCCTCGTGTAGCTGAACAGTGCGACGTTAATATTCAATAAATAAATCAAACTGTTAAAAGAATCTTTAAAGAAAAAAATAAGTTAATTTTACTTATATAGACACTTTTTTTTCTTTTTATTGAATGTAACATGTAAAATAAATACATAATTTTTCTAGTCTATTCTAAGATTATAAAGTTAGCCCTTCTTTTGTAAGATCAAATTATTAAAACTTGAACAATATATATATATATATATATATTGCATGCTATTGCCATTTTAAGAGGAATTTACAAGATACATTTTTAATTAAGATCTTTTGCACCAGTGATTCCCCAATGTGGTCTATCACGATCTACAAGGGGCTCCACGTCAGCAAAAAAATAATTTGGGGGTCAATGAGTGGTAAGTGGAGGCCTAAGTGATATTGGCTCTCATTAAACTAGATCGTGAGTTCAATTTTCAAAGAAAATTTAATCAATTGGAAACCAAATTTTACTTATTTAGTAGATGTATTTACTAAATTTAATTTAATGACGCTAATTTGCTCGTACAAGGTGACAGCTTAAATTTTTTTAAAAACACGGACCATCTCAGAGTTTCTTTCCAGAGTTAAACTAAAGAAGTATAATACTGGAGGTCCGGAATTTTCTCAAATTTACCCAGACAATCTATCAGTACGTTTTAACCTACGTTCAACATTTAACTGCCTTTTATTGAGATTTTGAAACCAATTTTGAAAATGCTTTGACTATGGTAATACCACAGTAGGCAATGAATTTACATGGTCACATTGGGAAAAAAATGTCACATGACAACGGGAACTGATCGTGATATGCACCAATGAAGAGTTTAAAGTTTAGAAACGGATTCCTGCAATTTTGGCTTTAAAAAAGCAAATCTGTTATTTGTCCAGAATTATGGAATATCGTGAGGAAGTTTTTAATTATTTTTCCTAGTAAGAAGAAGTTTCAGGCAGTTACCTATCTCCAAAACAAATAAAAGAAACTGGACACTACTAACAGAGGATATATAAGGTATATACCTGACAAGATTGATACTAAATGTAGAAAATTTGTTATTGTAGCGCCAGATTCAACCCTCTCATTTAAATCAATTGTATGTTGCTTGGTAGTTTTATTTAACAGTTATTTTATGTATTAATTAACTTTTAATTTAATTAACATATGCTTTTTAAACTTCACTTCACTTCACTAACTCTACACTTCATCAGTCATAAATTTAATTCTTTTAAAGTAGAAGTAGTACTAGCAGTCAAAAGACATTTAAGTTGATAAATTTGCAAAAATTCAATATTAATTAAGTAGGGATCTACCCCATACCGAAAAACATGGCGAAAAACATGGTCTATGAGACAAAAAAAAGTTTGGGAACCTCCGTTTTACACGGACAACTTGAAAGAATATTTAATTCAGTCTAATAAGTAATTATGTGTATAATTAATTATATATATTACGTGTATACTTAATTATATATATTATGTGTATAATTAATTATAAAAATACATAAAAATGTATAAAATACTTTTAAAATATTGTAAAACAGTTCTGTATGCTACTAATAAAGTTCATCAAAATGCATATTTCGAAAAATTTAAAAATTGAGTTAATAAATTATCTGCAGTTTAATATAGAAGAATTTTAAGAAAACATTTAAAAGACTTTATAAGATTTTAAACCAAAAAAAATACAAATATTTTTAAAAACACAAATTTAATGCAAAAACATCCTTTAGATAAATAAATTGCAAAATTTCAGGTGTGAATTTTAAATTTCGAAGGGCGATTATTAAATAGATAATTAATTTGAATACATAGTGTTATCTAAATAATATAGAATTAGCAGCCCTAATAAGCAGACAACAATGACTTGAATCCTGAGTAACTTCCAAAGCATTTTTAAAATTAAGTTTTTTAAACTATGTTTTATTTGTGATTAATACATAAAGGCTTTAAATCTCAATCGTTTAATTGCAATGAATACAAAAATAAAATACTTCAGAACATAACCCCTCATCCAAGACACAAACGAGAGGCTCTTAATCAGTGTCCCGTAGTAGAACACTGGGGTGCACTAAAAATTAAAAAATCGATGTTTTCAGTGTGCAATAGTTTTTATTTACTATTTCATTTTACTATTATATTTCTAGAAAATTCCTTAAAAATGTATTTTTCCTGATTGTGAAAAGGTTTAAAAGCGTTAGTATGTATATTTAAGAAAAATTCTAGTAATAATAGGTTCCAATCTATAGCAATCTAATATATATTATAAATGCGAAAGTTTGTGAAAATCTTTGTTTGTCTTTCACGCAAAAACTACTGAATGGATTTTAACGAAACTTTACAGTAATATAGCTTATACATCAGAATAGCACATAGGCTATAATTTATAGCATAAACTATAATTTGTAAAGATATTGTATGAAGTGTCCAAAATATAACGATATTTGTCAAGTAAGTAGGAAAAAATTCTGTCATCTGCTAGCAATTCTGGCATGCACTGCAAAAAAAAAAAAAAAAAAAAAAAAAACCGCGTCTGCATATATCTATCTTTTGTTTGTGAAAAACCTTTTTTGTTTTGGCTACGCAAGGTGCTCGCTTCTAATTAATTCCTCTCTGATATAATGCCTATTTTTTTTATTTCAGAATCAAACTAAGTTTTGAAGGGAGAGATTGTTATAAATCTCTCTTTATTTTAATGTTTTTTAAACATCTTATTATGCACATTTGGTTGTAAGAAATTGATCTTTTTTCCAAATAAATGCTTTTATCAGTTCTGATACTTAAATTAAATAAACTTTCTCTTTCACACTGCATCATTTGGACAAATTTTCAAAATTTGTTTGTGGTTAGTAGTTAATTATAACACTATAATTTTAATTGAATAGGCAGATATTGCATTTTTAAGTATAAAAATAATTAAAACTACTGTACTGTATCTTTTGGAACGAGTGAATATTAACATCGCACTGTTCAGCTACATGAGGGCTTTTGGCAACGGACCACGTAATTTTGAACCATGGTCAAGTGATGTGGACGACACCTGATCTTGCACCCTCTTCTCCTAACTACCACACCACCCCAACTTAGAAGGAATATTCTACCAATACTTAGCAGGAATATCCTTTGAAATCCACTCTTCCAAGATATATATCAGCACGGTTTCCATGATGAGTATTTTAGCGGAAAAAATAGTTTGCCAAAATTTAAGTGTCTTATTTTTTGTATGTTAATGAAGACCTTAGAAAATTATTTGAATACTTATTTTAAGTGAATGGTATATATAATTAATTTTACAGTGGAATATCTTTAATTAATTTATTAGCTCTAACGGATTAAATTTTCCGAAGTGAAGTATTTTGTTTATGTATATCCCTTAATTTGTGCAAATGTAGTGATCCAAAAAAAATATTGTATGAAAAGAACTGCAGTAAATCATAATGCGGTTGGATAAAGTATTAACGTGCATTTTGCCCCTACACGGCGGGTCTTACAAAGCTCTAATAAAGCTCGAGTTATGAAAGTAGCTAGGCATTTACCAACTTGACTCTATCGTTAACATTTCGCTATGTTTTTCATTAAATCACCATTATAATTTAAGAAACGGCGTTGCTTGCGAATATTACAATTTTAACATAAAATAAATACTACAGAAAGTAATATTAATGTATTATACTTTCAGATATAAATTATTTACACTATTTTAAGCGTTCATTACACAAAACTTTTAACAATGTGTTTCTTTTGCTGAGCAGAGATCAGCTTAGGATGGTATTTTCAAAAATCAACCCTCAAGAGTATTAGGGGAGTTATAAATAAAAAAAAATATCCTTTTTATCAGCTATTAGATCTACATACTTAAAATTTAACAAAGGTGTTTTATTTCTCTCTCTTTTTTTTGTTTTGCTGAGCTACGCAAAAAAAGCCTTTTTTGTTTTATTTGCAATTCACGTAAAATTAACTCTTTATAAACTTCTTTATCCTTCAATCTGTGTTGTTTAATTTTTCAGTTCACCCGTGCGAAGAACGGGTATACCAGCTAGTATTTAATATCTTTAGAAAAGGCAGCAGTAAGAATGTCAAAATTATGACATAAGTTTCTTATAAAAAACAACAGGAAAAGGATTTAGTTAAAATTGTATTATTACAGAACAATAATTAATATGGAAGAATATAAGTACTGTTTTTTGTGTGCGTGTTCCTAGTATAAAACTATTTAATTAAAGTGGAAGCAAAATGTGCATTACAGAAATAAAAATATGATAAAGTAAAAAATTATAAAGTAGATAAATGATTTCAAACAAAATTCGTTGAGAAAGCCGAATAGATGCATTAAAACCACTAAGGTATCAAGTAGGAGGAATATACGATGCTTTACTTGCTGTTTGCAATAATTCGAAGATTGACAACTCTATAAGAGTTGAAGTTTCTGGGCTATTAAGTTGTGTTAAACAATTTAAGTTCTTATGCTGCATTATAATTTGGTAAAAAATCTTAAATTGTATCAATCCTATAAGTAAGTTCTTGCAGACAGAAGACTACGATTTGCCATCTGTTATGGAGTTCCTGAAAAATCGTAAAGATTTTTTCAAGGATTTTAGATTGGACACAGCCTTAAATGAAATGCTTTGCGACGCTCGAGAACTCGCTGACGAAATTGACATACCGGCTAATTTTGAGCTCACCCAGCCACGTCATAGAGTTCGAAGAAGGAATGTTAATTTCGATATGAGGCACGAGAAGATCCGATAGAAGATCCTACTTTGAAATATAAGACAGAGTTTTATTTTTTCACATTAGATAAAGCTATCAATGCACTTAAATCCAAGTTTGATTTGATCAGTACCCACGGCAATTATTTCCAATTTTTATACAATATTTGTGATTTAAAAGATACTTCTCAAAACGACGAACTAAAGTATTGTAAAAATCTAGAAACAGTGTTAAGCCAATCCAATTGCAACGAAAAAATCCGAGATATGAAATAAGACAAGGAGTAAACAAAATTCACACACACAAACATTCGATGTCATAAAAAGTTCTTAGTAACCAAAAGGTTAGAGAGGTAAATTTTAAGAAATTGAAAAAACATTTAAAGTGAAAAAAATTGCAGTTTGAATTATAATAACGGGAAATCGCATAACTAAAGAAATGGGAGATTATAAAAACTCAGATCTATTGGAATTTGCTTTGGACTGTGAGAATTTAATGTTCAGGTATATTTGGCGATTTTTAAGACAGATGAATTGATCGAGCCGTCAATTTATTTAAAATACGTGTGATAGACTGTTTCTTAACTATTTAACTGTGGCGCTACCGTTTGACAGCGCGCGCACAACTATGTATGTCACAAAAGCCGAGTGATGACGAGTCTACTCGACAAGCACAGAGTAAGTGTCGCTGTTAAAATATATTGGATAAAAATGGGTTTATTTTATAAAATTGCTGGATTTTATTACAAATACTTACTGTACAGGGGATCTATGTGTGGGGCTATAGAGTACTTTAGCTTGGTAGCGGGTTCATGAGGCCGACCGTAAATTTTTATGGATATCTGGGAATTTAAATGACCTTCAAAATTCCCAGACTGAGAGACTTAAAATACACAGGGATTTAATTCCTTCTTAATAGACAGAATAGTTTCTACCTGTATTGACGCTAAGGAAATCCTGATGACAATCTTCTTACCGGAAAGCATCCTTGCCTCTCCCCCCAATAATATAAATGTTCTTTAGGCAACAGGCATTGGGCCATTACTCTAATGTCAGCACATCATTATGACATCAAACAATTGCTATTTACACCCCTTGATAGCTAGTTAACTCCGGGCCAACAGTTGCCTATTCTGCGTCACGCATTCGTCCCATGGCTGGCCATACCTGAAGGAATCCTATAATAAATCAACATTCTAATTCTTGCCTCCCCCCTCTAGGCTAACAACTAAAAAGATTATCATCGCACATAAATAAAGTCATTAAACGAACTTATACGCTCTTTCAGCCGGTACATTCGGGGACGCAGAAGTTTATCTTAAACTTTTCAAATTGTTTAGTTCTTTGTTTTACTCCTGCCTGGTCTAAAAATATCTTGAAATTTGAGAATATGCTTCTTCTTTCTCAAAAATTACAATTTAAATAGCCAATGGTCACTACCTTTTACGCATGACGACACCAAATCCTGCGATTTTTTCATAACGAGTTGACTCGTCAATCCCAGTTAACTCGTTGATGATTTGTGAAAGAAATCTGGGAAAAGCAGAGTTAAATGTTTTGAACTCTGTTTCTGAGGTATTTCGATGTAACCTTCAGGTAAATTTTGGTGTTATTTTTGCAATCCCAAATTTTTTAGTTATTATGATTAAGATCTGTTTTATAATTTACGTTGTTATAGAGATAAATAATTCCTCTTTATACCGAGCGATTTGCTTTCTTAATCAAATTAACAACTTAAATTTATATCAATTTAACATGTCTTTTCTGCTATAAAGCATAAAAAGTTCCCAATGGTTTTATGAAGACCACAAATTCAATTTCGATGATTCAATTATTATTATTTCATAGAAAGAAATTAAGATTCCCACCAATTTTTTAAAAAATTTAAGTTTCAATCAAAATTTAATTAATTATATTTTTTTGAATTAATTTAAGCAAAGCTAAACATTGAAAGATGGACATTAATTAAAATTCATAATATCGGTATCTTAAGGAAAACACAAGGAGACTTGCCGTCCTCAAAAAGAGCCTCTGAGTAAATTTAAATTTTATATGGAAGATTATTTTGTGTTTAGTTTTCTCTAGTATATTTTAACCCTCCAAGTGGAAGTTATAATACTTGACATTTTAGTCACAATTATGAGTTTCTGTCTCTCTCTGTATATATCTATAAATACAAAGAGAGAGATGGAAAAAGAGAAAAATCTGAATAGGGGCAGCAGCATTGTAATGAATTTGGTCTTTTTGAATCAAGATGAAGAGACAGGAATGCTGCAGATATTGGTTTCGTAATTTTACGTGTCCAATGTGCATCAGAGGAGACCTGTGTCAGTTGTGGGCCTCAATGAGCTTTATTGTTCAATTTATATAGCAAAATCGGTTATCGTTTAGTTCATGAGACACTTTGGTAGGGAGTGAGCAGCAAGAAGGCTTTAAAATTCTCCTTTTCAAAACCTATATTAGACTCTAGTAAAAAAAGCACAGAAATTTATCTTTTTAATGAATCTTACTGTCCCATCAATGAAATAGTTACCCTTGTCTTTGTGTTAAAGAAAAACACTTAAAACTTAAAATGCATTTTCAAAATTTTTTTGAATAAAATGTATGATCGTATCTTAATATATGCTTGTATAGTTACAATGCTAAATTCGTTTTTTATTCCTTAGCTCTGCAAATTTCGATAAATAAATAATTTTTCAAATTAATTGGTGAAGCTAAATGTTATCTAACAGTAGACTAAAAGAGATGAAAATGTCGAAATGATTTTAAACAATGACTTAATTTGTACTCAAACAAATAAAAAGAAGACTGCTTTAACATGTGACTCACTGAAATTATTCATCTGAAAAATTTTCAAGCAGAAATTAAAATTTTTTTCAGGATTTTACTTTGATTTGTTTTTGTATTTGGGAGGGGGAGAGGGAACGCGAAAAGCACGCATGACTGAGTTTTCGAATATTCCTTCTTAGAATAGGGGTTTACCGTTGATTCAATCATCGGAACAGTATCTTCAGTAACTCTCTAAACGTCTTTTCTAACTAACGAAATTTATGCATTATGTCTTATCTTCAAAAACATTTAGTTCACTAAGAGCACAACTGAAAATGCGCTTAAGAAGCTGATCAATTTAATAAAATATTATTAATACTCGATATGGCAGGTTTTTTTTCTATTTTAAAGCAGTAATTCTTAATTGTGTACAAAAGTCTTGGTTGTGGCTACCCAATCTGCATTCGAAAATCAATATTAGAATGCCTGAGAAGTGTACGAAATTAGAGTTGCGAGGAATCACCCACATTATTTCGAGAAAATTTTTTTTAATTAAGATAAAAAAAGAGTATATATATATATATATATATATATATATATATATATATATATATATATATATATATATATATATATATTCTCCTTTATCTTAATTTTAAAAAAAAAATGCTCTTTTTTGTAAAAATTTAAAAAAATCTCGGCGAAATGCTTTTTATTGTATATATATATATATATATATATATATATATATATGTATTCTTGATTATTAAATATTATGTTTATGTTGTCGTGGCATACTTGATGAGGCTTGGCACTTTTGAATACACCTTTATTGATGTAGAAGAACACACACATTTCACGTAAGTGCACACATAAAAACACACACAAGAAGTTAACACGAAGAATTATATATTTACAAAGATGAAAGTCACACAATTACAGTAGCATTATAAACAAATATCGACCGCTCAACTTTCTTCGAGAGCTTTTATGAGAAGCGGCAACCGGAAATTACAAAATCCACATGACTTCCGTAGACGGAACTTGTGATTGGCTGAAAGATATCGTAAAATGATGCTTATGTAAACTTATTTTAAAAACGCAGAGCTGTTCATTTTTAAGAGGTAAAAATGCAGTTATTCCCGTTAGGAGGGTAGCTAATAATTAATTATTTGCGTGAGAGTTCTGAAGGGTAAGGGCCATTACCAATAAAGATGTTGTTGAAGATGGAATTGAAGGGAATTATTACACACACACACGCGCGTGCGCGCGCACGCACACACACACACACACATATATATATATATATATATAAGATACACATATGCAGAAACACATGTACTTGTATATTATTCCTACATATGTTAATAAAATACTTTACAGTATTAGATTTTTAAATGTTTGTATTTTTTAATGGGATATGCTTATAGTCAATATAGAAAAAAAGACTAGAACACAGGACAGCACGAGAAAACGCGCGAGTTAAGCTTAGAAGGATCAAAGCGATCTCCCTCCTATCTAAGACGCAAATCTTAGAGGGATTATGGTCGCGGTGAATTCACTAATCCAGTTTAACGGCTAATCCATAAAAGTATTATGGATAGCTAAAGATGTCATGGAGGATTCAGGAGTATTTGAATAGAAAATCTCTATATGTATCTATGTATGTTTTTGTTCAGAAAAACTTAGTTTTATATTTTACTGTCAAAATGTTTTCTTTCTTCCTTTTTTTTTTCTCACAAGGACTTACCTTTTGTACCTGACAAAAAATCTCAGTTAAATCTGTGGGAACTTTTCTGCCCTTCTCACCAATCGGGAATACGTTTTTGATGTATCGGAGAACTGTATGTAGAAATCCTTCCTCTCTGAAAGCGCAAACTGTTTTTCTGACTGGTCTCTACTAATTCTAGCGATCACTTTTTGCTCGCTTACTCCTCGTTATGTAACGCATGTCCCTGAACAGTCTAATTTCGCTTTGGAAATAAGCAAATATTTTTTTTTTGATAATCTGAGAGATGCATGGCTCCTCGTCTAATCACACACTCGAGGAGTCTAATAATGCTTACTCAAGAATCTAGGGACTTTTCATCGATACGGAAACTCAGAAGAAAAAAACTCGATTCATTGCGTTTTCTTTTAGAAACATCCACAATTACATCTTGCTTCCTATTTTCTGCGAGCTTGTGATGCAAAATGCAGAAGTGTCACTTGGAATACTCGATCGCATATGGAGGTTCTTTATTCAAATACTTTATATGTTGCCATAGATAATCACCATCTTTGCACGGATGTGTTTTATAAAAGCTGATTTTTATTTGGAGTTTACTTCACATTTTTTAGCATATATTAATTTTATTTAACGCATTAAAACACGTATATTACTACATCACATTAATACTTTTTCCGAATACATTTGATGTATTGAAACAGTCCTACTGCTTTATCTTTTTCTCTCGGAATGTCATTGAAGATGATTTTTTGACTGTTGTTCTTTTGAAGAGAATTTGACCTGTTGTAATATTGTTTTCCCACTGTGATAATTGAAAGCATCAGTTGATATTTGAGATCAGCCATTTAAAACATGCTATTTCAGCCGTATTGAATTTAACAAACTTTTGCAAGGTTTTGCTTTCAATTTTAGCATATATACCCTATTTACTCGAATCTAAGCCACACCCTGAATTCTCAAATTGTTTTTGTGGAAAAAATGCTGTCATTGATTCTAAGATGCACTTTCAATTCTCAACTCTTTTATGGGAAAAAAATTAAAAAATGTGTAAAAGGTTCATCGATATCCGATACTAAAGAATTTTTTTAAAAAAAATCTAATGAGAAATAATAAGTTCATAATTTATTTATTTTACCAGTATTAAAAACTTTCAAATACATACATGGACCTATAATTACTCTATACGCCAGTATCATGTTTCAAAAATCATTCGTTACTCACATTGTCACAATTGACTTTGGAATTGGTACGCCATTTTCTCACACGATGTCGTCTTTCAAGTCATCCGATGCATTTGCCGTACAACATTTTTTTTAAAAGAATGAATGTTAAAGAATTGCTGAAGATTGTTGAACATTTACCAGCAAAAATTACGCCATCGACGTACTTTTGCTTCATCCATGCCATATTTTCAGTGCCACTACTCTGTTTCCGTGTTTGTCTGCACATAAAATTGCCTCCCTTTTCATCTTGCATTGTAGTGAACTTGTCTTGACTGATATCTTTGATGTTTCGGTGATCAGTGAAAGCGTCTACAAAAAAAAAGAAAGCGTGTATCACTGTGAACACGCGTTAGAAGTTAACTTCTTTGGCTTACATGTATTGAATTGTATAATAAAGTTTTATTTTGAAGCAATCTTATATATAATTAACACATTTATTATTATCATTATTATTTCAAACTGTATTATAAAAAAATAATTAGGATGGAAAATTTCAAAACATAATACTAAGAAAAATTTTATTGTATGTATTTTGAGAAAAGTATCATCATTATTAGTCTATTTCCATTATGCTTATGGGTGCTTCAGTACATACTTTTGTTATCGAAGGCTTGTGGTTGCTCAAGTAAGAAAGGTAGGTTTTGCACTCAATATCGCTTAAGTATCTCGAAAAAACTGCATCAATCGTAGTATTTGATTTTGCCGTTGATATTATTCTGTTGTTTTGTAGAGATAAGGTCAAATTGTCTTTTAAAAATTCAATCAATTGTAGAGATTTGTCTAAAGCAAAATTGACAATAAAACCTCTACTTAAAACCATAGGTATTTTAACATAATTTTTATTAAGTAAAGCAGAACCTCTTGATGTGTATGGTAATAATGATCGAGATGAAGGAACTCGATAGTGTCATCCAACTTTTTGTTCGGAGTAATATATATTGCTACAATTATAATTTTTTGTCCATTATCTATTAAGCATTCAGACAAGCACAAATCCACCACTGAAGATTGTATGGTACCATAAATATCGGATTGACTGACAGAACATTCCATGGATGGAGTTATAATGTTAACAGCATCGCTAGAATTTTGATATATCGCAACTCCTCCTGCTCTCGTATTTGGTCGTTTATACTTCACAATGCAGTTGAAATTTGGATTAGATATATCCCTTTTTTTCATTGCCCAGCCAAGTTTCTGATAAAACTAAAATATTTGAATTTTTTATTACCGAATCTTGTAAGTCTACAGCGTGAGCTGTAAGACTTTGACAATTAAAAGTAAAAATCGATAAACCTTGTCTGTTCGTTATGAAATTAATCAAATCTTCATTGATAGTTTGTAGTTTGTTCAATGAAAGTCGTTTAAACTCCTCTTGCAAATCAATTGTTGATGACGATCGTCTTCGACACAATGGTAAAATGTTCTATCATTATTTTTTGTCGTAATATATAATCCTTCAATACTCGTTACACGTGATAAAGCAACGAATAATAATGATTGAGAGTGACGTCGGTCGTATTCGTAAACAATTTCTGAGTATGTGTTGCCTTGAGATTTATGAATTGTTGTAGCACATGCACACACCAACGGAACGTGCGTACGCTTATGTATACATTTGTAAACTATTGCTAAAAGAAATTTAATGAGGTAAAAATATGAAATTTAAAAAAAAATCAAAACGCATGGAACGTTTTTAAATTTTTAAATTTTTAAAAAACTATACTTATTTTTTACTCACCAATTTTTTTTATATGATTTTAGTTCTATGTTACATAGAGCTAGTAAAAATTTGGGCATGTTTGTAAAAAATTTTACTGCCCACTGTAGTCTTAAAATACAAATTAATGAAGCACTATATAACACTTTCACAACAATCAAATTAATTACACCAAACATATATATGATTTAAAAATTCACTTCTTAAATTGGATTTAGAAATTCCATTCGATTGAAAATTTAGAATTTTTTTAGATTTTTAGTCTTTTATTACCAAACTATTGGAGGAAATGTTGTGTTGCCACTAAATTTTAAAACAATAGATTGTTTGTATTATTTCCTTAAAAGAATTTTAAAACTGTATATCCAACAAACTCTCCTTAAACTAATTTTTGACAGATTTTGAACCATTTAAATGCCTACTTCGGGTAGATTAAAGACTCACTTCCGATTTTTTTTAATTCATAAAATTGATTATATTTTAACTTCTAGGTAACGTAAAAACAAAACAAAGTATGTATCGCAAAGCTAGAAGAGAAAAGACTTGTTAAAGCTGTGCTGTTGAATGAGGAGAGGGGGGTGCTAGCTCAGGGATAATAGACGAAAAACACAAAAGAAATTTTAAAAGCCGTAATTTTTAATCTTTTTTTTAAATCTTTGAACAAATTACGGATAATACTATTCTACATATGGAAAAAAAGTTTCGTTAGATTATTTTTATAAATAATGAAGTTATTAAATATTTAATTAAAATTTTGAGTATTTTTTTGAAGAATCGCAAAAAAAAAAAAAAAAGATTTTGTCATTTTTTTTATCACTGATTCTAAAAGAAAAAAGCATGAACTTGTTTAAAATATAATATCAATTCATTAACTCGAAAGGAAACTTAAAGGGAATGATTTAGAAACCATTTTTATAAAAGCATATCAATCATGACTCATTTTAAAAAAAATAGTAAAAAATAGAAAATATCATTATTTTGTTAAAAAAATATACCATATCGTGGCGAAAAGAACTATCTTTCCGATTCTGTAATTATTTTTTGTCTGAGTTAGATAGTATGAATTAGATGGCAAGTGGCATGTAAGTTACGGAGTTCCTGTCCCTAAATGGGAGACGTACCTCCTCATCAGAATTGATAAAATTAGAGCCGAATTAATGGGGTGACATAAAGTAAAAGAGAAAAATTAATAAGATGGATGATATAATTAAGATGGGCAGAACAATTCTGGTTCACCGAAGGAAGAAATGAGAATTAGATGGCGTTTCTTAAAACTAGGGGAAAATTCGGAACTTCATTCATTTCTACCTTACGTTTATCGCTAACCGTAACTGGTAACGCGTAACAGAAATTTCTCCCTACCGTGCCATAAGAAGTCAACTTCAAAAAATTTCCTAAGTACGAGCTGACAATGATGTTTAGGATACACGAAATTACTGGAGATAAACTGCGGGATGGGATAAGTCATCGGTGCAACTTGCCAGAATGGGGAGGAGGTTACATCTTTCCTTTTGAAAAGGGAGGAAATCAATTTCCCGCATCCAAAAATGTTTTGCCTTCGATTCTAAGCCGCACCCAACTTTCAGCAATGATGACTTTCCAAATGATTACTATTGAAGAGAAAACCCAATGTATGGTTTGATTTCCCGAAATGGATTTGCCCATCAGGGTTCAGCGTAAATTTCGATATTGTTATGGACGTCCTGTTGCATAATTAATAAAGCGTTGTTATGAAATGTTTAAAGAAACATGCAAGAAATGGAATACCGCCTAGATATTCTCCGAGCTACCAAGGGAACACATGTTGCAACTTATTGAAGTCAATGGTCTTATAAAAAAATCACAACAGTACTTACAATAATCCAAACAATCATATATCTATTTATAATAGTTTGAGCACAATAAGTACTTACGAAGGATGATCAGAAAAAAATGTTACATACAAGCTGCATTTGAAAACTACACAGTGTGGAGAAATTTTGTTTCCCGAGAGTGGACACAAATGGCACTACTTGTCCTACAGCTGGATTGCGGGTAGGTAGTGAAAGTTCCCTGACGGTTCATGACGATTGAAATGGCAAACTGCTTAAGAAATGAGTCTCGTTTGGAAGTACGAGCCCATTATTCAATTTTTATGGGCAAAGAATGTGTCCGCATCTGACATTCATGATAAAATCGTGGAAGTTCATGATGGAGAAGCAATGAGCAGACAACATGTAGCCAAATGGGGTCATTCTTTTCAATCAGGCAGACAGGAAGTCGAAAACCGAAGTATGGCAGGGAACGGCCAGCCAAGTTCTTCACGGCACTGATTGAAACAATGATTCAATATAATCGCCGAGTAACTCTGAGTGAAATCTCGTCAGAGCTGGGACTGAGCTATGGTAGCGTGCAGCAAATCATTTCTGCGATATTCCAAGACAGTGCTGTGAAAACATCCGCCGGCTGAATGGACAGGAACTTGATTTCTACCAAGACGGATTAAATAAGTTGGTTCTGAGTTCTGATAAATGCTTAAATAGACTTGGTAATTATGTTGAAATGTTATAGACAAGTATGCCTCTGTTAATTCCCTTTTGTATTTTCTGTCTATTGTTAATAAATATTTCTTTATTCGACTTGTAACCTTTTATTCTGATCACCCTAAGCTCTAACGAGGCGAACTTGTAACAGGGTTTAATTTTGCCCAGAGCATCCAAACCAAACAGACACTTTAAGGATCTTTTACATGCCGTATAATCATACGACATGGCCGATGTCAATTTTCTGCATCATGAAAGTGATGCAGGGTCAAACCCATAACCTTGGGTGCAGATCATGCCACCTAGCCGGCGGTTCACCCTACTATATTTCAACAGAGAGTCTTAACATATAAAGCGGCATATTCAATTCACATGAATTAGAGTAAATACAATAACATCCCATATTTAAAGCCATTGTTTGGGAAATAACTGAGGTACACAAATACAAAAAATATATATTTTCACAATTTTCCAATTTCTTCTAAAGTTGTTTAATGGTTTTCCTTCATTATTGAACATTAGTTAACTTGAAATGTACAAACACTTTGGGGATGCTTCTTTTTTTTTTATCGAATTTCTTACGATTTGAACTTTTATAAACACATTTATATTTTACCACCTTTTTCTTCTTTTATCATTTCTTTAAAATCAAGCTTATGATGATTTTATAGAAATTTAAATACTTGCAATTCTCAAACACTTCCCTGCCCAATGCAGATGCTCCTGAATTGACTGCGCACTTTTAGAATGGTTTCCAGCTTATATAGATGACGGATTTCTTTCTTGCGAAAAATGCTTCATGTATGACTCTCTCTTTGCTCCAATGTTTGTATAATACAGAAGGAAATACTGTTACTTTCTCGTTCAAGATCACAAATTCTATAATACGTTTAATTAATCATACATATTTAAAAGTTCCATCAAGTATAACTTACAAATTTAACAAAGCTTTCTGTATAAAAACTTTTTGTTCATCTACAAGGCTGCTCGTGAACAGTTTCAACAACAGAAAGAGAATTTGACGTTTTAAAAGATCAGAGTTTCCTCGAGAATAGTTAGTACGGTTTCATTTCTATTAATATATTAATGCTGGTTTTTGTTTTATCCTCAAAATATATAACATTATATTATCATCATCTCTAATAAGTGATGTGCATCTGTTTTGAAATTTCTGTTGTGCTGCTTATTTTTTACCTTTCTTAGTTGAAGACTATGTACATAATAGATGTCTTTTGTAATTGCCCTATTTCCCAACCATTCGGCATTTTTTCATCTCAACTAGGCGACTTTCAAAACAAGGCAAATTTTATGGGCCCATAGGTCCCAGTTTGCATCAAATTTAATTACCACCCGAGTCGAGAGTTTTGTGTGTGAGATTATTTTAAATTCTAGACTCAATATATTTTCTTTGGAGTATTGAGAAGAATATATTTGTTTCCCATTTCCTGTAAATACATGAATTAAAAATCCGGAAAATAACCTTATTTTATAATTTCGTACTTGCGAAAATTGTTTACAAGCAAAATTGTTTGTAAAATGTAAATGGTCACAATGAACTATAAACAGGTTTGAACTAAATGTAACTTTTTTTTATCGAAGCAAAGAGTAAAAGATTGAAAAAAATATAACTTAAAAAATGTTTGCTTGCTAATTTAAATGCTTTTTTCGATCCGCCTTTCTAAAATGATTCGTTTTATACAATCTCAAGGCTTATATTATCTTTGAATATTCCTTTTCTCTCGGAGCCTTCTGTTACTTTCTATTTCCACAGAAATTTTGAGCACGTGATTTTAAAGTATTTGACTAGTGTATGAACGCGTATTTTGATGAAAAAATGGCGGTTTTTATCTCCGACTTTTAAATACTTGAATTTTTTACTTTCTAAAAAATATCTTACTTTTATATGTACTCTAAATATTTAAGTTTTCGTGTCAAGCGAGAACCACAAAAAAGAACAGGAAGGCTTGGCATTTCAATAAAAGTTTTTGAAGTTTTATTGAATGTATTTAAATATATGAGGCAACAATAAATATATACATATTACATGCATATATACATATATATATGGGGTGATATATTTTTTTTAAATTAGTGTGCCAGTTTTAAGTAAAACATTGAAACAACTTTGCTTATTTTTGTTGTCCTTTTCCGATTTGTTGATTATCTTACGTGCTTCCTATTTCACTTCCTTTTTTATATGTTTAGACAAAAGCTGACTTTTTAAAGAAAAAAATATTTGTTATTTTTCCTACAGAAAAGATCTAGCCTGTCTAAGAAATGGCAATTTCATGAAAATCGCTTTACTATCGATGGTAACAGTATTGAGAATATTGAAACAGCTGATTCCTTTTAACATTGAATCAAATAGGGCCAAAAAAGTTGAAATCAAGCTATTGGAAAATTACTTAGAAAAATCAAATGTAAATATTCAAAACAGTCAACTTGACAAATTTAATTTCGTTGTTCACCGCAGTTTGTTGCCTTGAGGGGATTTTTTTTCTTCATGTGAGGGAATGGAATCAATAAAAAACTGTTCCAAATTTTTCTCAAACCTGACCCTCATATTCAAACATCGCTATTTTTTAAAAATATTTATCTATGCTGAATAATAAATTCTTTACTTTTAAGTCTTATTAGAAAAGTATTTTATCTGTTAAAAATTGATGGACTTTGTTGTTTTGATGAAGAAACTTGCTTTTCCCAATGAGAGAAGAAAGGAAACTGTTGGCAAAAATTAAAAGATATTATCAGGAAAACCTAATTGCACGTTGTACGAAATGAAAGGATTTCTCTTAGCGTCAATACACTTGTGCAGATGGCATTAGGCAAAGCAAAGGCTACTCATCAATGAATGGTTATGTAAAAGCTATCTCAGTGGAGCCCGGTAATATTTTAGTTATTGTAGCAATGGCTTAGTACTGTCACATAGGTTGAAAAGGCAATGTGATCCTTCATTGAAATATATCTGTTCAAACTATAAAGATATTGCTGGCAACATAGAGGTTATGTATGCCTATCAGTGATCCAATACGAAAGATGTACAGTAGAGCTACTATAACGGAGATGGGAGGTACGAGAGCGTCTTCTGCATAGCACTTGTATAAAAACGAATATTTGGCCAGTATGTCCCTTGAAGAAAACGACGAAAGGTGTAGGAAACAAAAATAAAGTAGTTGATAAATTAATAGGTATAAAATCCAAAGTTATATATTATGCCATTTCTGTTCGAAGCAATGTATGCAATCTTCCAAACGTAAGTAGTATAATTTCTGCATTTTACCATTGCGTATCTGACAAGAGCAATCCATGGACAGTGTCCCGAAGGCGATGAAATAGGTGTCGTGGTGAAAGCTATTGTTAATTAACTGAAAGAAAATAAACCTGGACACCCAATTAAAATTACCCACCGTGTAGAAAAGGCCGGTGCACGTTAAATCTGTCGAGACTCAATGTCCTCCCGTTGGTATGATGTGGTTGTTAGGAAATAGGGGGCAGCTCAGGTGTCGTCCTCATCACTTAACCGATGTTCAAAATGTCGAAATCTGTTACCAATAACCCTCAAGTAGCTGAACAGAGGGACGCTAATAAAACTCTCTCCCTCCCAAATAAAGCCCCCATATCTGAAACTGTGTACTGAGACTTAGTTACTAAGACGTTTTAATGGCAAGACATAGAACCGCAACGAAGGTTTGCAGTAACATTTTACAAAATATTATACCCATAGACAGATTTATTGTACTTGAAACATGAGCGTTTAGGTCCATTATTGCTCCAAGAATCCTTTTTAATTTTAGATATACTAGATTATACCGGTTTACTTTGCAAATAATTAGAAATGCAAACATTTCAGTTTCCGCAAGTCTTGTACAGGAATTTTTGTAAATTTTTTAATAAAGATTCAGCTTTCGTAAATCATTTCTTAGAATGTACAAAATTATCTCAGAAAAAAACTAAATATGAGCGGAAAACAAAATGTCTACGGATGTAAAAAAGGTTAAGTGTATTTATTCCTGTTGAGGGTTTTAAAGCTCCCTTTATACTGTTTTCTCATTGTGACTTCTAATAACATTTTATAATAAACGATATTTTTTTAAAAAAAAAGCGTTTTCAAAAGAGTTCTTACTGTTAAAATGTCACAATTACATTTTGTAGTATATATTTCTTAAATCCTAAAGTTCCAAAGGTAAATATATATTTAATTTTCTGTGTAAAACAATTAATTACTTTTAATTCAAACATTTTTTTCTTGCTTATTTTTTATGTGTATAATCATTAATTCATCAACAACGAAAAAAACTATTTATTTAAAGGTAAATAAATGTCTTTTTGATGCATAATTCGTACAAAAAATTATATTTGAAAACTCTTTATGTATTAAGAAATGTTCCTTTTTTTATTCTTTTAATATCAAGAATTGTAATTTCATAAACTTCTAATTTTAGACCTTTTAATGCATTTTTCTCAAACAGATTTTTTATATTTTACAACATGGTAAATAGGATGTCTCTGAAAGATTTTAGACCATTGTTTGAAATTTTGCATTAGTGTTTAGTAATATTGCATCCATGTTGTGAGCTATGAATATATATATATATATATATATATATATATATATATATATGTGTGTGTGTGTGTGTGTGTGTGTGTGTGTGTGTGTGTGTGTGTGTGTGTGTGTGTGTGTGTGTGTGTGTGTGTGTGTGTGTGTGTGTGTGTGTGTGTGTGTGTGTGTATAAAAAAAAAAAATCAGTACATTTGTTCTTTTTAGGATACCTTTTCTCTACGAAAGATAAGAAATAAATGTAAATTGTTTGGATACAGATATCATAACATAGGTAACTGCTTTTTGAATTATTTTACAGATGGTTATTTTATCTTATGCAGAATAATTTATTTTAAAGTTGTTAACATAATGTGTGCAAATAATGCCATATTTGAACCTAAAAAAATATTCTATTTTTTTAATATAAAAAAATACTTTTAAAGGATTTTTCGCCATTTTTATAAGTTTTTAACTGCAATCAAACAAAAGATGAGTTGTAAGATAAATTTCTGACAATGTTTTTAAGAAAGTTGGTGGAACTAATCATATACCTTAAACTAGGAGTGCAAATATCGGGGCTCCTAGACAGAAAATCTGCTTTGAACCGAGATTTCTTTCCCGTGCGCAATCAAAGCTGTCTTCTATGTTTCACAATTAGAAAAACCGAATTCTTTCATTCCTTTATAGGAGCTTGGAGGACGAGGTCACAAGAAAACTTCATTATTGCATGAAAATTGAGCCAAAATTCAACTTGTTCTGTTATCTCATTGCTGCATATATTGATACAGAACCTGAGGCCTGAGCACCTTATTTCCTGGCAGTCAGGTCACAGTGTGAAAGAATTGTTTTATGTTATGACACCGACTTTTACAAACCTTTGTAAGCTTAAAAGTTTCCATGTAGGAAAAAATTTGCTCGGAAATTGTTTTTCATATTTTAATCGACGTATGTTTGAAGAATATGAATAAATATATATGAAAGATGGCAGACACATAAACCTAGAGGCTGTGATGAGAATTATAACAAGCCATCTCGATCCTGATTTCCAAACAAATTGTAGAAAAGTGTGATAGGGTACATATAAATCTGATTCACAAATTAAATGCGATTCCAGCTGTAGATAATATGCAATTAGCGCAATGCACAAATTGAATAAAAATGATACTATTGGTTTCAATTTATATATTTTTTTGTTTGTTTTTATTTTGAATGTAATCATCTTAAAAAGATGTAGTCCTCAGCCATCCTCCACTCTCACAATATCGGATCATGGCAGGCATGTCATGAGTTCGAGCCCAGTACCGGTAATGACCCGCTGTGTAGGGGAGCGATGCACGTGAAATCTGTGGAGAGCTCAAACGTCCTCCCGTTGGTGTGGTGTGGTAGTTGGGAGAGGGGATGCCAGCTCAGGTGTCGTCCTCGTCCCTTGACCACGGTTCAAAATGACGAGGTCCGTCGCCAAAAGCCCCCGTGTAGCTGAACAGTGCGACGTTGATATCCACTCGAGCTACAACAAATTGTCTGCCTTCAGCAGAATTAATTTAAAAGTTTTCGTCTTCAGAAATTCTTTCTCGTATCTGCGGTACCCCAGAGAAAGAACCTTACTTTAAAGCAGCGCAAAAATCGGGTCGTAAATCACAACACTGAACAAGTGATGAGAACGATGCCTACTCAATTCTAACTTCCAAACCACGCTACGTAAGAGCATTATGGATTATATGGATGTATTTTATGGATTCTTGCCTCAATGTAGATAAATTAATTTTTCTTTTTTTTGGATAAAAAATCATTTTTAACTCGCCTTACGACCTTTTACTGTTTAAAGAATGTCTAAGGATATTTTCATATTTATAGGAGTCATTCCTTTTGATTTTATTTCCGATGAATTTGGAAATTGCCTTTCTAAAAGATGTCATTTTCTTTGTTTTTAATGAATTATCTTTTATTGAGTAAATACAAGTTTAATCTAATAGATATATATGATTCCTTTCCTTAACAAATTTAATGTACTAAAAATGGAAAATGAATTCTATACCTTAAAGCATGTATTAAAAAATAAGGGAATCACCTAAGTTAGTTTAAGAAGTATTTCTCTTTAAATATTGAGTCATTTCTTTTAAATATACTCTAATTAATTTTGGTAATTTTTAGTACACACAATATTGAAAGTAAATAGTTATTTATTTTTTTTAGTAATAGAAATTTAAAACATACCTGGTTCTTCTCACGACCCCGATAACTTTACATACATAATTAAAGGTTATATTTTAATTAAATTTTGATAATTTTTTATCAATTTAATTTTGACAGTAGATTGTATGAATTATTTTTCCTGTTGTTTTAAACTTCATTTGTGCTTTTAGTAATAATTCTTGTTAAGAAATATCTGATGAATATAAAAACCTATTTTGGAGAATTACAATATTTACTTCAAGTTTTTGCAGTTGATTTGAACAATTTTGCATTTTGGGCCCTTACACTTTTATTTCATTATAAAACTATATATAAACTTTTCTCGTATTAATTTTTCACGACATATATGTGTGAATTCGTATTGAGTTCACGAAAATTAATGTATTCGACTCTCGATCAAATTCAAATACGTTACAAATAATTTATTTTATTATCATTTTTATATAAATCTGTTTAGATATTTTATTTTTTTTATCTTTTTTTTGTTTAGAAAACTAGAGAGTTAAATATTTGGCTTAAAAATCTTTTAAAAGGAAAGGAGATTGTTTAAATAAATTGCTAATAAATATTTCTGTTCTGACAAATATTTCTCAACACCGCTCGTTTTCTGCACAGAATACAACTTACTGTTCGCTTTGCTGCAAAACAAATTTTAAATCAACATATAGATGATAAAATGATTGCAACAGCGATAACACGCCAATGCTAGCAACCCATGCTGATAAAAGTTCTTTGGAGTTGATTTCATGTTTTCGGCGCATGCGCCAAAAGTCGTAGTTTGTTCGAAGCTATTTTCTCCCATTTTCTCGGTTTACTCATTTTTGGGTAGAGCACGACACTTATCTTTATTGAAACCAATATTATTGTAAATTCGATGAAGAATCAACCATTTTGTCGAATTAGTACAAATCGAGAAAAAAAGTGCGATGACGTAGTCTTATCTAGTTTTGGAACCGATTAGAAATTTTAAGGAGAGCACCTGATAACGTTTCGGTCGAACTGTCATGGCGGCCGCCTCAGAGGAAGAAAAGTGTCCAGGAAATCGTGTGTTTATGCCGAGAAGGAGAATTGATGAGACGTAAATTGAAAATTTTTGGCTTTTATATGTGGCTGGGGAAAGTCATGGACCATAAAATTTTGGAATCTAGTGTTCTAGAATATTTTTGTTTATAGTATTAAGTAAATTAATAACAATTCTTTTTGCAAAATAAAAAGTTCTGTTTAAAATTCTCTGAGGTCCCGATTAGTCTTAGCGTCTGTTACCAGCCGACTATTTCACATATTTATCGAGAAATAATTTAGCAATCAGTTTGAATATTTTATTCCCTTTATGACACCGAGATATTTTATTAGTTCATTATATATATAATAATATTTTTAAGTAAATAAATAATTCTTTTTTCAAAATAAAGTTCTGCTTAAAATGCTCTGAAGTCCCGATTAGTCTTAGTGTCTGTTACAAACCGAGTATTCCACATATTTATCGAGAAATAATTTAGCAATCGGTTTGAATATTTTATTCCACGCAGAGATATTTTATTAATTCATTAATAAGATTTTAACGAATATCTCTCAATTTTTGCTTTAAATTGGAAAGTATTTCGCTAAAACTTGAGGCTTGAATATAAAAAAACGGGAAAATTATACGTGTGTCATAGCCTAATTGTTCCAAAAAATATATGTAAATAATCTGCGTACATTTCGAAATGTCAAGAATGACTGAAAAAAGAAGTTTTCTTATTGTAAACACAGTTATTAATTAAAAGAAAAGTGATACGATCTTCAAGATCTCAAAACGGAAACACCTTTTCAAAAACATCTGATTTTAATTTATAATAACAATACGCATTTCCATTAAAATTGCACATGTATAACATTAAGCGTATTTTATAATAAATAAACGTGTTTTATGCGTGATATATATATATAAAAACACGTTTATTAACTGATTATATAAAATTTAATATAATTATACTTTTTATTGCTATATATATATATATATATATATATATATATATATATATATATATATACAGCAGTAATTATACATAAATAATGCATGTGTATAAATTGCATTTGTTTTCACTTTGAAGGATCTAATGATCATTTATGATTTTAAAAAAATACTAATTGGACACTGAGGAAATTGATCTCTACATATAAATATTCATATATATATATATATATATATATAATAAAATATAAATATATATATATATATATATATAATCCAAAACATAAATACACACACACATATATATATATATATATATATATATATATATATATATATATGATGAATCCCCAGCCCCACAAGTGTCAGTTGGGGTAAACTTCCTACCAGGACAACTCAACCCACCTTCCGCATACAAACTTTGACTTCTACTTTCACCGGACTTAAAGAAGACACGTGTACTAAGAGGAGTGGATCAAGGGTGCTCTGCACCCAGTTAGATTTTTTTTAATGCAGTGCTAACACCATCTGTTACGAAATATAGAAATTAAAATAATTGATTGCCTTGCTATTTTTGTATCCCTGTATTAGTCGAACGATTTTTGCGGAAGTGCTTTTGCATTTTACTTACATTTTTAATAATTTTTACTTTTGGTATCTTGTTTTTTTTTTCTTTATTTTGTTAATTGTTTTGTTATCTTTCTTGTTATTTTAATTAGTCAATCTGTTTTTTCATTTTCTGTAATCAATTTTTGCATACTTATTGTTTTCTGAAATGAATGTGCATAGCAGAGACTTAATCTGCTCATTTTGTAATCAAATCTTCACTCGCCCTTTCTGTTTGAAAAGGCATTTAAAAATATTCATGATCACCAACAGGGTGATGTAAATGAAGAGATTTTGAAGGAATTCAATACTTTCAGTGGTATGAATAGTTGCATTTAAAAAAACATTTAGTTTATAAATTTTCACTACAGTAGACTGAATTTTATACATTTACGTATAAATGTTTTCTACTGAAGTTTACATAATTTTATATTACTAAATGTAAACCTTCTTTTAATTTACATTATAGAATTTGTTACATGGAAAGAAGAAAACAAGACTATGTCAAAATATGTTAGACAGCGAGGTTGTAAAACACTTCAAAATGGAGAAATAGTGATGAATTATCACTGTTGTCGAAGTGGGACATACAAACCAAAAGTGAAAGGTCTCAGGAATTTAAAGTCTCAGGGCTCTGCCATACTTGGAATTAGTTTCCCAGCAGTAATAAAAGTTAGACAGAGTACTGAAAATGTAGTAGTGCATTATTCCCGAAGCTTCAAAATCCTGTAACTCAATTGGAGCACTTAAGGTTATCAGAGTCCGATAGGACAGCTATTTCTGGTATAGTATTTTATTTATACTAGAGTTTCATTATTTTTAATTTTATTATTATTAGTTACTATTGTTTGTTTTGTTTATTTATTTTCAGGAAAATTGAAAGAAGGTGTTAGTGAAATTTTTTTTTGCAGGATGTTAGAGAAGAAATTACTGTTGACAGTGGCAGAAAGATGCTTATTGAAAGAAAGGATATCCATAATATTAAAAGAGACTTCAATATTAATGGTTATGTTAAAAGGCATGAAATGGATGCAGTGAGTGTCAAGCTATGGGCTGAAGAAATGAAAAATATTGGAGAAAATTGTATTGTTTTTTTCAAAGAGCAGGGACAATCAGGGAATGACTATTGTTTAAAAGATGAAGATTCAGAATGAAATGATTACAAAATATGGAAAGGACAAAATTTGTATTGATGGAACACATGGGCTAAACACACACACACACAGCTATGATTTTTATTTATACTCAGTTCTTGTAGTGGATGAACATAAAAATGGAATACCTGTGGCATTTTGTTTTCCGAACAGAAGTTCTGAAAAAGTATTCAGGATTTATTTTAGTTCCATTAAAAATACTGTGGGTAAAATCGAAACTACAACATTTATGACTGATGATTCTCCAGCATTTTATAATGCTTGGAGTTATGTGATGGGGAGAGTTAAAAATGTCTTATTGTGTGCTTGGCATGTCACAAGAAACTGGCACCAAAATTTAAACAAAATTAAAAATCCTGAAAAGAGAAAAATTGTTAATAAAGCATTAAAGGCAGTGAAAGATGAACTATGTTTAGAAACATTTTCTAACCTAATGAAGCAATTCATAGAAGACTTATTAAATGACCCAGATACTTCTGAATTTGGAAAATATTTCCAGCAGAATCATGATCAGAGACCTGAAAAGTGGGCCTATTGTTACAGAAAGGGTCTGGGCATAAATACAAAAATGTATTTGGACTCCCTTCATAAAAAAATTAAGTACCATTATTTTGATGGAAAACATGTCAAGAGATTAGATGTTGCAATAGATGGTCTCTTAAAACTTGTAAGAAACTTAATATTTCAACGTTTAATAAAAATTACAAAAAAAAAAAAAAACATTTCCTCTGATAAACTATCAAAAATAGTGAATAGCCACAGATTAAGTCTAGAGATTCAAAGCAATAGAATTGAAAAATTAGCAGATAACAAGTGTAAAATTGAATTTAATCATTCCAACTATTTAATATGCAAGAAAGAAGAAGAATGCCATAGATTATGCAACATTAAATGTACTGCCTGAAAAATTTGTATTCATTCCTATACATGCACTTGTGTAGACAGTTTAATAAGAGGAAATATTTGCAAGCACATTCATAAAGTTGCCCAAATGTTTTTAAATGATGATACACGTAATGAAGAAATACAAGAAAATTTAAATCAAAATGATATTTTAAAAGAAACATTTGATGTTTTACCATGTAGCTCTAAATCTGCTAATAATGATGGCAGTGAATCCAAAAAAAGAAAAATTGAAAGCATTCTTGCTCTTATTGATCAACACGAGTGTACACCAGAAGAAGATAATAAAATTCACAGGAACCTAGATAGTATATTAAATATTTTTTATAACAAAAAAGAGCACAATAATAAAAGAATTAAAATGATGGAATCCTCGACTATAAATATAAAAAAAGAAGATTGAAAAACAACTTGGATATTTCTCTACACGAAGAAAAATATTCACTGCCAGTATACTCAAAAATCCAACTACTGAAGAAGTAAACAATATTAAAGAAGGATTACTGTTAAATTTACAAGAAATTACATCCATCAATACAGATTTTGACCATATTTAATACAATCAAAATAAATAATTCCTAACTGGTGGTTCCTGTGCTTAGTTTAGTTACTAAATAAGATTAATTTATTTTCATTTTTGTGATTCTTTATTCTTTCAAGTCGTCTCACAAACGCAAAGAAACTATTCAAAAAGGTTGATTGAAACTAACGCATATGCAAAAGAAAAAACGGAACACGTTACCAAATAATTTTTTCAAAACAATGAAATTGGAAATTTCTGTACGAATGTGTGTGTGTGACTATAAAAATATTTTCCATCTTACCAGAATTATAACACGGTGAATTCCCGAAAATTTCACCCATAAATTGTTAAGTGTTTAATGTTGCATATTATTATTTATAATTCATACATAAGGTGATAAATGAATTTAATAACAATTAAAATATAATGCGGGGAATTTTCGATTTAACTGAGCTCTTTTCTTAAAATGCAATCCATCTCTAATGCATATTTATAAAATGCATGGATGACCGAATTATTTTCTTTCATTGTTCAAATATTTCACGAATTTATTCAGACAGTGTGAGTGAGGATAAAAACATATTTACACTACAGAAATAACCAACGAAATATTTTTACATATGCATAATTAATAATTAATATTATCTTTATGAATGCATCTTTTAGAACACACCTGTTTTTCAAAATTGGGGGAGGGGCTTCGCATTTCCGTTCTTCTACCTTCCCCATTCATCCCGTCTGGCATGCCCACTCTCCAATATCATGGCCCCACTGGACTTTTAGGGGGGGGGAATAATTTAAAACTATCACATCTGGAGATCGTTAAGATCAATGATTCGCAAAAGAAAATAAAAAAGACACCGATCAGCGCAACTGATTTCTCAATAAGATTTGTGAGGCATTCATGCAAATTTTGAATAAAAAATTTTATTTTATCTAAAATTTTAAATTTGGTGCCATGGAGATGAGTTTGGTTTTTGAATAGGATGATTGAGCATGATAATTTGCATGCGCAGAAAACTTTACATTATTTGACGAAACGGCTTTGAGGTATTCGAATGCGTTCACAGTACTTTTTTAAAAATGGCAAATTAGAACATTATAGACTTTTTTAGGGATCAATATCAATAAATATTAATACTTAACCACAGCAATGTTTAAAATCTAAATTTTACAAAATTCCCACTTATAAATACAATTTTAACGTAAAAACAAACATGTAACGTAGAAACAAAATAATATGTGCCTTGTAAAGCCCCCCTCAAAAAAACCCTGCTCTATTCAATAAATTTTTAAAAATTTTTTTTTTTTTTTTGTGTAGTAATTAAGTGTAAAAAACCAATGTATTAATAATATAATAAAAATCAAATCATTCAATAATTCATAGTTACTAAATTTGATGTTCAATAACGAAAAATAATTTTTACATCTAATTCTAATGATGTGAAAGATGTAAAAAATTTATTTTTTTGTGTGTTAATCACGTTATGAAATATGATCGTAAATTTGTATCTTTTCGTGATACATCATAAACACATTAAGTCAACATAAATGAAATCCCATTAATCGCATTAATGAAAATTTTATGCGAAATTTTAATACGGCATTGTTTAAATAAAATTGAACGTTCCATTTTTTTAAAAATGTAATCCTTTTTTTAATTTCTTTCCACTGCTAACTAATTTTACGATGTATTTTTAAAATGAAGTCACTAACACAAGAAATGTGTTTTTCAATTATAACATTTTTTTCTATTTCTCTAACATGAGATCTTACCGATCAATGCGTCACTCGAGATCATTTCTTTCTATCACGCCCAAAAAAAATCTCAGAACAATGAAATTGTTTATACAAATAACTTCAAAACAATATGTATCAGAGACGCACACAAGAGGGGTGATACACGGGTACATCCCCCTCAATCGCCCTTGATTTTTTTTTTATTGTTGAAAATCCCCTACGTATATACAGTACGTAAAATTTAATTAAGAATTTGTTATTAATAATTTGTTTTATTAAATAATGCTGGTTATTTATTCAATAATTTATTTTCTCATATTTTTTTTTTGGTTCTCGACAATCGACAAAATCAAAAGAATATGTTTGGCTGTGCATTGGGACTTTCGCCCCTCCCCCCTGCCCTCCGCCTTAATCCTGGATCTGTATTTGTCCCCCAACACAATCGATATTAAAGAAATGGTATTAAATATTATCATCATTATTTTTCCATTTAGTCAACTCCAGAAAACAGCTCTGAACGTTATAGACATATGAGCCGTTTATTTTGAAAGTGGCCATTTCGAATTAGACCACTTTTAAACTATACGATTCAAGTCTTAATCTATCTCTGAAAACTTGCGTGTCGAAAAATTATAGGACTTGCTCGAAATATAAGCAACTTGAAATGCTTTACTGATAAATAACATTAAGTTGTACCCGTAACCATGGTAACCGGAAAAAATTGAAAAATGGAGTTAGGCCATTTTTTTTAAACAAACAAACGAAAAACGGTTCATATTTTTCCTATATTTCCCATAATTATCTGTGACTGAACTATTTTTTACTTTCTCACACGGATAAAAAAAACATGTACCATGTTTATTTCGTTAGACTTGAATTTTGATGCTGCCATTCAGGAATGGTACTTTCAAGAATATATATCACTCTCTTTCAAATCCTTCTCAAGAATTATTTAAAAGGAGAATTTATGTTAGGGCTGATTTTTCGCATGAAAAATAGGAAATATACTTCATTTGAAGAAATCAAGTGTAAGTTGTAGACGCGCTAACAGAGCTGAATACAATTTTTTTAAAAAAAATAGTGAAATGAATTATTCAACCCATTGCTAATTTTCTTTTCCTTTTTTAGCTTGATCGCTGATTTATAACTCTTTGTTTATCTCACAACAAGTATTTGTTTGTGATGTCACTAGAGTACTTTTACCGGAAGAAAAGTATACTTGTGTACAGTTTTATGAAAAAAAAAAATTTTAAACTGTGAAATGGGGATTCTCAACCACTGTACCGTGGTACTTTTGTGTGCCGTGAAATGTTTTTAAAAAAATAATTATCGCATTCTGATTTAACATTACTTTATAAATTTGGATATAAAAAATTTGATTGAGTTTGCAATTCATTGTTGATAACGGATAGATCTGCACATGAATTAACTTTGAATGAAGAGGAAGAACTATATATATATATATATATATATATATATATATATATATATATATATATAATTTCCCTTTGTATTAATCGAGATTTAATTTTAAAACATTTGGAAGAGTTAATTCATTCATTTTGGATTAAATTTAGAATTCTGATTCGGATAGACGTGAGATTGGATTTTCAGCATTAACTAACATAAAAAAAATAAAAGAAAAGACCAAGATTTTTAATTGTAGATGACGAAAGGAGAGTGGCATTCTCATTCTTACGACCCAATATAAATAAAATTATCAAAACCTTCAAGTTTAAATTTCGCTTAAAATACAGTCGAACTTCTATATAATGAACCTTTATATTGCAAATTTTTCTGTATAGCAAACTTTTTCCTGCAACCCAGAGCATTTCACGATTTTCTTCGTAAAATAACCTCCCAATAGCAAAGTCCATTTTCTATGTAACGAATTTTTTCTCTTGTGATTCAATTTTTTTCTCCATTTTTTTTAAGTATTTCTGGAGATTTCTTCTCTCTTTTAAATCATAAATCTTGAATTGGTTTTATTAGGTGCCTAACTCGCGTTCTAGCCTAATTCTGGACGTTTCATCCGAGAAGTGCAACCCTTAACCCCCATTGTCCAGTTCACTGGAAACATCTTCGATATCCCCTTTCACCCACAGTGCAGTCCCATGTTCTTGAAATAGTCTCGGTACATTTGTAGTACTGATCAGTCGTATAGGCGAATTCGTTTCTTGTAGCTCGAAAAGGTCAAAACGAAAGTGCTTGAGCATCAAAGAAAAAAATTTAATTCTTTAGGAAGTGGATAAAGGCGTCAAGAAACTTTTTTTGAAGTTTTTCTTTTCTCTTTTTTATAGGTAAAATATATAAAATAAATATATATTAGTTGTGACAAATCTATACGGAACTTTATCACTAACCTTCTGAGTCGTCCTTTTTAGGGAAATTTAATTCCTTACCTATTTCCAATCAACTCCAAAAAGCGGACAGAATTCCTTGTTATGCAGATTAGATAAAGTATTTAAGTCAAACGGAATAGTAAAGTTAGAGCAGTAGGAGATAGAGATTGAAGCAGAAAGTTATAGTGAAGTTAAATTGAAGATTTCTTGTTGGATAATTTAATCTCAAGAAGAGTTGAGATTCCGAGTGGTAAATATTGAGTTACAATTAAAGTCTCATTAAAGTTTTAAGAGTGAGATTAAAGTTAAATGTTCAATAGGAACATTATTAAATATAAATCTGGGATCTCTTATCGTGGTAATCTCTGCGTGATCGTTATTTAATTGTTAATTAATTGGATCATTAATTAATTAAGTTAATTTAAAGGATATTACCTTTAAAACCTCATAATACTAGTTAGATATATTTGTTAATAAGTCTTTGATTCTATTTGGATAAGATAACCAAATAAAGAAAGTTGTTTATAAAAATGGCTACTGGTTCTTACATGACTCCTATTTATTCTCGTTCTCAAAGTGAGGTCCTAGGAGATCATCACATAGTTTACAAAAAGGTATGGATAATAACTTTTTTTAATGTATAGTGTTTATGAATTTAAAATTTGTTTTATATGGTTAACTAGCCGTTACCCACCCGCTTCACTGGGTATTTCACGATGTTGTATATATGTATACTGTTTACATATAGATTAATTATTGATATCTAGCATTAAGAATTCGATTGTATTGAAAAATATATTTATAGCTGTTACACTCTCACCCCTTGATATAAAAAAAGCATAAATTATAATATCTAATTTCTATTTATATCTAAAATAGAAGTAGAAAGATATTTTTCGCTCACTTAACCTAATAATCAAGTGGATTTCCACCAAAGAAACTTTCAGTGGATCTCTACTCCATAAAATAAACATGCGTGCTAAATTTTAAGTCTAAATCTAACAGAGCAAAAACGGAATTTTTATCATCAATACCTCGTTGACAACATTCTTAGCGGCATTACCAAATTTTATTATTATAGTCTTATCAGTTCAAAAACGAAGCATGACAACATTCTTACCAAATTTTATTATTATAGTCTTAGCAGTTCAAAAACGGGAATTTTGTTTATCAATACGCCCCAATAACTCTCCCCGCTTCCCTCTGGAGTTGATTTCCGTAAAATCCATTCTTAGTGGAACTCTATTCAACTAAAGAAAAGTGCTCAACAAATTTCAAGTAAATGAGTTAAATTCAATAACAGGAATTTTTCTATAACACGCCTTAATCCCTCACAACCCCACTCCTTTGGGGGGTCCGTTTTCGCATAAATCTTTGTAAAAGGAACTTTATTCCATAAAAGGAACATACCTTCTATTTTTCAAGCAGGTGGTTCTATTAGTTGAAAAGTAGAAATATTTATCTATTACGCCCCTTAACCCCCCTCAATGACTCTTGAGGTTCAATTTCCCCCAAAACTATTTTGTAGCGAATCTCTACACCATGAAATGGAATTCTCTTACCAAATTTTAAGATTGTACATCTAATAGTTTAAAAATGGGAATAATTATCTATAACGCCCCTGAAGCCCCGCAACGCCACTTAGGAAACGATTTTCACAAAACCCATCTTATAGCGGATCTCTACTCCATGAAGGGAACCTACCTACCAAATTTCAAATCTGTAGGTTTAATAGTTCCGGAGATATCGTGATTAGTCAGTCAGTGAGTGAGTCTCGCTTATCTCCTTTATATATATAGACAAAGAAAAAAGTGAAAGGTGAACTTCTCTCTCTATACAACGAAGTTTTTTCGGGATTTAGTGACTTCGTGATATAGAGGTCCGACTGCATATTCTTATAATTAATTTGTTAATAATTACTCATTGGACATTGTTTCGTTTTTCTTCTTACATATTATTTTCTTTAACATCGAATCATATTATCACAAACTACATATTTTACATTTATACTTAAACTTATTTTATTGTTGGAGTGCCGTCAAATTTGGAAATTGTTAGAAGTATACTGCAACAAAAATAAGGTTGGGAATCACTGGTCTATATAACCATTTAAAAGTTATTTTTTGTAAGATTTCCTCTTTTCAACCATCTTCGAGCCTCTTTGAACTATCCGAAAAGTCCTAACCATACTTTTTTTCTTTCATCTTTTCCACCCTTTTAGAAATCGAAAGCCTTGACTATCCCTATTTCTTCCATTGCTCCGACTTCTGTTCTAACAGAAGATGGGGTCTAACGCTATTTATTTCGAAGTCATGGAAAGCAAACAAATATGGCTAATCAGCTCACATTCTTCTAAAAATTCGAGAGAAAAGATAAGATTGTAAAGGAACACATTCCTGGCCCTTTCCTCTGTGAATCTGAGAGGATTGTAAAACAACTAGTTTTTAGAAAAAGGATTTCTCCTACCTTCTTATCCCATTCCAGACATGTTACTGAGTAGAAAAAAAACCTGCCCGGAGATTGCTTAAGCCTATTGAAATTGAATTCGAATGGCATGTTACTTCCTTTGTGCACATTTTAAAAGAAGTTTCAATTAAATGGCATTATTATTAACACGAAAGCTTAAGTATCCGACACAAGTCTTTTTTTAAAAACAACACAGCAAAAGTGTATAAGACAAATAAAAAGAAGACATAAATGACTGATTTTATTTTATGTTCACGTAAATACCTTGATCAACAATTTTTAATTATGTACTCGTTTTCCTTAAAAGTTCTGAAGCAAATTAGTATCAAAACAGGCTATTTTTTTTTAAAAAAATCGTGCTAAAAAAATATTTGCACATTGAAATATACACTGCTGGACAATTGCTAAGGACGGATCACAAATTGCTATGTTGCATAACATTAAGTGAGACATGAGGCCTAGTAGGATAAAATATAGTTGCCACACTGTTCAGACATTAGAATAAAGAATATTTATTGTTCTGGAAAGTACAAAAGCTGTGGAACATCTGAAAGAAAAAAAATGTTCATTTGATCTGCGTACGGAGAAATGGAACAATGCATCTAAAAGTCAGCAGGCACCTTAAAGAAAGGTATCAGTACGGGATATGTCCACCGTGGAGTGTGATGCAACATTCCACACGTCGTACCATACTTTGCACAACATTATCCAGCAGCTGTTGAGGCAATTTATCCCATTCCTCTGTGAGTGCACGTATGAGGGTGTTCTTGTTTGTCGGAGGATAGTTTCGACCAGCAACTTGCCTCCCCAAAGCATCCCACACATTTTCAATGGGGTTTAGATCTGGAGAACGCGCTGGCCATACGAGACGTTGAATACCCTCGCTGTCTAGACAATCTTGAACAGCGAGTGTTCGATGACATGTTGCGTTGTCGTCCATAAAAACAAATTTATCACCGACAGCACCACGGAAAAGACGAACATGAGGAAGTAGAACTTCATCAATGTATCGTTGGCCCGTCATAGTCCCATTCGCAACCACATGTAGGCGCGTGCGGCCATTGATCATGATGCCGTCCCACACCATGATACTGCATGTCGGATATCGGTTCTTTTCCTGGCTATTTTCTGGACGATAAGCAGTACCACTCTCGCGCCAGATCAGTTGGCGTCTACAATCGGATGACAGACTGAACCTACTCTCATCTGAGAATAGTACGCATGCCCAGTCCTGTTCAGTCCAATTGTGATACTCACGACAGCATTGCAAACGGGCAGTACGGTGCTGTCTGGTCAATGGGACACACACAACAGGTCTGCGTGCGTATAGTCCTCCTCCCTCAAACGTCTGGCAACAGTTTTTCGGGAGATCTGCTTTCCTGAGGCAGCAAGAAACTGATTTGCCACCTGCTGAGCTGTGGTGCGCCTGTTACTTTTTGCTGATAGGACGATATATCTGTCTTCTGCAGGCGTCGTACTTCTAACATGACCTCCCCCGTGCCGTCTACTACACATTCTAGTAGTTTTAAATGACTTCCACAGCCGTGAAACAACGCTGTGAGCGATGTCGAACACCCTGGCAACATCTGTTATTTTTCGCCCTTCTTCGATCTTTCCAATGATTCGGCCACGCATAAAATCATCTATGTGATGTCGGGAAGACATGCCAAAAATTTTAAGTTCGTCTATTAAATCTTTCCTGTAAAACTTTGACTTGAAACAACAACTGTCCACACGCGTCAAAACCTTTAAAGCTCTTATGAACGCTATCGCGTGATGAACAGACGTGGAAAAAAAATTTGCCTCTACTCATACTTCTTCTTACTAATATCCACACTTATTCTAATTTTCCACATTTTGCTTCCTTTCATTTTGTGGTTGCTATGGACGATAGTGTTATCCATCCTTAGCAATTGTCCATCAGTGTATATATACATCAACAACAAGCATTTTATGATAACTACCTGTTTCCGTAGAAGCTGACGTACAAAAGCGAGAACAACTAATTCCTTATACAAAAAAAAAAAAGAAAGAAAAGGCTTCCTTATGCTTTTACACTCAATTGTTACCTTTGAAATTACCTGCTAGAAGAGTATGTTTCTTAAAAAAAATAAATGCAAACTGAATTCTTAAGACATGAAAATTTTGTGTGTTCTCTGACATAAAGTAGCAAAAAAATTCCAAAAAATATTTGTAAAATTTCATAATTAGTGTTTTGAGTGATGGCTTTAAGATAATCTGTTTTTTTCCCTATATAATCTAGATCAGAGGTTCCCAAACTTTTTTGTCACATCGACCCCTTTCCGTGTTTTTCTGTTTCGGGTAGATAGATCTCTGCTTACTTGATGTTGAATTTTTGCAAATTTATCAACTTAAATGTCTTTTTTACAGCTGATACTAATACTTTAAAAGAATTAAATTTTTTTATTGTAGGGAAGTATAGCGTTTAAAACTTAAGAAGAACAAGTTGATGAATCAAATTAAAATTATATTAATACATTAAATAACTGAACAACAAACAAATGATTTTAGGGAGAGGAATGAATCTGGTGCTTCAATAACAAATTTTCAACATTTAATATGTGTGTGAATCTAGTCAGGCTTCACCCGAAATCTTTTCTGTTAATAAATGTCCAGTTTATTATTATTATTATTATTTTTGAGATTGGGAAACTCACTGAAATTCCCTATTACTCGGAAAAACAGTTAGACATGCCTGACAAATAACAGGTATGTCTTTTTAAAGCCAAAATTGCTGTCATCCGTTTCCAAATTTTATTTTCAGACCTCCATTAGGGCCTATTCTGATCAGTTCCTATTATGACTGTAAAATGACATTTTTTTCAATGTGACTATATGAATTCTTTCTCATTGTCTATTGTTGTATTACAATGAAAAAAGCAATCTTAAACCTTGTTTCAAAATCTGAGTAAAGGGCATTTAAATGTTGACCTTACATTTAACTGTCCTGACAGATTGTCTGTGACAAATTGAGAAAATTTGCGACGCCCAATATTATACTTCTTTAGCTTAAGGCTGTTTTCGGTGAAAGTACGAGAGCTTGAACTAAATGCGAGGCACATTTTCAGATAGAAAAATGCCTCAATTTCCATGGAAATTTGCAACATTATAACTCATACCTCTGTTAATAATAGAGTGTTTTTAAAAATTTCAAAATATTCTATGAATATTTTCTTTTTCATTTTAATACGTGAAGGCGTATCCCATTTAACATTACGATATAGGAGGAAAAACACGAAACACATTTTATACCAAAAAAAAGGACTCAACTCGGTTAAAAATGGGAAGTATGATAAAAAATACTGCTTTTTAAAGGATAGTGAAGCCACAGAATATCATATCAATTTTTCATTTCTTTTCTATCTGAAAAAGGGTTCTAAATTCGGGTCCTATTCTTTAACATTAACCGAAAACAACCTTAATTCTGGAAATAAATGCCGAAATGGTCTTTGTTTTAGTAAAATGTATACTGTCACCTGCAACCACAATTTAAACTTATTAAATTTAGTAAATGAATCAGTTAAATTGGTAAAATCTGGTTTCCCTTAAATCATATATTTTAAAGGCTGTTTTCGGTTAAGGTTAAAGAATAGGACCCGAAATTGGAGCATTTTTTCAGATATAAAAGGAATGAAAAATTAACATGAGAGAGAGATATTCTGGCTTCACTATCCCTTAGAGAGCAGCATTTTTTATCAACTTCCCCTTATAAACCAAGTTGATTCATTTTTTATCCTATACAGTTATTTTAAATGGGCTTTGCCTTCACGTATTAAAACAAAAAAAAAAGTATTCACGGAATATTTTGAAATTTTTAAAACCACTCTATTATTAACAGAGGTACGAGTTATAATATTGCAAATTTCCATGGAAATAGGGTCATTTTTCTGTCTGAAAATGTGCTTCGCGTTTAGTTAGATCTCTCGTACTTTTACTGATTGATTGATTGAATATTAACGTCGCACTGTTCAGCTACACGAGGGCTTTTGGCGACGGACCACGTAATTTTGAACCATGGTCAAATGACGTGGACGACACCTGAGCTGGCACCCGCTCTCCTAACTACCACACCACACCAACGGGAGGACGTTTCAGCTCTAGACAGATTTAACGTGCATCGCTGCCCTACACGGCGGGTCTTTAGTGGTACTGGGCTCGAATTCGTGACCAGGCAAGCCACGATCTGATACCTATAACACTCGGCTACCGCGGCTACCGTACTTTTACCGAAGACAGCCTTAAAGGTTAAAGTCAGATCTGGTGCAACATGAGCCACTCTCATTGAACCCCATTTACACCTCATGCACCTCCAAATTATTTTTTCACTTGCTGGGACGCCTTGGAGGTCGTCATAGACCCCTGGGGGTGTCTCTATAAACCACTTTGGGAATCACTGATCTAGATTAACGCCTCATTGGAGGCGTAGGAGAGGGAGGGGGGAACCAAACAATCATGATTTCAAAATTGTGGCCAGTATGGTTGCAATCAAGAGTGTTCCAATTATGATGCCAATGAAGACGCTTTGTGTAGAGGAAGTTAATGCGTGTTGAATCTGCCCTGGTTCAAAATCCCCGCATAGATGACAGAGATTCTCAACCACTGTGCAGTGGCCTTTTTGTGTGGCGCCAACGTCTTATTCAAATTATTAATTAAAATTTAAATTAAAATAAAAATTTAGTACCGAATCTAAACCGCCGTCAATTCTAAGCCACACCTCAGATTCTCAACACGTTTTTTGTGAAAAAATAATAATAAATGGGGCAAAAAGGTTTATTTTTATATCCGATATGTATGAAATTTTAAGAAAATTTCAAATGAGATCTAATAAGAAATGAATAATTCAATTATTTTATACCAGCATTAAAAACTTGTAAAACATACATGAACCTGTAATTACAACTATTTATTAGTATCACACACACACACACACACACATGTGCAATATCCCCCGTCCAATAAATTCTTCCACCTTCAATTCTAAGGCACACCCGATTTTCAGCAGAATTGACATTGGCAAAAAAGTGCGGTTATAAAGTTTAGTTTAACTGAAGAAATATACTCCTCAAAAGAATTAAGACAAAAATAACTGTTGGGTAGTTGCTCCCTTCCTGATAGGATAAAGAACTTTTTCGATGCTCTGCTTTTCTTATTCAAAGCATTTTATAATAATTTTACTTTATTTCTCAGTAAATTTAACTTGTGTATTTTAACATTAAAGGGCTTTTATTTAATAATAGGTCACTCAATCATTCAATAAAAAGGTTAATCCCGGGAGGCCTTGGAACTCTGAATCCCTCTAATGATACTTTTAGGGAACTAACTGAAAGAATTTTAGAAATTCCTATTTCCCTTACCCTATGACTTACCTTTGTCCTTGGAGAACAAGTCCTGACACAAAAGATAAAAGCAACTTGGGTAGACTGTGAACCCTTTCCAGGAAAAAATGTTCGGTTCTCGTTCAAACTATGAAAATATTATGAGTGAAAATTCCCTTTGGAGTCTTCCATTCAGTCGAATGAATGGCTTTATTTCCCTCTTCCGATTTCAGATATCGCAGATTTCGAAGTAGGAAATAAAAATGTAGCCCAATTATTTCTTTTTGAATATCCAATACAGAAGTTTAACCAGACTGCTGTAAACGAATAAATATACATGCAACAACTTAAATTAATACTTATGCAAAAAAATTCAGATTTTATTTAGTTATAATATCAAAATCGTAATTCCGAATACCCGCTTTCGAGACGTGTACTTGTTAAGCGGTTGAAACTTTTCCTTAAACAATATATGATGTCATTTCTATAAATATCGAATAATTCCCTTCACTTGAACACGTGATTAAATTCTTATGTTACGCTTTTCCCAGTTTATCCTTGTGTATTGAAATGTGGAAATAAAGCTATTCCTTCTCTTGTATTTTTGTAATTGAGTGAAGAGCACAGAGGTCCGTTGCCAAAAGCCCTCGTGTAGCTGAACAGTGCAACGTTAATATTCACTCACTCAATCCTCCATTGGATAATTCCTGATAATGGGTAAGATTACAAAATGAATACATGAAATTCAAGTCATTCCGAATCCTTTCTACAAAAATTTCCTGTTTTTCTACAAAAAAAAATAAAAAGCCCTGCTACTAATTAATTTCGTTCTAAGTGAAATGTTCACTCACAACACATGTTCAAGTCTTCAGCATGGTTCTCCGATTCATGTTTTAAGATTTTTATTTAACATGAAACATACTTGCAGTGCAAAATAGGAATTGGTTGTATATGTGTAAGAATTTAAAAAATGGGTTTCCTAATTTTTCTCATGCGTATTGAATATTTTACCAAAATAATAAATATTATTAAAATATGATTTTTACAAAAAAAGCATTTTTAAATGTGTGAATTTTTTGTAAAGTATGTTGAAGAAAAATTGAAGGTGTGCTATTCCAGAATTAAAGTATAAAAATGTATTTTATTTATTTATTTATTTTGTGAAGAATTTGTAGGAAAGGGGAAACATGCAAGGGGGGGGGGCATTTGAATTACCAAGACTGACATCTGTTGAACATTTCGTAGTTGAAAGATGAGTTAAACAGGATTTATCCGGAAATTTCATTCTTATCTTGAGAAAATATAAAAAGGGTTTAAAAAGGGTTTTTATTATTTTTCTTTTAAAAAAAAGCGTCACGCACACAAATAAAGCCTACGAATATGAAAGAAAAAAATATTCAACGAAAAATAAATTTACAAAAATTATTATGAAGTATTTTTTTTTTTGTTTTCTAAAAGGAAACTAGATGAGATAATTTCCCGGTAGCATTTCTGAAAAGGGATAAATTTTATTTAATGGAAAAGAAGCTACAATAAAAATTTATTATATGGTTTTGAAACAGCATACTTTAGCTGATACACATAAAGGCGTATTTTTTCAATTACATTTCAGAAGGGTTCCTAAAATATTTGTTTGTATGGAAGTCCAACCTGGGCTCACGTGTAGTCCACCCTGCGGTCAACAAACAATAGGTGTGCTCTTATTATATTTGGAAGTCGCGGAATTCTTCATTTAAATATGTTTTTACTACATACAGTGATTATAAAAAAATAAACATGTCATTGAAAATGAATCAGTTCTGATGCAAATGGTTTCAATTTCATAATTATGGAACAGTTCTTCAAAATCCGAATCCTCAAATATTTCAAACGGATGATATAAAGCTAAACTCTCTTTTTAAAAAGAAATTCGACCAAAATTATTAAGCGGACAAAAAAATGTAAGCAGCTGTTCGTTCATTTCTGAATTAAGAATGAGTCATCGCGAATTAAGAACAGTAAAAAAGATAGAAAAACAAGAAAAATCAAACGATAGGTTTAGGAACTATACCGGAAGCTGATATATTAAAAGTTAATAATAATAAAAAAAAGTTATATTATATTATATTCTCGGTTATAAAATACATCGATTTTTTTCTTTTTCTTTTATTTGAATGACTTTCTTTTGAACAAAAAGGAATGAGGGGAAAAATGAGTAAGAATGTTATGATTTGTGTGGTTAATTTTAAAAGGATTATAAGGGAACCATTTTGCAGTAGAAATATTTCTTGAATGAAAAGAACATTTATTCATGGATTGTTAATATTATCTTCTTTTTCCTTTTTGTCCGGGAAACTTGTGGTTGGTATCAGAGTCCATTCCATAGAAAATTCTATAAAGAGTATACTATGTGAGAGAAGACTTTTTGACGACAGTTATCGAACTGATAATGCGAATGTTTTTTTAACTAGGATGTGTGCATGACAAATGAATACAATTTTTAGGCATTAGCTTTAGTTATAAATAGAAAACTCAAATAACAACTAGGAAGCTTTTTAAGGTATTCCATCGAAAATACAGTAAATTGAAATTGAACAATATGCAGACTTCGCGTGCAGTAGTAAAATACTTTTTTTATTTGAAATATATATATCTTGTATATTGAATATACTAATTTAAAAATATGTATTATAATATTAAATAGCTTACTTTTTTACATGATCCTTACTTTTTATGCATTCAAACTGCAGCAAAAACTTTCTATTTGTAATGGTGCGCATATGACAGATGAATCTAAGATTCTCAAAGATCCAGAATGGACGAGATATCCATTCGTATAATTTTTAAAAAGTTTGTCATCAGAAATTTGCTTCTATAAATGGAGATTTTATATTTAAAAGAAAAATTTTTGACCTTCGCATTTTTCATAAGAATCATAATTCTAAAAAAAAAATCTTGTAAAATAAAAAGTTTTCGGAAAAAAAAGGGACAATTTGCCCCTACGAATTTCATTAGAAATTTAGCAAAATATTCTTTCGGAACCTAAATGCACATCTGTCAATTAAAAACGAACCAATTTCTTGATATAATCTATTAACTCTTTTTAATTCTTATGGATATTCGAGCGACGATGCTACACATATGTTTCTTAGACGGCCTTCTTTTCTATTATGTGCACTAAGTTCTGGGTATATAAATATATTCAGTTTTCTGTTTCTTTTTTATTACATAAGCGGTAAATGATTTTATTCAATTTTGATCATTGAATCTTTTTCTTTATTTAGTCTTCAGTTTACAAGCAATACACTCATGCTATTTAAATGTAAATAATGTATACAGTATATTAATTATGCTATTTTTGAAGCTTGTCGTCTCAACATTTTCTCTCCGCAGATTTTAAATTTTCAAAAAATTTAGTATTGCAATAATAAAATGTAAATTTTTTAAAATTCCTACTATTAGTTCACTCTCTCCCTATATATATATATATATATATATATATATATATATATATATATATATATATATATATATATATATATCTTGTTCAAATTTTCAATCGTAATAAAATACTTTCTATTCATCCAATCCAGTTCAAAAGCATTTTTTGAAACTTGTGAGTGAGGGAATATTAACGTGGCACACACACACAGTTGAGCTTCACGAGGGCTTTTGGCGGCATGCCCAAAGGAACCGAGTTCACCCGAAAAGGATTTAGAGCTATAAACCGATCCCTCGGAGGACTTTTGGCGACGGACCTCGTTATTTTGAACCATCGTCAAGTGACGAGAATGACACTTGAGCGAGCATCCCTCTCTCCTAACTACCGCACCACGCCAACGGGAGGACGTTTGAGCTCTTGACAGATTTCATGTGCATCGCTCCCCTAAACGGCGGGACTTAAGTGTGACTGGTCTTGAACTCATGACACGCCAGCCACGATCCGATGCCTTGACCACTAGGCTACCACGGTCACCTTAAACTTGCACTTGATGTCAATACATTTTTTCAAATATTAATTCATTAATTAAATTAAAAAATGAAAAAATAGTAAAAAACAAAAATAATAGTCCAACAGCACGCATGTAAAGGAAATTTATTCGTTCGTTGTGTCCATGCAGCGCAATAGATAGCGCGTTGGACTTCTAATTCAATGGTCGTGGGTTCGGTTCGAATCCCCCCGGGAGGGACTAATTTCTGAGAATGTGATTTCCTTTTTTACTATACTTTTTTTTTATCAGAATAACTAAATTAAATGAATGAATAAATAGTAGCAAACGAACGAAAATAATCCAACACCCCATATAGGAAGGAAAATGGAAAATTTCAAGGAAAATGACTTTCTATTTTGTCACTTAATATTATGATTCTGTCATGTGTAAAAACATATTTAAATTAATTGTAACTATTTAATAAAAAGTAACTATAAAATAAAATTTTATTTGTTAACCTTAGTAGGAATTGATTAAATATATTTTTTTATTACTTGTTTTGCTTAAATTTAATTCATATCTGCATACAGTAATTCTGAGTAAATTTATTCTAATTTAGTTTATTTCTACACTGAATTTTGCTAGTTTCCATTGTATTGATTTTGCTATCTTGTCTGAGAGAGATAATTTTTTCCGAAGCTATGTTTTTCTTTCTTATCTATGGTGCCATCAATATGTTTTGACGCTTTTTTTTATATAAACTTATTTGCTGAATTCGGAATTAAAATTAAAATAAAATATTTACTTACTTCCGGGTGCCGTAAATTTTTTTGATTTAATGTGATTTCTAAAATAAGTCTTAACTATTGTTTTATCGCATTTTAGTATTTTTAAATAATTACCAATCAACTAAATACAAATGTCACCATAGAAAATTTTGAAAATGAAATAAATATTAATAAAATTATTATAAATACAATTTAAGAAATCATAACAACAAAAACACCCACACACACATATATATATATATATATATATATATATATTTGTAATTTTTTTACGAAAGCTCTGAATTTGGTGTTATATTACTGTGGTCATCTATTTTGACTTACATGCTGTCTTGTTATATTTCATTTTATTATACTTAAGACAATTGGGTGTATAATTATTGATTATATATCTATAAACTTGCAGCGATCCTTAACGACTTAAATGGATTTTTTTTATAACACAGTGGAAAGAAAGCTGTTTTCAAAATCCTGATAAATAAAGAAAAGAATTAAGACAGAAAATTGCAGTCAAATCCTTATTTTCCTAACTACTTTTTAGCTTTCTTTTCATTTCCACGGCGTTTCGTCCCTCTTAATAACCCGCGTTTTCCCCGCAACCAAAAACCCCTTAACGAAACTTTTCTGCATGGCCTGTATTTCTCCGCCAAAAAATTATTACCAAAGAGCGCTATGTTGCCAAACGCAGAAACCCGGAAATAGGGAGAAAAATTCAGCAACAGTTTGGGCATGCGCAGAAGTAGGATAAAGTTTGCCACGTGACGTCTACTTCAGCAAACAGAAAAATCTCTTCTCTCCCTTCGAACTTTTTCTCTAAACTATAGTTAAAGATTGAGAAAGAAACGATTGAAAGTTAATTTCTGTGAAACCATAAGTTAAAGATTTCTCTTGTGTTTTCTGGCGTAGACAATGGCCGTGAATCCAGTGATCGCGTAGTTTTGCCAATTCAGCGGATGTGTCGGGAAATTTTGCGCTCTGATAACTTCTAGCTGGAACGAGTGTCATGGCGTCTCTAGAACTTTTTCGTTGGGGTTGCTAACGGGAAAGTAGGCTTGCAGGAAAGGACTTTTCTCTTATCTGCGCTATACTCCGAGATAAAATGCCATTTTTCTCTTGTGAGTGAATAGAAACGCTGCTTTTAAGAATATCTTTCTTGCTTTTCGCTCGAATGAGAAAAAATGACAAAATTCGGTTGGGGGAGGAATGGTGTGGCATAGTGTGATCAAAATCGTTCTGTTATGTTGAAAGTATTTCATTGAAAGCGGAAATATTTCTTTTTTTTTTTACGCAACGAATAATTTTTTTCCCGTTTTATTTTAGATCACTTTTTTTGTTCTCTTCTAGAGAAGAGAAAATAAATTCTCCATAAGCGACGCAAAATGGCGCTAACATGTTCCATTCGCAGCTAAGAAATTGTGATCCTTAGTGTCGTTTTCTGTTAAGCCTAAAGGATGAATTTACTGAGTTAATATATATGAAATTTTTGAATTTGTTTCAATATAGTAGTAGATTTTCTTGGATTTTTGAGAAAGAATATATATATATTTCATTCTTTTTCTTTTGAATTCATTTAGATGCCAACAAATTATTTTTCATTTTTAAACAGACTAGATGGGAGACACATTCTATTAGAAGATACTAGAATGTTTCGCGAAAGTATAATCTCGTTTTAGGCTGTTTTCCGCTTATGTTAAGGAATAGGACCCAAAATCCAAATATTTTTTCAGATATAAAAATACTCAAATAATATTATATTCTAACCTCACTATCCTGTAGAAAATCACTTATTTTATACTACTCATTTTTATCCGAGTTGACATACTTTTTCTTGTACAAAATGTATTTCGCATTTTTGCTCCTAAACCGTAATGCTCTCCATTTACATGTTAAAAGGAAAAACTAGTTATTTATGAAATTTTAAAAACACTAGATTATAAACAAATGCATGAGTTAGAATGTCATAAATTTTTATAAAATTTGAGGCATTTTTCCTGTCCGAAAATGTGTTCACGCTCTTGTGCAGAGGGCGAGATAATGTATGCACAATCTTTTTTTTCCCATTGAGGTAACACTTCCCTCCTGGGTGATAAGTTTTTCCAGAAACAGAAAAAGTGACTTTTCGTTTTGTTTAATGGAGAATATTTTATATTTCAAACTTATGAATTTCTTTAAACGTATTGCTAAATGGTTTCTGGTTATTCTGATATAAAATTTTCTAACGGCATGTGTTTTTTCAGTATTGGCTAATTTTTGTTTTTTATTGTATTTTTTTTAAAAAAAAATTATGTGACGTACAGAAAAAACGTTCGCAATTACAAACAGTGATTTATTTAGTGATACAGAGTAGTGTAAACCAGTTTCAAATCGAAGGATCAAGAATAATACGTGATCTTGGGTGAGTGAGAGTTGAATGACGTCGCACTATAAGGCGATACTCGAGCTTTTGGCGACGAACATCGTGACTTTGAACCATGGTCAAGTGACGAGGACGACTCCTGAGCTGGCACTCCCCTCTCCTAACTTCCACAGCACACCAACGGGAGGACGATAGTCTTGACAGATTTAACGTGCCTCTTCTCTACGGTGGGTCTTCAACAGTTCTTGCCTCGAACTCATGGTATACCTGTAAAAGAGGATTTATATTTCTTGGGATAAATAAATTAAAATAGCGCAAGAAACGTAGATTAGATGGGGTTTTAAAATTTAATAAAAGCGTAATTTTGTTTTACCTTATTTATTCGAATCTAAGTTGCACCCCGAATTCTCAACTCGCTTTTGTTAAAATAAGAAGAAAAAAAAAAGAGTGTATTAAAGCTTATATCGATATCCGCGCGATATTTACCAAACTGAAGAAAATTGAAAGAACAACTAATAAGAAGTGAATAACTAATTTATTTTACTAGTATTAAAAACTTTTACATACAACATTTACTCTAACCATTAGTATCATGTTCAATTTCCTCGACCCCAAACGAATTTTTTCCAGCTCCAATTTTCTGTAGCATTTACATGAAAAAAGAGTGTGGCTTAAATTGCCTAAAAGATTTGTAAGGATTCCCTAATTGGCCGTGAGTTAACATAACCTTACACATCCACAGAACGTATACCCGAACAGAAATTGATAGATACGGGGAAAGATGCAGAAAACACCGAAAATGGCGCACATTGGAACCACCTCACGTACCTTCATCGAACTGAGCGTTATTTTAGTGCATGGCAGGGCAAAATGTGCAACTTCCGCTCAGCCACAAAACACTGAGCGCGGTAGAATAAAGAATGTGTTTGGATAAAATGCGAAAAACAAGAAATGTTGCGTTAAATTTTCACTGAGAGGTTTTTAAACAATATTTAGATCTTAGTTGCTGTGCATCTAATTTCAAATGTTATCAAAGCAGTTTGATTTATTTCTTTGTAATTCCCCCCTCCCCCTTTGTGTTATATTTCATAACAGCCGAAATGGTAGTACATTAGAACCTGAGCAAAATATCTAATAAAGAAAATGAGAGTGATTTTTCCTATTATTATGAGTAATATTTTTTGTTTAATCTTCTAATATTAAAAGATAAATGTCAATCAGTAGCGCACACAGGAATTTTTAAAAGGAGGGGGGGTTCGGGGTTGAAAGTTAAACATTCTTGTATCATGATCCTTTCGATTGTGTCGATTTTCGGGAACAAAACTCAGTAAAAAAATAATTATTGAATAAATAATTAGCATTAATTAATAAAATTAATCTTTAATAACAAATACTTAATTAAATTTTACATACTATATACTTAGAATTATAATCAATCGGAAAAAAATCAAGGGCTTTGGGGGGGTCCGGACCCCCTTATGTGTGCCACTGATGTCTCTTAATGATGAATAAAACTTTATATTTCGAATGTATTCTGTGTAGATAGAAATCTGCGTTGTTTTTTTTTAGTTCTCACTTAAATACCAACAATTGACCCGAATTTAGAGAGGTTTAAAACCGTATTCAAATTAATAATAAAAAGCTTAAATCTGATAATTCGAATAAATTCAAACAAAACCTTTAATTTATTTGATTTTTTCAATCTTATTAAATTGGAATTGAAGATAATTTTTTTCCGGTTTTCTCCTTTTTCTCATATAGAATGAAAAATTATTTTTACGATGATTTTTCAAACTGATACTTCATTGCCAACGGAGTAACGTACATCCCCGCATCACGGAGAAGGGGCTAAGATTCTAGTAACCCAAAGCCTAAGTTATGTTATGGTTTTGCAATTCTATGGAAGACTCGACATTGGGCCCAAAACCTAACTTTGTAGGGGGGTGCAATATTCTCCGTAACGCCACTGTTCATTACATTTAATATACAAAACTGAACGAAGTCAAATCGTTCAAAAAATGTATCTCCAATTCTGGGGTAACAATCAGCACTAATAGTTCCACAGCAAACCATTCCACGAAGGTCGAAAATTTTATTTTCTCCCCCATCCCTTAAATTAGTGTGCTTTCATTTTGTGATGTCAGAAACCAAAATTTTTTAATCGTTTGTGATCAGGTTATCTAGCACATTGTAAGTATTAACTTTATGATTAAATCAATTATTAAAAAAAACAGTTCATCTTGCTTTTATACCAAAAAAATAATTCACGTTCCCCGGACTCTTCCGTGCAATACAGACACTGATACTTCAAAGGTCACGCATGAGTCACGTGTGACCGAATTACGAAAACTTGAAACAGAGAGAGAGATTTCTGAATTTACTTTCATTTTGCGTGCTTGTTCTTCAAGTTCGATAAGCAACGTAAACATTGGAAGGGAGGAAGAATGCACAATTTTAGAATCCGCTTACTTTACATTCGTACTTAGCCAAGATCTATCTGTAAAGCAAATAATTGGTTGATAATTATTTACGATGAAATCATTCTTCCACGCTTACATGCAGAAATTAAATATTCATATGAAAGATTCTTTAAACTCTCAAAAATTCTCATTGTTCTGTGTAAAATGTCCTAGAATTTGGATTACCAAGCATCGGCAACCTACAACACGCGGAGCAATTTTCAGTGACATTTAATACCACCCTTCTCGAAGTAATGAGATTACGTTCAATCGCTCTGTGTGTGTCTTTCCTCTCTACGTCTCAAACATTTTTATTTAAAGGCTATTTCTTACTTTCGATTCTTTATCATTCAATGATTCCACTAAATCTACTTGCGCGTAATTCGTATATAATTTATGTAAAAAACAAATCTTCTGTTTAAATATGATTCATTCTTACCGTTAAATATTCAATTCATATAAAAAGGATTGTATAATACTCCTAAAATGAAACATCACTCATTGCTGCGTCGTGAAAAAAGAAAAGAAAAATCTTAAGAATTATTGAAAGCAAACTTTACGGAATAATGAAAAGATCTAGAAGATAATTCTATCGATATATCTCGACAACTATTTAAATTGCTGTATCTTATTGCCGGAGCGATTTAATTGTTTGAAGAAAATTGCACGTGCTCTGCTTTAGCACTTTTGGTTTTACATTAGCTTTTTTCAAACTGCGGGGGGCAACTCAATGGGGAGGGGATGTGATAACCCTACGAGAGGGGGGCACGAGCATATCGAAAAGTCGAAAATAAAATGTTTAAGTTAACTATCCATTTCTGAAAGGAAGCAAAAAAAAAAAAGTTCTGATGTAATAAAAAAAAATAGAATACATATTTGAAAACTAATTTATCAATACTGAATTAAAAACAATTGAAGTAATTACTAGTGACTCCCATGGGTTTTTCATGTACAAAATTTAATGCTTTTAGACAGTTTATAATTAAAGTCGTATTCTATTATTATCACATTTAATACCTTGTTATTGCATGAGATGGGCGCGATCAAAAAATTATGTCTGAAAATTGAGTCGCAAATATCGAAAGTTTGAGAATCACTTTTCTACATATAAATGTATAAACACACCTTTTCTCATATGAAAAATATTTTGAGTTCTCAAAGAAGTTGTTTAACAACTGAGAACGCGTTCAGAATCATGTGTATAAAATTCAAAGTCACAAATCAAACTCCTGATATTATGATATGAAGTAGAGATATGATTCGAATTAAAACTTCAATTTTTTTTTATTTTACTGTATTAAAGAGGAATACTTATTTTTGTTATGTTGTGTGTTTATTTCTTATTTTAATAAATATTCTTAAAAAGATGCAAAATTCATACAAATTTAATCTTTTATTTATGTTGAAAGAATAGTTATATTTTATGTTGCTAATTTTTATGTTAAAAATATCTTTAAAAGATGCATAATTAATGTGTAACAAAACATTAAATCTGTATTTTGGGCCTTTATTCCATAACGCTGCATGCACTGCAGCGTGTGAATTGAATTAAAAAAACCTATTGTGCGGCCCCCTGAATCCTAATGATAGATTGGTGAGAAGAGAAAACCGAATGGGGGGGGGGGGAGTGAAAAAGAAAGCAAAAAGGGGTCACCTTTCAGCAAAGAATACTTTTCAGCATTTCAATAGCGAATGTCTGTGCAACCATACAGTTTTCTTTTGAAGGAATATTTCCTGAATTTTCTTTGTTTGTACATCAAAAAACAACGGAGAATTTTTTTGAACTTGTTCGTTACTTGTATTTAGTGAATCTGTCTATTGACTATTATGCATAGGTCTCTCCTCCCCCCTCTATCTCTCTATATATACTATACATGTGTATAATATATGTATGTATAATATAAGCCTATTCGTCAGTGGCGAAACGGAGAACATTTACCCCCTGCAAAGTCACGGTTATTGGGCTCCCAAGTTGGATTTTACAAAGGGTAGGGTGGCAGTCGGGCTTTGGAACCCCTAGAGCCCTGCCCCTCCGCAATGCGGGTGCGTACGTTACACCACTGCTATACGTGTAGAAGCTGAGGGCGTATTTTTTCTTCAAAAATTTACCCTAATTTTTTTTGGGGGGAGGGAAGAAGTCAATAATTTTCAAACATGTCTCCTTGAGGGCGACAACGTCGTAGAATATGTTCCAACTTAAATTTCTGTAAAGACGATGATTTTATTTCTCGTTTTATTTTACGTGTAATATCAAAAGCTGCTAACCCATTTTTCTCCTTCGCTTATTACCTTGCACGTTATCTGTGTTAAAATCATACAGTTCTGTATCATTTTTTTTTTTTGAAAATGAGCGGGTAGAGAAATATGTATATAGCAGAAGATTGTCGACTTATGTCCTGGAAGAAAAATTCGCTGTATGATAATCATAGGCATTTAGACATCCCAATGAGTGACTATAAATTGTACGAATTATTTGGAAATTTGGATTCAGACACTGGTTCTGAAGGATTTATATGACTATATTTTTCTTTTAGAATAAAAGTTTCATTCAAAACAACGAAAAAGTTGCAAGATTGAAATTTCATGTGCTTAGTTAATGGTAAACATTGAAAAAAGGCGTTTTCCCCTGACCTTATTTTAACTTTGAGAAGTTCTTGGCTTATACACACGAAGACATATGTGATTTGTAATAAATATATAACAGAGCGTGTTCGAAAAAAATTGTACCTTTTTAGAATTTTTCTCATGTTTTTCTAAGGTACTATTGTAATGTTTTATTGTACCAGAAGTTAGGTAATGTATCAAAGTTTTTTTTTTTGTACCAAAGTTGTACCTTAGAAAGATTCAATATGGGCACCTTTGTGACACGGCAGATATCTAGGTGATACTCCATTTCCGTCCATACTTAACCAACATGTCTCTTGTAATGGCAGCATATTCATTTCTGAACATTCCTCATAGCTCTACCAGATCTCGAGGGAATGTTGGGACAAAGACCGGTCCATTTTCTCCCCTCTCCATGCACTGGGTATCTAGAAGAAAAAGAAAAAAAAGGGTCCATTCTTTTTCGGACACGCTGTACATATGTGCCGTCGCCAAAAGCCCTCGTGTAGCTAAACAGTGCGACGTTAATAATTAATCACAATCATAATCACTGTACATATGTATATACGTGTGAGTGTGTGTGTTTCTATCGAATTAGTATGGCCGTTTCATTATGACCTAGTTAAATTCCTATAAATTTCTTAGCTTTAAGTTAAATGCTAAGTTAGCCATTGAGTCTGTGATCTGTTAAGACTGTGTATGGTGGGTTGTGGTTGTAAGGATACAAAAAAGTTACGGTTAATCGGAACCTTCCTATGAGGAAAACATTATGTGAAAACTAATTATAAAAGTAAGTTCAATATTTCCACGAAGGGTTAGAATTTACGAAAAGTAGCAAAACTTAATTTTGATTAGATGATTTTTTAGACTCAAAATAAAATGATTTTTTATCAATGTAAATAATAAAAAGCGATTACTCAGATGATGAATCAGTTCCATAGACGCTTTTTCCCGTCTTCCGCTTTATACTGCATCGTCCTTTCGACCGTAGGTTTTTTTTAAAAAATGCAACACACACACACTAAAGAAACTTTTAAATGCACCTGTATTTTTTTTCTTGTAATTATTTAATAGATGTCCTATGATCACAATAAATGTTACAAGGTTCTAAACTATCTCTGTTTTTCTTAAATAAAAATTACTTATAATTTTTTCCCTAAAAAAAGCTCACATACCCCTTCCATTCCCCTTGAGGCAGTATTTAAAATAAAAATTAATTTTTTATTTATTTTTCCCTATACATGTATATAATAAACATATACAATATATATATATATATATATATATATATATATATATATATATATATATATATATATATATATATACAGTCGGACCTCGATTCAACGAATCTATCGGGACTGAACATTTTATTCGTTAATTCGGAGTTATTCGTTACATCGGGGTGGAAGCAAACTACATTTTTTGCCCTTAACTTTGAAAATTCTCTCTCTCTCTCTAATAAGCAACTACACTCAAAATATCCTTTGTTAATTCCATCCATTTTATTCATGAGCTAAAGATACTGGAACTAAATTAAATGGCGCTGGGACGTCTTCCGGCAGGGGCTTCGTCTCATTCTTGATTCAGCTTCAATAAGATCATGGTTAGGATCATTTCAACGGTCAATGTTCTTTCCGGATGTTTTCTCCGAAACACGGGGAATTTCGGATATGTCAACTGGCTACATATGAGGACCGTCCTTCTTGTATAGTCCTAGGCCTAGTTCCATTATTACTCATTTAGTCAAAAGGTGGCAATCGGTCGAGCCGATTTGTGAACATTCGTTACATTTTTCGTCCTTTCATTTCTTAAATCATGTACAATTATTTGTTTCGGGTTATTATTTGTACGAGTATTTTACAACGTATATGATATGCACTGTCTACTTTTAAGGGTCAAGGGGGGGAAGAGTTCATTTGTGTAGTTGTCCAGGGCCTCAAGAAGTCTTAAGAGGTCCCTGATATTACGTACCACTTAATTGTAAATTTTAAAATGTTGATTAATATGTGTTTGACCATCTTCCTAACTCGAAATAATTCCTTTTAGAGAAGAATTCCTTTCCATCCTACTACATGAGGTATATTTTCACAGTTTCCGAACAGTATAAAACATTAAAAAATGTAAGTTTTAATAGAAAATTCAATTTCAATTTTTGCATAAAAATCGCGGAGGATTTTTTGTCGACAATCTATCACGCTGAACAAATTTTCGAAAACAAAATTTTCCACAAAATCGCACGTTTAATAAACCTCACTTCTTTCAAGATTGAGAGAAAAGGGTGAAATCTCTTAAAGTAACTTAATGTGGAGTAGGCTGAGATAAGAGTCCCATTCTAAACTCACGCATAACTCTTCTACACCAGTTAAGTCAAACAATTGGCTGCATCTTTCCTTTTCGAAATTTTCTTTCTTGAAGAAAAGTCTTTTTTTGTTCGGGGTAAAAAGAATGTCATCACCCACATTTTTTCTAATCCAAACTAATAAAAAAAAAATTTTTTTTTGGTCGTTGAAATAATGTCTGAATTCGGGGTTTATTATTCGTCAAATAGGGTTCTTGCAATTTATTTTAATGAGAGAAAGAAAAAAATCGTTGAATATATATAGTATAACAAAGTGTAATAAGAGACCAAATTGTACCTCCCACTTGCTAAAAATGAAAGGAATTAGATTCTATGAAACATATCAAGAAAATACATAGTGCAAAAGAATATTGTATTATAACTGGATAAAAAAAGGCAAAACAAAAGAAACAGAGCTGTTAAAAGTGAAGACACCAAAAGAGTCTTTGGACTAAAAGGGAGACAGATTATGATTTCGAAAGCTCTCACTGAATTAGGTCAACGAATTATATGTATATATATATATATATATATATATATATATATATATATATATATATATATATATATATATATATATATTAGTGTAAATTCTCTACTAATGAGAGGAGATGAACATTCACAAACAAAACCTAACAAAATTGAGATTGTAAGAAACCAGACATAGAAGGATATATGAGAAGTAAAAATTATAATAGGGTTAAAAATATAAAAAAATGGATGCTACAGTATTATAAACATTGCTGACTTAAAACAGCGTATATATAAAAAATATATATATATATATATATATATATATATATATATATATATATATATGTATATGTATATATACATATTTCTTATAAAAATGAAACAATCAAAAAATCAATTAAATAAAGATAGACAAAATTTCATTTATGAAATAGGCATCTAATATGGTATGCTTTTGGACTCATTTACAAAATTCAGATATAATGTTACAAATCAGCTAAATTAATGTAAACTTAGAGCAGATAATAGTATCTCTTATAAAAATATTAAATATCATTAAAAAATTGCAAAGTAATTTTATTATAATTTTTGTATATAAGGTGCCAAGTAATATGTAAAAACTAGTACAATTTAATGATCACTAAACATTGTGAAAATAATATAACATTTATCAAGTCGTGACTTATTGATAGAAAATTAAATAATCGCATTTTGACATTTTATACAGTTTAGAAGACGGATTAATGATAGTTTTAAATTTCCACATGCATTATTATTTCAAAATATCACACAAAAAAAACACAGTTAAGAGTTTTGAGCTATTACTATAATGAATTTGATATTTATACAAGCCAATCTGGAAAAATACTCATGAAATAATACAAAATACAATAAATAAATTTAAAACCGCTGCCATATTTTAGAACAGTAAGGAAATTATTAAACGAATACAAGAAACACTGATTTATTTCTTCAGTCTATAGTTTAAATTTTGCAGATCTATTTAATTCTTTAAATATTGATGATTTATTTAAAATACTTTCACAATTCCTCAAAAATAATTTATTTAAAATACTATTAGTTATCATAACTTAAATTCTTTCATTAGGTTAGTACTAAAAGCGAACTACTTATAAAGGGTGTTTTTTTAGAGGTATAGAACTTTAAATTGCAATAAAACAACGATGTACTATTCGATTGACATGAATTTTTTTTATTCGAAAGATAATCTTGTGGCATTACATTTTAAATATGATTTCTGGCATACGACTGCCACGGCTGGCTCGGATGTAGTCCAATCTGGACGTCCAATTTTCGATGACTTTTTACAACATTTGTGGCCGTATATCGGCAATAACACGGCGAATGTTGTCTTCCAAATGGTCAAGCGTTTGTGGCTTATCCGCATACACCAATGACTTTACATAGCCCCACATAAAATAGTCTAACGGTGTTAAATCACAAGATCTTGGAGGCCCATTCACAGGTCCAAAACGTGAAATTAGACGGTCACCAAACGTGTCTTTCAATAAATCTCGATTGTGGCACGAGCTGTGTGACATGTTGCGCCGTCTTGTTGGAACCGCAGCTCCTGGACATCATGATTGTTCAATTCAGGAATGAAAAAGTTAGTAATCATGGCTTTTTACCGATCACCATTGACTGTAACGTTGTGGCCTTCATCTTTTTTGAAGGAGGATTCCACCAGCCCATAAAGCGCACCAAACAGTCAGTTTTTCTGGATGTGACGGTGTTTCGACACACACTTGTGGATTAGCTTCACTCCAAATGCGGCAGTTTTGTTTGTTGACGTAGCCATTCAACTAGAAGTGCGCTTCATCGCTAAACAAAATTCGCTTATGAAAATCGGGAACAACGGCAATCTCGTTTTGGGCCCATTTGACGAATCTCTATGAGGCGTGACTCTATTGATGATGAATTGCCAAACCAAACTGAGAATAAATCACTTGACAGCTGTTAAATCGGTCGCCATCTTGGAAAGTAATGCCAACTTAAACTTCTATACCTGGAAAAAAACACTTTTTATTATAAATGTGGTAAATACTGTCACCAGATTGCCACAAGACGACCATTTAGCAACTGCCTAGCTAATTTATGTTTATATTTTTATGAAAATAGCCACATAGACAATTCTTCATATTACATCTTTTCGTTTTTTAGATACATTATCCTATTTGGATACGAGTGAGAATTTGAAACCAAATTGTAATTTTTTCCTGATTATTTTAATTTGAGAGATCCAGACAAGTAATAACAACTCTGAAACACTATTTTTACATATTGAAATACAATTAAAAGATAAAGTAATTTATACCAATATTCATGACAAAAAATATTAAATTTAGTATTTTTAAAGAGCATCACTGGGAAAATAGTGTGTATATATCAATATATTCAGGAATATTTGTATTAATTACAATACAACGTAAAAAAATTTCTAATTTCGAAAAAATAAAAAAATTATAAAAATTTTATTAAATATTATTTAAATTAAAGAGATAATCAATTAATTTTATAAACTGTTATTTGTGTAAGAAAATTCTTATTTGAAGAATAATAGTTTGCTATTAAAATATATTGTAGATATTCATGTTTCCAAGTATGATTTACTTTTAATTAACGACTTAACCAAATAGTAAACAGCACAACAACAGCTCTTAAAAATAATATATTCCTATATTTTTATTTTGAAGTCCAGTGGTCGAGTGGTAGCATACTTTCCTTCCACGCCGTGGATCCGAGGTTCAAATCTCGGGCTGGGCAAGATCGACTCAGCCTTTCATCCCTTTAGTGGGTTGATTGATTGATTGAATATTAACGTCGCACTGTTCAGCTACACGAGGGCTTTTGGCGACGGACCACGTAATTTTCAACCATGGTCAAGTGACGTGGACGACACCTGAGCTGGCACCCCCCTCTCCTAACTACCACACCACACCAACGGGAGGACGTTTCAGCTCTCGACAGATTTAACGTGCATCGCTGCCCTACACGGAGGGTCTTTAGTGGTACTGGGCTCGAACCCGTGACAAAGCAAGCCACGGTCCGATACCTATACTACTCGGCTACCGCGGCCACTCCCTTTAGGGGGACTATAAATGAGTTCCAACCCTGCTTGGGAACTCAACACTGAGAGTTTCACGTCAAAATGACCACTTAACCGAAGCACGTGCACCCCAGCGCCTAAGGCCACGTATACTGAGATAGAAACAGTAGACTTTGACCCTTATGGGCTGTTGCGTCACTGAGTTCAGTTTAGTTATGTTTTGATTTTAAACATCGAACAATATTGAAGACAAATACAATTAAATTCCTAGAGTTACTCATGTAACTGAATACACTTACGCCCATATTCACCGCTAACCTGACCGCCGGTTAGAGGAAGGAAACCGGGGTTTCGCCGAAAACGTTATTCACCCTCGCAAGTTAATAACTTAACTCCGGTTCAAGTTAAAAAATCCTTACCCAGGGTCACAGCCGGGTTAGTTTTAACTGCACATGCGCAGTAAGCGATTTTTCGAGTGTTTACGTTTTCGTGCAAGTTTTGAAGTAGTTTGAGTTTTTGGATAGATTTTTAGTTTGCGATGAATACCATTCAGAAAGTTTCCACTGTTACTCAATTTGATTTTTTAGAAAAACTGGAAACCAGAAAAGTCAGAAAATTCTATTATATGTAAGTGCGGCTTCATCAAAGCCAACACCAAATCTTTTTCGTACTGCGTAAAATAAATTCTGTTGGCATTCATTTTAAACAGTTAGCGATACACGAGGTTAAAAAGAAGCTGGCACGAGGCGAAGAAAGAAATTGTAGCTCCAGCCCGAAGTCACGGGGTATATTTCGACCAATGAGAATCGACCAGTAAATCCAAGTTAATTAAACTCAGAGTCAAGTAACTGGAGGTCGAAAAAGAGCTGTGAATTGGAGTTCTAACCTGGGGTTGACTGTCGGTTACTTAACTTCAGGTTTCATCGCTGGGTCAGGTTAGCGGTGAATACGAGCGTTACTCTATAATTATTGTACTACAAATATATTTTCACTTACTGCTATGCTACAATGTGGACAGTAATATTATGTATTGAATCAGTATTTGAATTCAAAATCTGCCAAACACAGATTCATCTTGGTCTAAACATCTTTGAAAGCAACTGTTAGTTAAGTTACCTTTATCTTGTAATGGATTTGGAACTTCTTTTTCCATTATTTTCGATAGGATTTCTCTCAGAATTATAAACAGAAAATAGAATGGTTGGCTAGCCGCAAAACTAGTTAAACCCCATTTTTATATAAATTAGTAAGATGTGTCCTAAGTCAGCAATGTGTTTATAATCTGCAGAATCTATATTTTTAAATTTCAATGTCTGTGTTGGTTACCTTTATCTTAGGTGTTCAAATCATTTCTGTCTCTCTTGTAGAGCTTTATAAAACTATCTACTACTACTAATAGTAATAATAATGTACTAAATAGCTATAATTCTAATTAAGCAAAGCATAAATAGAAGCACAACCAGACAATATGGGTAAGAAATAAATTAGCCACTGTAAAAAAATAGCAAACTCTTAACCTCAGAAAATAAGATTATATGTATATGTAAGTGTGTGCGTGCGATTTCATATATATGTGTATATCTGTATACTATATATATAGATATAAGGCTACTATATTTTTCAGGATCCAACACATGACGTATAAAACATACAGAGAAGTAATTTTTAAGCAACATTAAGATTAAAGTAATTTTTTTGAAATTACTTTAGTCTGAATTTACTTTAGTTTACTCAAACAGCGGCCGCGGTAGCCTAAAGGTTATGGTTGTGGCTGACTTGTTCGATCCTTGTGCAACTGAAGACCCCTCCTGTAGATGCCCGATAAATCTGTCGTCGTTCAAAGTTCTCCCGTGGACGTGGTGTGGAAGCTCGAAATGAGGGTGCCAGCTCAAGTGTCATCTTCGTCACTGGACCATGGCTCAGAATTATGAAGCTCCTCGCAAAAGCTCTTCTGTTGCTTTTGTAATACAACGTTAATCAACACTCACTCAGTATTAAAACAATAAACTTTATTTGCTCAGCTGTATTTTTCATAACACATGAAATGCGTTTCGCTTTTTCTGAAATGGTCTGTTTGTTTTAATTACATCATACAATTCAAAACAAGAAAGTTCCTAGTGTGTTTTAACATTTAACAGATGTTTAAATGTACATAATGAGTTTCGCCCTTTCTCTGCACAGAAGCCCATATTTCCCCTAGTTAAAAAAATGATCATTTAGAGCAGATGTCTCAGGGCAAGACATCACAAATTTAATCCTTTCAGAAATATTACTTTTTTTCAATAATATTTGGAACTTTTTCAGAAATCGAAAGACAATATACTTTTAGTTTTGAATTGCCTGGTTCAACAATATGTACGTTTATCAAATAGACCATCAACATATAAGGAATTTCATCATAATTTCTTTGACAACTTGTGCACATTCCTCTCAAACGAACAAGGCAATTTCAATTGATAAAACTCTCTACTCAGACTTCCAAACTTTTATCAAAAATGGTTTTCCACAATTCTAAGTGTTGGATACTATAACTATAAAAATTGGCAACGTTTCAGAAGAATTTCTGCGCATGAATATTATTATTTTCTTTTACAATAAATAAAAAGTTTTTTGTCGTAAGATGGTATAGATTTTTGGGATTTTCTCTTTCCAGAAGTTAACAAATAAACTCAGAATATGTTTGAAATGCTTCAGTTGCTCTCATCGAATTAACTTCTTATCTCAGAACATCATTAAATATGTATTGTCGTATTAAAATGTTTAAAAACTTGATGTGTAACATATAGGTCTAAAATTAAAAAAGTTTTCTTTTTAAATTAACTAATTTTTGTTTAAATATCAAATAATTAAATTTCTAAAAGAACATAATAAAAAAATTATTTTACACGGGAGTTCTCTGTTCCTCTTAAATATTGCTTTCTCTTTGTGACAGAATGATTGAAAAATTGAATCCTTTATAGAAATATTCTGTAATTGCTTACTTCTTATCCAATACTTATAATTCTTTACAAACATTGATTATTTTATGTATTTTATTATTTTGTTTCAAGCAAATAACTATATTTCGAAATTTTGAACGAAATGAAATTTGATCTTGACATATAAATTAATCTAATTTGTCGCATTTATTTTAAACACAAAAAAAACCAGTTGAAATTATTGTTGCCTTGCTTATACAAGTTAGCACAAAAATAAAGAGCACCAAAATAATTTTTTTCAACAGAATATAAGAGAAATGCATGCAAATTAAAGTCGCTATCTGTGGTGACACAATTGGTAAGAAAATGTAAAAAATAAGTAAGTGGCGAAACTGCTTAATAAAAACAATTCCTAATATTTGAATAGAGCACTGGATTTTAAGGAGCAAAGTTTTCTCTTACGCAACTAATAGACAAGTTTTGAGAAATTTCCGAAAGACCTTTCATTGTTTAATGAGCGATGAAGGTAAGATAAATTAAAACTGTTCTATCAATTTAAAGTGTTGGTGAGAATTTAAACACACTTTTTTCTTCAAATAATGATGAAAGTTACGTTCTTTGCTCCCCAGTCCCGCCGTTCTGTTTTATTTCAAAACGCAAATTATCTGAGAAATAAGACTTTTTTCTTCAATCGTGGAACGATTAAGAGAACATTGCCAACAATTGAGAAAAGTAAAATGCTATTTTTAGATAGGGAAGCAAAGGGGCTAAAATTAGTATCGTAAGTGTTCGAAATTCTATCAAGTGGTTTTAGGAGAAGCAAAATTTTTCTCCAGCGACGATAGTTCAAAGTTTGCTTTTATCATAAGATGTGAGTCAATCCATTGGGGGTTCGAATGAAAATCATTCTCTAACGGTTTTCATTTGGAAGAACTGAACAACTGAAATTTTAACATTTTATGCATAGTTAAGATTCTGTAAATAAAGTATTTCATAAGCTCCTAAAATAATAAAAAAAATTTTAACAATGGAAGTTTCAAAAACAAACTTTTCCGAGTTACAATTGAACAAAAAGGATGATAAACATTAAAATCCTGCGATACTTACATATTTTTCTTAAGGTATCCGACTACCCTAAAATCATGATTTTTTTCAAAAATTTATAAACTTTTTTTATGATTTTATTTTGTAGGCCATCTTATTAGCTTAAAAAAAAAGAACCATGTTTTTTATTTTCCATTCACTAGAACAAAAACTACAAATGTTTTAGTAAAAGCACAGATGCCATAACTTTACACAAGATGTCAAACTTTAAAATGCGTTTTACTCGAAGTGTGCGTTTTTTTTAAAAGCTCAAACGGGGGCAGCGATGGCTCAAAAAGTTATGAAAATAATCTGCTGAAATTTTGTGTGCATATTTTACATAACAATAAAAGTGTTTTGATCTTCAGATTAATCAATTACTGTTTTACTTCAAAATATACAGTCCTTTATGTGAACATATATAATCACTGTTTTTTTAAACTATTTCATATAATCACTAAGATAAAGTGCCCTAGTTTTTGTGTAAAAATTAAAATATCTTTTATCCTGAAGGTCATTTCATACTGCTGAAATGTAACACATCAAAATTGGAAAATTGAGAATTTGTTCATAAAATTTTTTGTACAGAGCAGGCACCGTTTATTAAATTTTTTTGTTCATTTTCATCAGTTTTTTCCCATTTTAATAATAATAATTCTTTTTTATGTTTTTAATCTTAGGATTTTTTCATTAAAGTATACTAAATAAATCGAAAGATGACAAAAATCCCCCTATCTCCATTTTTTCAAAAAAAAAAGTTGTCGCAAGTAGTCGGATACCCGTGTCTTACAAAAATTTAAAAACTTTGCATTAAATTCCCTTGCGAATAACCCCTCAGATCCTTGCTATTAGTGAGCTAAAAAAATCTTTTTATTCAAATGGATTTCAAACTCGGAAAAAACCATATATCACAAAGTGTAACTTATGTAGCATTTTACGGTTCATAACATTTAAAAACAATTTCTAAAATTTAATTTGTTTCCTTTTTAATTCTAATTCTGATTATTCAGAATTTTTTTTCTACTTTATTTTTAGTTAATTTTTTGTGGAAAATAAAACTAAATATCTTTTTGTTAAAGTCATTTAACACAATTCTTTTGTTCGGTATAAAAAAGACGCATAATTAAAAAAAATTTCTTTTGTGTGGTTATTAAAAATTAAATACCTCTTTTATATATTTCTATTTTTTAGAATTTATATTTTTTTAAACTTTTAATATCTCTTTTCGTATAAATCCCTATTTGTTTTTAAAACATATTTACTTTAAAATATTCCAAAGCAATTAAATCATAGTTTTTTCCTCCCGTGAAAGTTGCTCTTAAGAAATACAATATTTGAAAAAGGATTGCTTCATCCATCAGTGCTTCCAGAAGTAAATAGGATATTGGAGTTAAAGCAACGTATTCAATTCTTACAAGCAGGTGAATCTTATTCATTAAACCTGCAAAATGTATACTGTACTTAGTGGTGTAACGAAGAATATTAGCCCCTCCCCTGCGAACTCGGGTTTTGGGCCCCGAGCCCAAATACGTACTTAGTGTCAGTCAAGCTTTGAGCCCCTAGAATCCCTGCCCCCGGAAGGCAGGGTTGTACGTTACGCCACTGACTGTCCTTTTCTTTCCTTGAAAACTAATAATGAAAAGAAATCAAAACTTTATAATATTTTTAGTTTTTTAAAACTTAAGAAAACTCTGGAATCCCATTGTAGCGGGTCTTACTAATAATGCTCTTGGGAAGTATATAATGGTTCTTTAAATATTTTATTCTATTAAAAAAGACGTTATTATGCAAATCAAGGCTAGTATATAACGATCAATGCTCGATGGAAGAGAGAAGTAGTCAGAAGCTCACAGGATAGCAAGTAGTAATTAACGTAAGGCTTTGTGAGAGCGCTTCGCAGATTATTTGATAAATATTAAGATTGACGATTTGGCCAATTAGCTGTTAAATTGTATTCGGTCGATTTGAATTAAACTACTTTAGATATAAGAAAAAGTATTGCCTGGACGTGCTAAGTGTAAGTGATCGGATTAATTATTATATCTCCCATTATCTCATCTACCACGCTATTGCATTGGTGCATTTCTTAACTTGGGTTGTTGAATTTGTGTCGTGCTGAGAATTTGTTAATATATACAGTTTGAACTGACTATAGCTCATCTTTCTTCTGACCCTCTCTCACTAATGGATAGCACCAACCATCGATTACAACATTGAAAAAAAAACGAATTTCTCCTCATTGTCACATGTGTAAAACAGAAGGAAATAATTTTATCCTTGCAATTATACTTACAGAAAAATTGAAGCGTTAAAATTTTTTTTCAATCTACCAGTATTTGTTATTAAAATAACAGTGTTTTGATTCTTTTTGAAGAATGTCTAAAGTGTTTTAATATCTAAAAAAATTTAATTCAGTTTTTTTAACAATTTGAAACTGTTTGAACAATGCTCTATGGCGCCACTAAGACAGGTAATATTCAACTCTAGTGAGCTTTCTTCATTTCAGTGCTTCTTCCACTTCAGAAGATTGTGAAAAGAAACTTTATTCAATGATTAAAGTTTGGTTATTTCGCAAGTAATTGCACCGCTCTGATGTGGTGTGAACTCCATCCCTTTCTTCGCGAAATTCACAAAATATTTGTGGGTTTGATTTCATTTGGGCTTACGTGACACTCTGAAGCAACACGAGGGCCTAGTAATTTTAAACCATCGTCAAACATCTGAGCGAGCATCCCTCTCTCTGAACTTCCACATTTCGCTAACGTAAGGACTTGCAGCCTCTGCAGATCAAACATGCACCAGCTCCTCTACACGGAGGGTCTTCGGTGGCACCGGGACTCGAACCTGGTATTAATGGCTTCAGCCACGAGTTCGTGAGCATGGCCAGGACTACTCGGCTACCACGTCCATAAATATATTTAAGGAAACAGCAGCTTTTGTCTGAAGATATTTTCTACCAATACATACTCGAAACCTCGTCTTTCAAAAGAATATATATGTATGTATTCTTTTGATATACATATATATATATATATATATATATATATATATATATATATATATATATATATATATATATGTCAGGTTTGAAAAGTTTAGGTTCAAAATTAAGGAAGTAATAAATGAAAATAGAGCGAACTCTTTACCATCGCGTAAGGATTTGTGAGTAAATAAGCCTGTTAAAAGGTGCAACGAGCGCTGACGAAGGCGAACGCATACTAGAAAGGACTTGGCTGGTGTCTCCTCGCTGCGATGTTGTTTTTTTGTACCACCCGGTTGCGCGGCAAAAGGTCCGCCATGTTAGATTATATATGATGAAAGCGTAATAAAGGAATATTGTGAAGATGATGCCCTCCTCATTTTACCAGCAGGCCTGGGGCCTGTCAAGAGTCGGCAGGATAAATAAAGGAACTACAAAATACGCGAGGAAACCAATGGAATGAACTTCAACAATTTTTTTTTTCGAACGAGCGACTACATTGAAAACGATAATACCATGGAGGACGACTCTTTCCGGCAGGAGTCACCAGTCAACACATCCAAAGAACCCTTCTTTTTTCCTGAATTTGATCTTAATAAGTTTAGTAGTTTTAAAAGTTTTCTTGACTGTTTTGATCAACAATGTTTGGAATATCAAAAAGACGAGTAATGGAAGAAGCAAAATATTCCTAGATATCTCACGGGAGTCTATTTAAAATTTTGGTATGAAAACCAATTATTTGAAAAGTCTTACCAAGAAAGCAAAGAATTATTAATGACGGTGTTCGATGCGACGAAACAAGAGGATATTCGAAAATTTCAAAAGCTTAAATTAAACGACACTAAAGAATTAATTTCCTTTTTTACGGAAAAACTTTCGTTGGGGAAGAAACTAAATTATGATGACAGTTCAATTGTGGAACATATGACACATTATCCAGTCCCATTCAATATCAAAAGTTCTTAGTTATCAAGAAGATTTCGACACCCTGCGAATAGATCTCAACCATGCGACAATTAATCGCAGTAACACCGGACAGCGCAGACCGAAAACCGGTGGAGACTGGAAGTTACACCCGATGGTATAATCAAGCCGACGGTAGTGTACACAGAGGAACTGATCCACGGAACCGATTCCAATCAAGAGGAAATCATGGGCAGCCACATCAATCGCACATGATGAGATTCAATGGAAGGCAATAGTTTGACAGTCAACCTAGGCAGTTTGTACAACAGAATCGACATAATTTTCACTCGCCCAGAAACGAAAATAACCAGAGGCAAGGATGACAACTAATTATTGAGTCAATGGTATGTTCCAAGCACTTTTATACTCTAATTGACACAGGAAGCAATGTGTCATTAATTCCAATAAATTTAGCTAAACAATTAAAAAATATTAAAATTTTAAAAAATAGTAATGTAAAAATAAATCAAACTTGTGGGACTATTCATCCCAAAGGTATAATTAAAGTTTATATGAATATTGGATGTATATCTAAGCAAATAGATTTGTTTGTAATTGATACTAACTTGCCTTATATTATTTTAGGACTTGAATATTTACATTTATTTAAGCTTGACATTAGTATTCGTAACATGTGTATTTTTCAATGTGGTAAAAATTTAAGTAATATTAAATATGTAAATAAGTGCGTTGGTGAGTTGAGAACATATCATGGGACATATTGTAAAACTCTTAATAATGATCAAAATATGAACTACTATAATGAAGATAATATTAACGTTAAGAATAATAAAGGTTTAGATCAAATATCAGACAGCCCTGAAGCTGATCTGAAAAGATTGTTTAACCCAGCCATGGTTGTTGAGGACACAGTACCAAAACAAACTAGTGAGCCATGGGAAGATTTAACCCAACTTCTTGACAAATTTCAAACCATATTTTCACAAAATAAGTATGATGTAGGTTGTATCAATTTAGAGCCACAAAGAATTCATTTAAGTTCAGACCTTCCTATAAGTTTACACCCTTATAGAAACAGTCAACAAGAATCTAAAGAAATACAAACACAGATAGAAGAATTGTTAAAAGCAGGTTTTATTAGACCCTCCCATAGCCCATATGCTGCCCTTGTAACTTTAGCATACAAAAAGGATGAAGGGAAAAGATCAAGATTATGTATCGATTATAGAAAACTAAATGAAATCACACGAAAAGATTCCACCCCTGTACCTCTGATAGACTTTGTAATTGATAATTTAACTCATGCTAAATTTTTCTCTACGCTCGACTTAACAAGTGGTTATTGGCACATTAAAATTCATGAAAAAGACGCAGAGAAACTGGCTTTCACAACTAATTTTGGACTCTATGAATGGTTAAGACTTCCATTTGGCTGGAAAAATTCCCCAGCTGTTTTCCAAAGAACTATAAGACAAATTTTACAAAAATATGAGTTAACTTTTGCTTTAAACTATTTTGATGATATAATAATTTTCTCACAATCTTGGGAAGAGCATTTAACTCATTTAGATACAATATTTCAAATTTGTAAAAAAGAAAACATTAAACTTAAAAATCAAAATGTCAGTTTGCACAGGAAAAAAATAAAATTTTTAGGATATGAAATAACACAAGGTCATTATTCCCCAAGTAATCCAAATATTGAAACAATAAGAAAAAGCACCACCTAAAGATGTGAAAGAACTCCAAAGATTTCTTGGTTCCATCAATGTTTATCAAAAATTTATTAAAGATTATGCAAAAACTTAGAGTACCATTAAATAAATTACTTAAAAAAGATGCAATTTGGAATTGGTCACATGAATGTTAAGAAGCTTATCAAAAGTTAAAGAATTGTTTAATATCAAAACCTATACTTAAATTATACAACTCACAATATCCATGTCATGTGTTTTGTGACGCAAGTCAGGAATCAATAGGCGTAGTCTTGAAACAACAACACCCAGATGGAACACTTTACCCCATAGCTTATCACTCGAGACAATTACTTAAACATGAAAAAAGTTATACAATTTCAGAAAAAGAGTGTTTAGCAATTATAGATGCCTTAGATAAATTCCACTGTTACCTACATGGATCCAAATTCACAATACATACTGATCATGCTGCTTTACAATGGCTTAAAAGTGTAAAACATTTAACTGGACGTTTATTTCGGTGGAGTTTAAAACTTTCTCAGTATGAATATTCGATAGTTTATATAAAAGGTAAATTAAATGTTGAAGCAGACATGTTGTCGAGGAACCCTGTATGCCATTATATATCACCCATTTGTCATTTTTTAAATACTGATGAAATTATTAAATACCAAAATTCAGAGAACATTAATGATCCAAAATATATAAAAATTAATGATGTATTAACAGTTAAGAAAAAGAATTTAATTAAAATTGTAGTACCGTTATCTTTGAGAGAAAAATTAATTACAACTGCACATGAACAATTTGGTCACCCAGGTGTAAAAAAGATGTTAAAATTAATTTCCCCAATTTACTACTGGAAAGACATTATATTAGACATTTCAAATTTTGTTAAATGTTGTGAAACATGTCAAATGAATAAAAAGTCTACACAAAAAAAAAAAGTATGGATTATTGCAAGAAGTTCCTGTAGCAGAAGAACCATTTGAAATGATTTCACTAGACACTGTAGGAGGATTTAATTATCATAATTCACAAAAGAAATACCTGCATATTGTTCTGGACCATGCTACCAGATATGCTTGGACATTTCCATCCAAAAGTGTCACTTTTGAAACTTATACAAATTGCTTAAAACAAATTTTTTCAATTCAATGCCCAAAACAAGTTTTAAGTGATAGAAATGCTGCATTCACTTCATCTAAATTTAAGAAATTCTTAAAACATCATAATATTAGACAATTACTAACTTCAGCAAATAGACCACAATGCAATGGAAAGAATGAAAGAGTTAATCAGACATTAGTAGCAAAATTAAGATGTAAAGTTAATTCAACTACAAAAACTTTTTGGACAAAATTATTAGAACAAGTTACATATGAATACAATAACTCGCCACATGATGTTACTGGCTTTCCACCTGCATATCTAATGTTTGGAACTTTGCCATATGATTCGCCATTACCTAATCAAGTAAAATTAAACTATCCACCTATACAACAAGCTAGACAAATTGCAGTAAACAGAACAATTAAGCATCATAAGATAAATAAACAAAGGTATGATAAACATTATGTTGATGCAAAATTTAAAGTTGGAGATTTAGTCTTATATCAAAATTTCTCATACCCTAATTCAAGTAAACTTCAATCTCCTTATAATGGTCCTTTTAAAGTTGTCAGAAAACTCTCAAATGTTACTTATGAAATAGATGAACCAAATTAATATACAGGAAAATTAACAGATATTGTTCATTCTACAAGATTAAAACCTTTTCATTCAAAATCCAATTTCCAATTATGCTAAATTCTTATTTATATTTGTTATAGAGTTTGTTTTCTCAAACATTTGGGGGGGGGAAGAAGTGCATTGTAATTTAAAAAAATAAATAATAATAAAAGTTGTGTTTAAAAATTGAATTTAAGACTTGTTTACATTATGAAAATCAAAATTTAATGTAATTGAATTTGTATTGTATCTTTATTCATAATGAACACATTATTGAAGACTATTTAAAAAAAAACTGAATTATGGACTGTACGAAAACATTGTGATGAGGTCAATTTTACGATACATTGTGTTATAATAATTTCATTGTGATTATTTGTGATAAGTATATTCTGAAAGTTAAAATATAGTATGTGATGTTATGAAGATTTTAGTATGGTTGTATGTTTTTGAAATGAGTTGATTGAGTAAAGATTCTAATAATAAACAAAAGAATTGTGAAATAAACAATAATTGAATGATGAACATTGAACTATGATTTTCCAAGACAGGACTGTGTGAAACATTACATTACATTGATTGAACTTTTACCTGTACTTGATATATCTGAAATACCCTTATTTTTTTCTTTGCATTTTATATTTCTAGTGATATTTTGATATAATGTTGATGTTGTGTTTATTTTGATAAATTTCTGTGTTATAGTTATGTAATCTTTTCTTTTTTGGGAGCTCCTAAAATCATGTTGCTGTTAGTTACTCCATATATCTATTCTTTGTATGTATTTACTTTACCATTATTCCTAAAATCATGTTGCTGTTAGTCACTCTCCATATATGTCCTTTTTTATGTATTTACTTTACCATTATTCCTAAAATCATGTTGCTGCAGTTACTCCATATATGTCTTTTTTTATGTATTTACTTTACCATTATTCCTAAAATCATGTTATTTACTCTATACCTATTCTTTCTATGTATTTATGTACTCATTATTCCAACATTCAATACCATTTTGAAGTGCTTGTAATTTTTCGACATTTATCACTTTATTAACATTGTTTACTATTGGTGCACACACATTTAGTGAGAATTTCACTTGATCTTATGTTATATATATATATATATATATATATATATATATATATATATATATATATATGTTGTTTAGTACTACTATATTTTTGAATGTCTAATGTGAATTATATCTTTATCTTATGTTGTTTTTTATTAACCTCATTATTATTATAGTCATAGTGGAAGTATTAGATGTGTGATATTTTTCAGAAAACAATTCTATGTAACACAAAGTTTTATACCAAATTTTTGATACTTTGTTATTCATTATTGCTATTTTTTTTGTACATGTTAGGATTCACCAGCCCACTCTTTTACACAATTATTATATCTTCTTGATTTTTATTTCATTTGGGGAATTTGATATCATTGAAATATAATTTTTTTCCCTGGGGACTTGCCAGTCAGAATTGGCCAATCTGGCTGTGCCAGCCTTCAGCGGAGGGGGAATTTGTCAGGTTTGAAAAGTTTAGGTTCAAAATTAAGGAAGTAATAAATGAAAATAGAGCGAACTCTTTACCATCGCGTAAGGATTTGTGAGTAAATAAGCCTGTTAAAAGGTGCAACGAGCGCTGACGAAGGCGAACGCATACTAGAAAGGACTTGGCTGGTGTCTCCTCGCTGCGATGTTGTTTTTTGTACCACCCGGTTGCGCGGCAAAAGGTCCGCCATGTTAGATTATATATGATGAAAGCGTAATAAAGGAATATTGTGAAGATGATGCCCTCCTCATTTTACCAGCAGGCCTGGGGCCTGTCATATATATATATGTGAAGCCCAGTGGCTGAGTGGTAGTGCCTCGTGCTTCCGTCCGAGGTTCAAACCCCAGGCTGGGGAAGGTATACTCAGCCTTTCATCCCTTCAGTGGGTCAATAAATGAGTATCAAGCTTTCTTGGGAATTTAACTCTGGGAGTTTTGTGTCAGACTGACCACCTGATCGGAACATCTGCTCGTGCATCTCTGAGCCGAAGGTCACGTATTCTGATATGGACACAGTAGGCCTTGGCCCTCATAGCTGTTGTGCCACAGAGTTCAGTGATATATATATATATATATATATATATATATATATATATATATATATATATATATATATATACAGTTGAACCTGTTTTTGTGCGGTAGATAGGGACCGCATAAAAATAAACGCACAAAAAATATTCAAAAATTTCATAAATTCTTACATATAACGAACTAATTCGTGGAAATACTACAGAAAACTTTTTTTTATGCGGTGGATTGGGACCACATAAAAAATCGCATTTATAAAATATGCCAATTACTTACGAAATTTATGTAGGAATACTTCCATAGCAAAATAAATAATTAAATCTTACACATGGAAACATTTTAAAAACATATAGTTTCTCATTGTATACACGGATAAGTTTTCAAAATGCACATATATAATTCATTGCTACTCATCGTAATCCAAAGCCCTGTAATGAATAAGTTCAAAATCTCTTTTGTCACTTGAAGTTACAATTTCAATTGATTTATTTTTGGGCAACCTAAAGTAAGAGATAAGTTTTTGGTTGAAGGTCGGGTGATCTGTTGCTTGTAAATGTCACGATAACCAGATAAACATGATGAAAGTCCTTTTTGGAATTGTATGCTCTTTTCTTAATTGGAATCTGTTTTTAGAAAATACTTTTCCAATTTGTTGGAAAGCTGGATCTCTGCATAATTTTATCCGCTCTCAAAGAATCCGATTCTTCTTGTCCATCTTCATAATTCATCAAATTATTGATGTCATTGTCATTGAAAGTTTCGTCTTCAATCAAGCATGGGCTGCTGGAGCGTTGAGAGAAAGCAACTGAATGTGCATTGTCGGGAGAATGTTTATGGACAAATGAAATAGATCGTCTTGATCGTGTCTACATTTCAGTGACGTAACATACACTCCCGCATCAAGGGGGGGGGAATGACTCTAGGGACCCAAGTCCTGACTAACGCTAAATACGTATTTATCCAATTTATAAAATATTAAAGGCAAAACCTGACTTTCAAGGGAAGGGGACCTAACATTCTCTGTTACACCACTGGTAAATAGATAGAAAACATTACAATGGCTCCAAAGCCATTGAAATTCATACACCGCGTAAAGAAAAAGATCGCACCTAAAAAATCGCTTAAAAAAAGACCGCACAAAAACAGGCTCTACTGTATATATATATATATATATATATATATATATATATATATATATATATATATATATTTATATATATATATGTATACTGAAGAACCAAAAATTCTCTTACATCTGCCTAATATCGTGTAGGATCCCCATGAGCACGCAGAAGTACCGCAACATGACGTGGCATAGATTCGAATTATATTTGAAGTAGTACTCTCGAGGTAACTGAAACCATGAATTCTTCAGGGCTGTCCATAAATTAGTAGGAGTAAGAGGGGGTGGAGATCTCTTCTGAACTGCACGTTGCAAGGCATCTCAGATATGTTCAATAATGTTCATGTCTAGCGCTTTTGGTGGCCAGTGGAAGTGTCTAAATTCAGAAGAATCCTCCTGGAGCTACTCTGGAGCAATTCTGGACGTGTGAGGTGTCGCATTGTCCAGCTGAAATTTTCCAAGTCCGTCGGAATGAACAATGGACATGAAGGGGTGCAGGTGATCAGACAGGATGTTTACGTACCTGTTACATGTCAGAGTCTTATTTAGACGTATCAATGTCTCATATCACGCCAACTGCACACGCCCCATACCATCATAGAGCCTCCACCAGCTTGAATAGTCCCCTGTTGACATGTAGAGTCTATGAATTCATGAGATTTTCTCCATACCC